>VZTU01020287.1:59274-301069 GCA_013400835.1 Zapornia atra | reverse complement strand
GCTGGGGCTGCTGGGCATCCTCCTGGCCGGCTACGCCGACCGGCTCTGGCCCCCGCGGCGGGCCGCCCCGCTGGCGGAGCCTCCCGCCGCCCCCCCGGCCGCGGACGAAGCCCCGGTGCTCAGGAGGCGGCGGCGGTCCAGCTCCATGATCTCCCCCGAGATGTCGGGCGGCGGCGGCAGCAGCAAGACCCACCGGCGGACCTCGCTGCCCTGCATCCCCCGGGAGCAGGTAGGGCTGGGCAGGGGACGGGCGACGGACACGGGTCTCAAACTTTCCTGGCGGGGAGTCGGGGTCCCGCCGGCGGCAGCGGAGGCGCCGGGAGCTGTGTCCTGCCGGCCGCTCCCGGGTAGAGGGGCCGAGCACGGTGCGGGTTTTGCCCGGCGCCCCGGGGCGCGGAGAGCCCCGGGCGGATAGCCCCGGGACGGGCTGGGGGCGGGGGAAGCGAAGCTCTCCGGGCACAGCCTGACTTGCGCCGGCTGCGGGCGACGGGGAGAGAGCTCGGGGTTTTCTTTTCTTTTACAGCCGCCGCCAGCGTTTGCTTTTCTTTAAGCCTGGTGGAAAGTTGGGGGCGGATGGTACCCACTTGGCTCTCAGAGCTGGTGGGAACCTGTCCTCATCACAGCCCTCAGGTTTCCCAGCATCACTTCTGAACCTTGCTTTTCCAAACCCGTAGTTACCTGGGAAGGTAGCTTAGCCCTGTTTAAAACTTGCTTTTAGGTGCTTGTATGAGCCAAGCAGCTCGTCCTCGGTGGGAGAAGTCCCTTATCAGGGCGATAGCTTGTCCTCTCAGGCTGGCCCTCACGGTGCGGTGCTCATCTTTGCACTTTGCCTCCCCAGGGCCGTTCCCGTGCGTGCAATCAATAGCTCCTGCCTTGCTGTGGCTGTGGGAGCCGGTGCGAGGCACACGCGATTTATCTCAACTTTGTTTCCTTTAAGAGGTCGTGATTTGAGCTGGGCGAGTGAGAAGTTGCACTTACCAGCGATGCGCTCTTTCAAACACGCACACCTTTACAGAAAAAAATATGGAAAAAGAAAACACCAGACACTGTTATCTTTACTACACAGAGGTGTAGAGCCCTGCCACGGGCACGAGGTCAGCTTAGTTCTGTGCTTGAAGTGTTTTATCTTTTTTTTTTTTCTTTTGAGATTTAAGATTGCCCCGCAAAAGAATCATGCGATGGGTTGAGTGTAGCGGACTGTGGTGAAAGCCAGCGCAGCCCTCGCTGAGCGCTGGAAAGGGCAACCTGGGGGGAAGATAGGTGTCAGGCTGTCTTTTTTCAATTAGTACTGAAATGGATCCTGTGTTCTGTGGTCAGCTGAAGCGTACTGATGTACACCAAAGGTTTTCTTTCAGATTGCTTGCTGGATGAACAGCAAAGTATTTTCCAACTGATGGCATCTAACCATATGGTGTGGGTGGCTAGTTTGTTTCTGGAAATGGTTTGATTACATCTCTTTGGGGTTGGTTGTGACATTTTCTAGAAGAGGGCCTGGCAACCTTATATACTCAAGGCTTTATTTTACAACAAATGTACTTATTTATTTAACATTTTTTGTTTAGATAAAATAAATATTTACCACAGTGGCCAGGCAAATACAATGTGAAAAAGTAGAAAGCTGACTTGGTTCTGACTTTAGTAAGAACTGAGAGAAAAGAGTGTAAGAATAATTTGGGAATACAATATCTAAGACAAGAAATTAAAGCTTTTTATACTGACTTGATGATGCTAGGTGTTTCTGGTTACTTCTTAACGATAATAATTTGTAAGGTTTTAAACATATTTCTGCTCGCTCTCGCACTTCAAATAAAAACAGCTTTTCAGTTAACCTTTCTAAATGCAATCATTCAGAGGTTAGGGTTCACTAGTGTGTGGCCACGGCCTTCTCTTTCCTTACAGAGGGAATTTAATCTGTGTATACCTGGATGTTAAACTGGTGATGGATAATAAAGCAGATTTCTCCCCCCACCCCCCAGCAAACGGTGTGTAACTTAGGGACAGTGGTCGGCTTTGCCACAGGCATTCCCACTTCCAAGTTGCAGAGCTGGACTGCAGTTAGCTGGTGACTGTTCAGTTTACCCACGGCAGGATTTTGGCAAATTTCTCTGTCTTTTGTTCTCACTTGCTATTAATCAATAGCAAGATCTGGTATTGCTTGCGTCACTGCGTGATTAGAAATGGATGACTACTTTCGAGTTTGGGGAGACTTTTTGTCTTTCTTTTTTTTTAAGCACAATGAGGCTGTGTGTGTGAACTTCCCTCCCCGAAAGCTGTCCTCTTAAATAAATGTTAGCCAGATAGAAAAATGGAAAAGCTGAAACAAAGCTCTGTAAGGAGCTTGAAGAAATGCTGGGAGAAGTGGGACTCTTACAGCAAACAAAGTTTGTGTTTATTGCAAAAATCAGCTCCCCATAGACTTAAAGAAACCATAGGTAAATGTTTCCCTTTTGGACAGTTTTTAAATATAACCTGTTAAAAATAGAGGTGAGGGCTTTATAAACAAACCCAGGCTTTCCTTCACCCAGTTTTTAAAAAATATGTCCTGAATGTTTATAGTCCAAAAGACAGCTCGTTAATATGTTTGGGAGCTGCTAATAATTATCATCAGAAAACAGATCTGCTTTATTTTTTTTGCTTTGAAATACACACTTTTGTAAGTAACACTAGGTGAAGTTTTAGAGATGTTTCTCATCGCCTCGCATGTAATCCTTCCTATTTCTGAGCACTTGATTAAGCTTTTTATTTTTCCAGAGTTTGATTCCCTCCCTCTGACTGCTTCTGGTATGAGATTCCATGAACTTTGGGGTTTCTGAATGATTTTTTTTTTTTTTAATCACACGCATCTTAGGTTTTATGTGAATTTTCCCCCAGCAGAATGCAGAATTGAAATCTACGAGGCCTTGTGATAGCTGGGACAGCACCAGAAATTGCAAACTAACATCACAGAGGTATTAGCATACTTATAATTAAAAGTACACTTCTTATTAAGCTGCTAACAGGAGTAGCTGGATATGTGTATGTCACTAAATTATTCCTTCTGTGGAAACATCTTGTCTTAGTTGCTAATCAGTTCCCAAAAGAATTTAAGAAGAAAAACTGTTTCATTAAAAAAAACCCACCATCCAAAATCAAACCACTTTCTTTGGTTGCTCAAAGCACTCTTTGGTCTTTTCCTTTAAGCCTGTTTTTTGTGGTTGATTTTTGTGTATGTTTTCCCTTTCTCTTAACTTTGGCAGATTCTTTGGATTAAAAGCTTCCAGTTTGTGTAGATCTCATTGAGAAATGCGTGCTTTGTAATAGCCTGATCCTGCTCCCAGCTGAGCGTTGTCTCCCTGTGATTTCATCAATGCCGGCTGAGGATGCTCAGCTCCTTGAGGGCTTACTCACCCAGATTTGAAAGAGGCTGTGGAGAGAAATTGTGAATGGATGGATAAGACATTGAATGAATGAACAAATGCTTTTTCTTTTTCTTTTTTTTTCCTTCATTCCTTCCTTCTCCTCTTCTTCTCCTTCTCCTTCCTTTCCTTTCCCTTCCTTTTCCTTTTCCTTTCCTTTTCATTTCCTTTCCTTTTCCTTTCCTTTCCTCTCCTCTCTGGTAAATGCATAGGTATTACCAGGACGATAGCTTTTGGAGTTTCTTCTTCATGCTTTTGCAGACAATTTTGCTTTTTCCTTAGTATGTGCAGGAGTACACACACACACACATGCGCATGCGATGAGGACGGGAATGATGACAGAAATGTATTCTGTGTCTTGGCATTTCATGTAAAAATATTACGTGTTCAGGAGGTTGTGCCTCTGATCTCTGTTAATCTTCCATGCAACAGTCAGAAGGGACGATTTTGTCCTGGTGGGCCACAGGAGATAGTAGCTGGACAATTTTAAACTGTGCCGAAGACTCCTGAATTTGCTTTTAAGCCTTGCTTGTTGTTTTGTTTGGGGGGAATGGGAAGCTTTCAGCTAACTTGGATTTATTACAAGTGTGTGTTAAATGAGCTCGAGCAGCTGCTGCAAGTAGTTCAATTTGCATAGCCTTTTTAGATTTCTTTTTTCCTTAGTCAGAAGACTGTCACAGGTACAGCATATGTCAGGGTTTGAAGTACTTTCTAGCTCCTGAAACTGGTGGGATGACATAACCCCATACAAGAAGGCACAAGTGAGGAGCTGAGTCTGTGCCAACTGGAAAGCTCCGATCCATGCAGGAGGTATCACCAGGACAGAAGAGTTTCCCCCTCAGCTCTGATGTGTCCAGCTACCAGGCCAGCAGCTCCATGTGCAAACTCTCCTTGTCCATGTCCTTTGGCTCCCAGAGCAGAGAGATTTCCTACTCATTTTCCTCTTCCTTTCTTTTTCCTCTTTTTCTCGATCTGAACAGCTGGAGAAGTAGAAAGCCGTTTGCCTCGCTGAGGGACATCTGAGGGTCTGTCACTTCTTTGTAATTTGTTTGAGGTTTGGTTTTGTGCTGCCACATCTTTCCCTGCCTCTTGTCTCCTTTTAAAAAGTTACTTTTTTTCAGATAAGTAACTTTGGAGTCAGACTTCTGTCTTGCTCCAGCGGCTGCAAAGGGGGCCTTACTCGATTTGACTGCTTTTCGTGGTGGTCTGGATGGTGACTCTGCCTGTTCCCGGTCTGTAGCCTGGGAAAGTTGTGAGCCGGGACCGTTGTTATCGCTGCCTGTCTGTGGAGTTGAGAAGACAATACTGTAACAGTTCCCATGGTCAAAGATATCTCTTCAGCGATAAGATCTAAGAAACGGAGGAGAAAAAGAAATGTATTTGTTGGGTTTTTTTCAAGGGAAAATTAAGGCTTTATCTGTTCTTCTCATTGTTTGACAGTGAGAGCTTTGCAAGTGCCAGGAATACGTGCCTTCCTTCCCCCCTCCCAGCTTGTCTATCATTCTGACCTTAAAAAAGGACAGATGTACCCTTTTAATATAACCCATTTTTAATATTGCATGTCCCGCCCTTTGGCCTAAAACCAGGAGAGATCAGAGTGCAACATATAGAGATTTAAAATTTTGTAGAAGGCAGATTACATTTAGGGACTGAATTTTATGTATGTCAAAGTTACTGTCTCCTATTAGACATGCGATGTTAATATGCCATATACCTCCTCCTGCTAATAAGCTTTATTGAGCTGTAATTACTCTGATAAGATTTACTGGCATTACCATTTAGGTCACTAGAAACCCAAGGAATACCGAGGAGTTATGTCATCTGGTGACTTGCTGAAACATAACCGTGTAAAATATTTAAGGCTCCAGGAAAAAAAAAGATATCACCCTGGGATTCCAGATGTAATGCTTTATTTTCTTTCACATGGCTTCATTTATGTAAAGCTGCTCTACTTAGACCTTTTTCTTTATATTTTTGTTAGCCTCACAAAAAATGTACAAAACCCTGCCGCTGAAACTCTCATGATTGGTTTTGAATCTATTTTTGTTAATGGGTTAAATCAAATGTGTATTATAGCATATTGGCAAAAAAAAAGAAAAAGTAAAATACAGTAGTGACTTTCTGCTCTTTCTGCCTGAAGTGTGAAAATGCAAAGCCGGGGAGCTGAAAGAAATCCTGTGTACGCTGGGTTGTCATGTTAATTAAATAAACAGCCAGAACAGTGACCCTGTGTATGAAGTGTGTTTTGAGAAGCTTGTTGGGGGTTGGAGGGGAAAAACAGTGACACATGATGTTTTGGACGTTAACTGCGACATTTGTATGAATTTGTCCTAATCTGTTAGTGTGCTTACGTTCCAACTCTTTTTTTTTTTTTTTCAGGAGACTGTGAGACAGCTGTATTTTGCAAACTTAAGGAATATTGCTTGGCCTCTTTTTTTCTGTAAAAAGTTTTTATATATATATAAAATTATAATCCCATCTTGGAAGTGGAAAGGTTGCAGGGCTTTGGTGCCTGCAAACCTCAGGGCTGGAAAACAGGGGTGAACTGACTGCATCCTAAATGGTTTGAAAAGGAGAAGGACACTGCTGCAAAATGAAAGCTTTGAGCCAGTTGCTGTGGTCTTACTTAGGTAATCTAACGGGAGAGGCACAGCCTGCAGCGTACTGCTCCACGGCTGAGGAAATAAATGTGTTAGCAAAGTGGAAGTTGGGTTCTCTCTCCTGTGTCGGAGCGTCACTCGGAAATAAATGCTATTGGACTGTGTGGTTTTTCAGGTCGGTTTGTTTTTTGTGGTGGTTTGTTTGTTGTCTTGTTGTTGGTTGGGTTTTTTCCCTCTTCAACTTGACTTGCTCTAATAAGCCCAGCTGGAGGCACAGCGGTCACATCAGGGGAGTCCTCTGCGTCGGGGTAACGAGTTGAGAAATGGGGGGTGTATATTAAAAGAGATGAAATGCGGTGTCTGTGCAGGCTTTTAACTTGTGGGGAGATGCCAGTGCTTCATCTTCCCGAGCCGTCTGTGGAGGCTGAGTGAGGTGGCGAGAGGGAGAACTGCTCTGGCCCCTTTACCAAGCCTGCCCTTTCCATCACTTATTTATTTATTTATTCGACGGAGCGCGTGAGCCGCTTGTCTTCCCCTCCCGAATTGTTGCAAGCCCGTTATCGTTGTTGTGGTTTGTCGTCGTCACCATCGTTATCGGTGACAGCGCTGCCTGCGGTCACCGGNGAGGGCACGAGCGCGCCGGCACGCGCCTCCGCAGCCGGCCCCGCCAAATCAGTTAAAAAAAAAAAACCCGTAAGAAACAAAATCTGTCCGTGGTACTTAACTGAGCCGTTGCATATGTACGTATACGTATTTAACATCTTCCTGTCGGTGCGCCGCCGGCACGGTTGCGCCTGTCGCTTCTCAAAGCCCGTCGCTGGGCGCGGGGCTGCGGACGTGGGCCGAGGCAGTTGGCCTCGAAGTGGCCGCCCAGGTAAGCGCCGTGAGGTAGGGGCGGGTCAGCAGGCCTCACAAGAGCACTGCGCGTCTCTAACCTGAGCGCTTCCGGCCGGCTGCCGGTGAAAGTAATTGGAAGGAGAGCGGCAGTGGGTTTTCAACCTTCGAAAAGCCAAGTGGAAGCGGGGTTGGAGGTCGTGGTAGAAAGCAGCAGCTACCTTTGGATCCGTCAAGAATCCAGAAAAATAAGACTAAATTGCTGTTGCATTATGTATTGTGGCACCTTGTGACTCTCTTCACGCATGTAACTATTTATAAATAAACCGGGAAGCGGCACATGAGGAGCACAGTAGCGGAGTGTGCTGATGGACAAATGACCCTTTGTTGCAGTTGAGCGCAGGAGGCGGCTGGATGTTTTCCTCATGCCGCCTTAAGGGTTGCCGAGGGAAAGGTAAAATACACCGCACAGGAAAGATACTGGTTATGCGGGTTTGGTTGCTGAAATTACATTGTTAACTTTGGAATCTGTCAGGAAAAAGACTCTCAGCCGGCAGAGCTGACCACCAAAAAAGTCTGTGTGTGAAGTATTATAGTGAAATTAGATGAGCCAAGTCCTGGTGCGGGCTGCTGTGTTGGGTTTTGATCAGCCATGAGGAATGGTTGGGGCTCATGGGTAGCTCAAACCTCTGATCATCCTCAAAGAGGAGATTGGAAAGTTAAGTAGAAATAGATCTGGCAAGTACTGAATAGGTGTCTTCCTGAAAATGGAAGGATGGATGGGAATTTGAAATAAAGCCAAAACCAGCCCCAAAACAATTCCCCAGCCCTTTAGTTTTAGCTGCTAGGAAGAAGTCTGGATGTGAGAGTTACACGTTACAGGATTAGTGTGTATTTCTCTTGTCACCAGGTGTGAGGGAACCTATTTCTAAAATCCTTAGACATTTTTATTTATTACTTCTTGAAGTTTAGAGATTTCTTGTGCCAAGCAGGTTGAGGATTACAAAAACTTTTATTTTTTAAAAATCTGATGGCAGTTGAGAAGGAATTTCCCAACTGGATACTCTGTTGTTTGATTTAGTGAACTTATTCATGTTCTATCTGAAGAGTCCACTGAGCAGGACTTACTGCTTCATGATTGTGTGTGTATTTTTACTACAATTAACTACTGAAAACAATTAGGGAGAAGATACTTATGAGCATCAATTTAGCTAAAGGCTTTCCCTTTCCCCCTTCACAGGGTTGGAAAAATATGAAGTCCCTACACATCAGAAATAGCTCAGACCATAGCTGAGGCCTCCCTGTCTAATGTTGCTTGCCCACCAGTGAAATATGCTGGGCTTGAAGTGACTTAGTTGCATTTTGTATTTTGTGGTTGCTTAAGTTGGCTTTGTTTTGTAGTAAGAATTTATGCTTTGGTTCAAATTTTAAAATAAAATAAAATTATATGCCTAATTCCACAGGAGTGATGCTTTTCAGGCATACTCTGGATGCTTTTCTGATGGTAGCTGAATTCCCGAGACAGACTCTGATGATGGTTTAAAAGCAACCACTCCTCTTAGACTTGTCGGTCATCTTAGCTTTTAATGAGGCTGAGATATTTCTGTGATATCTGATGTTCACAAGGTCTGATGGAAAATATCACTTGCTGTGTTTTCAGGATCTAAATCTCTGATGGCCGTTGGATTTATTACTTGTTTTAAAGAAGCTTTGTGGTTTTTTGAATAAGCTTGCAGGCTGGATTTCTTCATGTAAATGATAGTAACATAGGGGAGCAATTGTTACTTAACTTCAAAACTGAACACTGCTTAACCTGAGCAGCATCCTTCTGATGAAGGTTTGAATGAATTTATCTGTAAGCATGATATTGAGATGAATTCAAACCTGTTCTTTGAATTATTGCACTTCCAGCTGTTTGATGGTACCTTGCTGGCCTCTCCGTGCGCAGGAGTTGTGGCCATGGCACCAGCGATCACAAAAGTTATTCCTCACCCTGAAATATAGATAGTTGTACTAACCTCTTGTGCTTGCGTTTGCTGTACAGTTTTAAATAAAGGATGTTTGTGTTTTGGTACCTATGTTTGGTTGATCCTTAGCAAAAACGTATACCCCAGTTTACCTTAAAATGAGAATGTGGGGCAGCTGAAGAACCTGGAGTAGTGGGCTCTCAGCCCTGCAGTGGCAATGAAGCCACCCAGGTGGCAAAGGCACCCTCAGGACCGTTTATGTCTGCTGTCTGACCAGCAATGGATGGAGGCAGTTAGAAGGGGTGATGAAAGGTTGAGAAGCTATGTCCAAGCAATATTTTCTTTGCTTCTATGAGCAGTAATCTAGATACGCTTTCCCAAGCTTTTTGTTGCCTGCAGAATAAAACCTGTGAAACCTTGTCTATGTTAATGTGTTAAGTCTCAGTTGAAATGACAGTTGTAGAAAGGTGCAGTCCACTGTGCAGAAAATGTAGATGAAGAAGGGCTGCACAGCACACCTAATGTGCTATTCCCTCTTGCCCCCATTATTGCAGTTTCAAGTGCTTTTATTACAAGATTCTTTCTTTCTTTTTCTTACTGCAGCCTGGCAGAACTCACCCTCTGACAGATCTAACTTGGTTTTCCTTGCAGAGTAGACTATCCTGCTGTGTTTCCACCACACCCCCCATTGCAGGCAGGGCTGTTTCTGTAGGGAAAATACTGAAATCCTTTCCGTGATGCTCACTTGGTGAGTGACACAAAAAAAAACCAACAAAAAAACATTGTTGGATACTGGTAGAGTTAATTAGGTGCATTTCTTTTCAGTTTTACTGCTGATCCTAGCCACTGGTTACTCTTGACGAGGTCTGTCAGCTGTATTTTGTGTTGATAAGGAACGTAAGTGTGTTTGGGAACATTTATAATTGCAAGATAACCGATAAGATATTTTACGTGTGGCTGGAGTTTTTGTTTGAGGCTGTAGGTGGGATTGTTACAGGAATACCTGTGCTGAGATTCAGCTCTGCTTCTTACTCTTGTGACACAACAAATACCTTTAACTTCTCCAGGAGGTCACTCAGCGGTACTTTCAAACTTAAATTTGTTTGAAAGTCAAGGTTTGTTAAAAATGCTATTTTCTTACATTCATTTTGTAGTGATTCCTGAGAATCTCCTCCCTGCCTCCACGGACTGGAGTGGGAATTGAGAGTGCTCGGTCCTCCCAGCATAACAGGCCGATCCTTTCAGTTGAATCATTAGTGCCAGAGGAGGGTGTGTTCCCATGTGCAAATCTGAAGATAGCTTTTTTAAAAAAAAAACCCAGATAACTCTCTTTTATTTTAAAGTAATTCAAAGCCAGTGTTGGTTGTGCTGCTCAAAATGTGACTTGAGACCTGTAGCATGTTTTTATAGATGGGTGGGCACATACATTTGTATTTATATATACATATCCCTGCATGTGTGCAACACTCAGATTAGTATTGTGTGGCCTAGAGGGATGGAATTCCTTCTTTGACACTGACGGCACAGTCTGCAGCATGAGTTACATATGAAAGCATTCCTTCTGGCTATTCAATAGTATTTTTTGCTGTCTCCACAGGCAGGCACGTTTCCTAATATGCCAGCCTGTAACCATCGCTTGATTTAAGATTTGTTCTAGTTTTAATCTTTCTTTCTGGACTTGCAAATGTGTGCCAGGTTTTGCATCATTTTTCTTCTTCAATTTGTAAATACCCCAGCCATGATTTTGATCAACCAATAGATACTTGTGCCTTAGTGACTCATTCTGTTCCGGTGTTTAACCTGGAACGCAGTGCTACAACTCAGTTCTGGATGTGCAAAGCCGTAGCGGTGCCTTACAAGGGTATCTCGGGTGCCTAGCTAGCTCTAGCTGTGACGTGGAGCTTGGGACTGTCTGGACAGGAGGAGCTGATAATGTCCCTGAGCGGCCTGAGCTGGCGTCCTTCTCTTAGGCATAAACAGGGGTTTGTGCAGCCTGGAGCCAGGTGAAATAGACAACTCAAATTTTTACTGATAAGGCTGATGAGCTGTACAGGGTAAAACTCACCTTGTTACATGTAACAGGTGTATTACTGCAGTGACATACCTGTTCTCAAGGAAGCTGTGAACTAGTTAGCATTTGGTATTTATTAAGACAGTTCTGAAAATTTCTTTATTACAACAGTTCCCTGAAATTGGCTGCGTTCCTGTTAATTCTGAATTCTGTATGAGGTGAAATGTTGCGACATAATTCATATGCCATTACTGACTTCTTTTTTTAAGACCAGCTTCATTCATATGCAAGTGCCATTCTTAAATGCAGTCCTAATTGTCTACTGATTATACAAAACTGCAAATGAATAAACATTTTCTATTAAAGGACTTAATGCCATACTTCCCGTGTGCTTCAAGGAACTGCACTGTGAGGAAGACTGCCAGAGATTCGGAAGTTAGAAAGTGGTGAAGGGTGGGAAGGGAGCCCTACCCTTTCAAGTAAAAGTCTTCTGCTCAGAGTTGCAGAGCATTTGCCTTTCCTCTGACTTGTGGAGAGGCAAACGCATCTAGTACTGCCCAGAAGCAGGCAGGTCTATACCTGTGAATGTACACAGTTCGGCTATGTTGCACAGCGCTGGCTCTGTGTGCTCCTCATTACAGAATCACAGAACCTTCAGAGTTGGAAGGGACCTCGAGAGATCATCTAGTCCAACCTCCCTGCCAGAGCAGGATCACCTAGGAAGAGACAGGAAGGTGTGAGACACCTAGGAAGGATCACACAGAGGAAGTGACATTACAGAGACTGTACGGTGAATCTGCTCAGCGGCAAAGAGAAATACTGTCGGTCCGTACTGATCCTGCAAACTGACCTCTGGGTTGCCGATTTCGAAATGCTGCTTCTTACTGAGCTTGCTGTGTTTGTGTCAAGCGGTGTAATAGAGGAGCATGGGATAATAGTGCAACAATTAGATGGGTTGGGGTGCCAGCGCTGAAGCACATATTCCAGCTTAAGTTCCGCTTGAGGATCCAGGCCTGTTGTTTCCTCTTGGCAAGGCACCTTTGGAGTCAGAGCCAGCTAATAGGAAATACTGGGCACCGGGGCTTAACTGAAGTTTAGGACATGTAAACCTAGCTAGCTCTCTAGCTCTCTGGGTACATGTGATGTGGTGAGACAGAGAGAGAAGGCAAACCCAAGTGTTTCTTGGAGACTTCTTGAATATTTTTGTCCATTAGTAAAGATAGATTTAATAGGAAGCAGATAGACTATCTAATCTTTATTTCTTCTGTCTCTTCTACTGTGTGTGGTGTATAAATGTAGTCCTAAAATGTGTGATGTTCTTATTCAGGGTTGTTGGATGGTGTATGCTTGTGTATTATTCCAACATGTTAGCTGCTGTTATCCTCGGATCGAGAATTTTCTTTTCCTTTTTGTGTTATGCATGTGAGAAGATCCTTAAGATTAGCCTTAAGATTTCCTTACTTGGGGTGTGACATGCCACTTGAGCAGGCCTTTTTTGGAAACCCAGAATTTTAAATTCTGTGTTCATTTCTTGACGTGTTGTCATGCAGAGATCTTTAGTTTTTATTATTCTTTTGGGAACTGCAATTGATCTCTGACATAAAGGATAACATTTTTGGCCATGAATTAGTACAGCTCCGTAATGGAAGGGGATTTATGGCTGAAATATATGTGTTTATTTCATGTTCTGATTTGCTTTATACATTGTCTCTTCTCAAATGAAAGTGGAGACGTGATCCTGAGGAAATAGATTGATTTTTAAACAGAACTCAGTATGTTGCAGAATTTACTGTTATGTGGTAAAAAAAAAAACCAGTCCCCAAAAAAATCCTGGGCTAGTGGGAGCAATGACAAAACAGCTCCGTTTACAGTCATTCATTGTACTCATGAGAACTTGGCCTAGGGGCCTCCCCCCGGGTCTTTTATTTGGTCAAGGTTTTTAGAACTGAGATAAAAGTAACGATCAGATTATCTTAATCATTCATAATAGCAGGTTCAGGAGATGAGAACTTTAGGCAGCAACTTGATAGCCGATAGAGTTGCTTTCTATCTTGCCTGTGATCTTAATGGATTGCTATCTAAAACAGAGAATCAGTGTTTGCAAGCGTAATTATGTTGTACACTGTCTTTTGAATCCTTGAATTCACAAACTCAGATGTTTTAAATTAAATTTTGTATATCTAACTTCTTAAATGTATGTAGAGGTTTTTGGTTGGGTTTTTTTTTCCCCCCAAGTGTGTGTTTAATAAAAATCAAACTTAAGAGAAATGTCATATTGATGCCCATGTGCTTTAACAGCTTCCTTAGTGCTGCTCTTCTGAGATGTGATGAATGGTCAAATGTCCCTTTCCCATCTAGGAATGCTCACATCAACGGCCTCATTCCTGTGTCATTCCCTATCTTCTAGCCCAGCAAATCTGAAACCTCTTCCCTCTCTCATGGAAGACAGGCCAAAGAAGTTAAGGGTGGGCTTTGGACACTTGATTCTGCTTGCGCGTGTAAGAAAGGTGTGCAGCACTTGTTTCAGACTGGCTGTGACTGACATTCAAGAAACACTACAGTTTTGTCTGGTGATACGTTTTTTTCCTTAGCTCATCTCGCTGCCTTCCCTTCAACCAGGTTCAGGAGAACCTGGTGATTTTGTTTGCTTGCACTTGATTTTGTTTGTATTTGTTTACTGAGCCTGAGAGATCCACCCATGGGTTTGAATCTGTGGAGATACTCTCTCAGATTTTAAGGGATGATAGAGTTACCTGGCTGTAAATGCAGAAGCTTGAATGCAGAAATTCATTGGTGCATGGGAGGAAATTTCCATGCATCGATGACAGATATGATGTGGTCAACATATGTGATATAGACATAAAGGGCTTGTAAAATAAGTATAATAATAATAAAAGGCAGTTTCAGATAAATAAGCACAGGTAAAATTTCCAGTTAGTGTGTGAACTCTGTCTTAAGAACATATATTTATTGGAGAAAGATGATCATTGTTCTTTGATTTGTTAATACCAAATCAAGAAATGCCTTTAGTTGATTACCACTGCTATTTCCCCTCTCCCTCTTTATTTTTGTGGGGTTTTTTTTTGTTTTTCCAGAGTCTCTTAATTCTAATGATTGATATTTATTTATTTATTTATTTAAAATCTTTTGCTTTCCATAGACTGTAATAGCCTTTCACCTTTAGGGACTGTTTGTTCTGAGTGATGGCTGGAGTGATAGTGCGGCTTGTGTGACATCATAAACATTTGTGTTGGCAGTCCTTCCTCATGGATGATTCTGAAGTCTGACACTGGTGAAGATGACTAAGTAGAGACAGATTTATGTGGAAATCTTATTAATACCCATAAAATAGAGAATGAAGGCATAAGAAATTTGGCTGCAAATAAACAACCAAAAAATGCTCTGTTCTTAGAAGCATTTGGCATAGCTCCATCATGCCTTTTGTGGGAACTGGCTCTTTGTCTGGCCTAATCTTGACTTCTTTTTTTTTTTCCTTTTTTCTCTTTTTAAAGATTACTAAAGACTTCCACTTTTCCCAAACTTTCTCACAGTAGAATAAAATTAATTTTCACTTTGGTAATGCACAAATCGGTTAATTACTTCAACGACGATTTAAAACAGATGTCTTGCCTCGTTTCTCAGCAAAGATTTAACAGTAGCCTTGCTGTGAGATCTTTCACTGCCACCAAATGTCCCTAGATGTTTTATAGTGCTCATCATCAAAGCAGTTTACAAAGAAGGGAAAATATTTTTCAGCTACGGCATGTGATGGCTGGAGAGAAATTGTATCAGAGATGTGAAATCATAATTCAGTTTTCTGGTACTTGGATCTAAAATTTACCCAGACTTTTAAAGAACAGATCTGCACTTCACAGCAGAGGCTTGGCTGTTCATAATGGGGTTTATGGTAGGGGGTCCTAATGGGGGGTCCCTTTTTGATTCAGCTTTCTGGAATGAGAAAGTTAGCAACTAATTGAGCATTGTGTGTTTGTTCTGTCCTGTGTCTATATTCATTTTACCCTGCCTGTAGCTCCGAGAGTCTCACGGGATTCCCCGCTGTTGCTGTGAAGGCTCCCAAGAGCAGTGCCCTGCTTGGCACACCCGGCACTCTTATTTCACGTCTGCTGTTGGCAACAGAAGCCCCTCTGTCATACTGCTGGAAAGAAAACCTCTTTGGTGGTGAATATTGGAAATGCATGTGCAACAATGGGAGCAAGGGCACAGCGAATGTTGGAAGAGACTTACCAGAGGTCAGATGAAAGGGTTTTTGTAGGAGTTTTGGTACTGGTCTTGGGAGATGTGTCTGTGATGCTCAGTGCCTGCTAAGACACACGGTCATGTCTGTGCAGCCGCAGTAGGGTTTGCTGCTTAGAAAATTCATCTTGATACTTGCTATAATACATAGTATGTACAGGCAAAATTCTTCTATAAATGAAAAAAGCTGCGTGTTTTCTTTGCATGCTGGCAGAGCTTTTTGTCCTGAAAATGGTTTCTAATATTCTGAACACTGTTTCTTCCCTCTTCCTGTTGAATGTGTAATTCAAACAATTTCAGTTTTCCTTTAAACTGTTACTGTAATGACCTAGGCATGTAGTTTGTCGAGACATTGTGTTTTAGATCTTTAACTGATCCATGCACTGGTGAGTGCCTTGTACTTTTTCCCTGTGTGTATTATTTTTCCCAGTGAGTACAATATGCCAAGCTCACTCCTGATGTCAGCACACACTGATTTGAATAGGAAGCAATGAATTAGCTTTTAGGGCTGTCTTATAACAAACAAGATCTTGTTCATTTGCTTATGTCTACTTCTTGAATGGGTGTAATTTTTAAGCCTGCTCTGAGCACCTCTGCTGAAATTGTAACAGTTTCAGGAGAACAAATCAACAAAATGAAGAATAAAATGTAAAAGAATCCCTACCTGGGTGTGAAGATCGTTTGTATCTTCTGATGTTTGCCAAGGTAAAAATCTTCACCTTGAGCTGTTGATCACCAATCTGAAGAGACAGCTTCAGATTCAGAGACACTCATCCCTTTCCCTCATCTGGTAGCAGTGGGAAGAAACCTGCATGGAGCAGCTGTAGGTGGGACTGATATCCTGTAAAAAGCTCATTGTCCAGGAAGTGGAGTTACCTTGGATCTGCTCTGCTCCCGTGGTGGTAGCACTTGCTGTGCTTGTCATGTTCTTCAGATGTTCCGCAGTTTTTTCCATTAACTATTGACAAGATTTCAAAACTACTGTCTACGCTCATCCTCTACATCTGTTGTGCTTTTGCATCATTTTGGAGAGCAGTAATGCTGCAAGAAAATATATTGCCTCAGGCCAGTAGGTTTCATTAAGTGGATTAGATGCTGCCAAACAGAGTTGCCAGTATTGAAGTCTTTCATTCCTTTGGTGTCTGAATATCAAATGACAAATTTGTGTCCTCTCTGTTAATCATGCTTAGCATCTCTTTACTTTTAGAAAACACTGTAGGCTTCTGGCCTGATGCTCTGAGGTGTTTCGTGCTCAGCTTGTGCTGAACTGGGTGAGAACGGAGGGCATTTGGCATCCCACTTGAATTAATATGCTGACAGATTAATCCTGTGTTAGCTTCCACCTTAAATGTTGTTGTGGAAAAGCTGTAGAGACTCATGTAGTTTCTTGCTGGGCCAGAGACATGATTAGAAGGTGGGTACTGAAATTGCTAGCTCTTTTATTGAAGAGCTTCTCTGAGTTGCTGCCTTCTGAGTTAAAGGGTTACGATATATATCTCCATAGGTCTCTAGGAAGCTAAGAGTGAGGGAGAGCCTGAGAGCTTTTTCCCGTTGGGTGGACTGTCTCTTGTTGGCCATACTTGAGGCAGTTGATACACTAAATTGAGTGAGGTGAATTCATGCCATATTCCTCTCTGCCCCATCTAGCTTCCTTGCTGTAGCTCTGTGATTTATCTGAGACCAGCTAGCTTCAGCTGCTTCAGAATGAGTGTGCAGATTTGGATAAAACTCATTTCGAAGGGAAGCGTGATTCTCAGTCTGCCCTTGTTTGCCATGGGGGCCAAATGCATCGCATCCGGCCTTTGCTGGATGAAGCCTGGAAGTCCAGAGTTCCCTATGAATTCTTCTCGTACTTTACAGCTCCTCCCTGCTTTGTATATACAAACAACATTCTTTGAGAAGACTAGAGGGCGGAAACGGCTCCGAACAAAAACCGTATCTTTTCTGATATGTCAGAAGATACCAGAAAAGAATAGTGTGCTCTGTGTCTGCTGGTAGCTGATTTCTGTTGGTTCTATTTATTTTGTAGGAAAAGAAGGCTTGGTTGGGTATGAGCAAAAACTTTTCTAACAATAATGGCCATAAAGCACTGCAACATGCTATCTAGGGAAAATTCATGTGTGTACCTGAAAGATTCTTTTAGAATAATAGCCTTTTAGGTGTTTTTCCAAGTGGTTTTAGATACCTGCTTTTTCTTAGGCAAGCACAGTTGTTGCTGCCAGTGTTTTCCCCCAATCTCCACTGCCTCCACCTGCTTGCAAGCTGTCTCCCCACTGCCACCAACATCCTTGTGCAGTGCCTGTTCCTCTTGCTGTTGGGATGCAGAACCCAACCAGCGTACCCTGTTTATGTTCCACTCACTGCCCAGTGTGCGATGCTAATGTTCCTCTGCAGCCAGGACCTTGCAGTCTAATCTGAATGTTACAGAAGAACAGATTTCTTGTGTCTCTTCTGGTGTTGCCCTTCTATCAAGTCCACTTGTTAGCTTAATGATTTTATGGTTGCCAAAAGAGTGTGACGGTGCAAGTGAGATGAAGTGGCTGGGAATTGTTAGGCTTTGCATGTAGGGTGGTTTCTTAGCAGTCAGATAAGAGACGGCAGTTTGAAGGACAGAGCAGAGCACTGGGGCAGACCTCCTGACCCTTGATCACATGAGTTACCAGTATCAGATTTGGGAGAGAGCTCCCACAGGAGAAGGGGCCTGGAGATGACTGCATGTAGGGTACAGCACATTCTGTGCATTATTCTCCACTGCCCAGCCCAGTAGTTTTTGTCTGCTGGGTTTTTAACATGCTCATTGTCAGTTTGTGTTGGTTTTGTTTTGTTGTTTTTTCCTTTTCAAAGTGATTTCAGCCTGAACTAACTGGATGGTTCTTAAAGGCTGTTAAAATCTCAGCATGCCAGCTGTAAAATTGCCTAATCAACTCCAGGAGATAATCTTTCCTAGGGGAGACCTCAGAATGCATTGACTGTCAGTGGGAATAGGTCAGATGCCTCCAGGTAACTTTCTGGGAAGGCAGTCTTGTCAAAACTGTATCTGTCTGCTTTGTTAAGAACTAAGTAGCTGGTTAGTGGGACCTCTAGTAAAAGTTGTCTTTTACATTTGTGTTCAATCTCCTTAAAGAAAGCGAATAATTCTCTTATTAATGCTGTTCAGCATAGAAATAAAGCAGCTGTTGGGACTTTCAGAGGCTTAAAGAAAAACTGCAGATTGGGAAGAGTTTTTAGACTTTATCAGTTGATGAAATTCAGTGGGCTGTGGCAGTGCAGTCTGCTTTGCAGTTTCTCCCTGTAGTCTGTGAGTTTGGGCCCGAGGACTAGTTTAGAGCTTTATTTAAAGTGGGCAGGTGACACCTGAGGGAGATAAGCTGTGACAAGAACTAAGATTTTTCATAATTCTCCTGTACGACAAATGATAAAAAAATTGCAATTTTTGGTGTATCAAACTTGAAGAATAAATGAATCCCTCCCTTCCCATGCTGAACTCCAAAATTCAGCAGTGGAAATGCCAGACAATGTCATTCGGAAGTGATGCTGGCTATATTGGTGACTTAAAATACCTGGTTAAGACTACTTCTAAAACTAACTTTGAAATTGCAAAATTAAATAGCTCTGAAATACACAAGAGCTTCTTCAGATGTCTCACCTTCTTTCCTCTGAACTGGGGAAGCAGAAGGAAAACCACCCAGCAAACAGGCCAGTATGGCTCAGATTTACGCTTCTCTCCTTCTGGCACTTCTGCTTGTGAGCCTGCACTGGGTGCTGGACTGTGGAGTGAATTCCCTTCTCCACACTTCTGGCTCTCCTGGGTGCCTGGGGCTCTGCACTCCAAGACGTCCTTAGGATCCTGGGCTCAATAGTGAGAGAGCAGGGTTGTGCTGGGAGCTGAGCAGGTTTGTGCTGGGAGCTCAGCAGTGCAAGCGCGAACAACGTGTTTCAGGACTAGGTCTATGTTACGTAGGGAATTCG
Organism: Zapornia atra; assembly: GCA_013400835.1. Lineage (NCBI taxonomy): Eukaryota > Metazoa > Chordata > Aves > Gruiformes > Rallidae > Zapornia > Zapornia atra. The sequence continues at coordinate 282,039 of VZTU01020287.1, read as the reverse complement.
ATGGCAAAATGGGAGTGTGTATATATAGAATAAGTATATATGTATATTTTTAATCGATGTGTGGGTACATGTGGGCCTATTAATAGATGAAAATAAGGAGAGGGGAGAGAGGAAATAAAGTACCACAGCTGTGATTTATCAAGATTGACATGAAAACAAATATTATTCTAGTAATCAGAGGAAATTCTTTGTAAAGCATGTACAAGAAAGGTATTTTAACCCACCTCAACGATTTCCTGCCCAACTATATCCGAAGAAAATCAGACAGACATCTCCCCCCCACCCCCCACCAAGGGTCACTTTTAAATTACTCTTTCTCCCCTCCTCCATTTCTGTTGACGTTGGGGGGTTTGTTTGCTTAAGATGTTTTTCTTTGCTCTCCTCAAATGCTTCTGATTTTTTGACCTGGCAAACTGCATATAAGAAGTACAGTGGCGGGGGTTGAGATGGGTGGGAGAACTATTTGGTTCGACATTTAACTGTAAGATGTACAGAAGCTGAAGGACACTGATAGTGTCTTCTCTGAGGGCTGTTAAGGGTGGGCAAACTTGATGTGCTTGCCCGGTGTGTTGGTGTGTTGCCTGTCGCAGTGGAGGAGGTGGTGAGCCTTGCTCTGTTTTGGTCAATCACTGCTGAGCTGATGTTTGGGTAGAGTACCAGCTTTTCTGCACCTGGTCAAAAGAGGGGAAAAGAATAATGTTGCCTTTTCTACAGCATAACTGCTTCCAGCTCTTAAACATCTGAATTCCAAACAACAGTATGGGAGAAAAATGGTCAGGCAGCGCACCTAGCCAGGGAAATAGAGATAAGCAGTTCAAGCGAAGTCACCTGGAAAACGCCTGGTGAGCCAAGGGATTGAATCTGGCTCTTAAAGCCTTGCAGGTTTATCTTGTTGAACTTCAGTTGCCTGAGGGTGACACTTTGCTCGAGGACCCTTCAAGTCCCTAGACCTTGTTTGCATCCAATTATTTTTATTATTAGAAAGGATTTGTCTAACTCTGTTTAATAAAGTTCCTGATTCAGTCATCTGTCAAAGAGTGGGAATTAAGGGAATTGCAGCCAAAGGCCTTCATTAGGTGAAAAAAGAGGAGAAAAAAAAATACTACCAAAGAGGATTCTTTACTTTATACTTCCCAGAGATGTTTCCCACTTCTTGTTGGCAAAAAGACTTCTAATGGCTTGTGCTAATAATAAGCCTTCACTCTCAGTGTGTATTGCAAAACCACAAATGCACCATTTATCTGCAGAGAACAATATTAATAATTTGAAGTGACTAGAAATAAAAACAAATCTGGTTAGCATCACCCATGACCTGACTTGATTAAAAAGGATTTCCCCCTTGAAAAGCTATTCAAATGTTGTTTCTGAATGAAACTGCAGGTAGTAAGAGGGGCTGATAATACAAGACAGAAAAACATTTGCAAGAGGTGTAACCTTGAGCTCCTTTCAAGCCTGTACTGAGCACGTGGATTGGAAAAGAATGATAGATGGGAACTAGCAAAAGACTTTAAGGTGAGGCTTTTTATGTATTTGTCCTATGATGATCTTAACATTTAATGATTGATATTTTCAAGCATCAGTTTATCATCTGAATATATTGCAGAAGGCTACATTGTGGAGAGAGGGGAAGGAATGAGGGACAACTGTTTCTGTCGTGTTGAAATGCAGCTTTGGCTCCAGCGGTTAAGGAGGCAGAGGATATTGCAGGAGTCTGTGGTGAAGGGGCATTTTCTGCTGCATCACAGGTGATCTGGTCTCATGGGGAGCCATAGGCATTTCTTTGGGGTTTTCCCTGATAGTTAAAACCACACTGGGACACAGGGCTATTGGGCCCCTAAGCCTTAGGCCCTGGATTCAGCAGCCGCTGCGTGTGCCGCACACAGCTCTCCGTGGCTGCTGAGCAGAGTGTTTCATGGTGTGGGCAGAGTCCTAGTGAGATCGGTCTTTGGAGCACGCTGGTTACTGAGGCCAGTAGAAGGAGGATAGGGATGGGAAAGAGCTCAGTCATTTGCTGGTGTAGGAGTGGAAGTCAGCATGAAGGTAGTGGAAATTGATGTGAGAACAAGGTCAGGAAATTGCAGGGAGAGATGGAATATCTTTGGGGAGCTGCATCAGTAGGGTGCCTTTATTCAGTGTTCTGTGTGCTAAGTGGGACTAAACTATTGCTTGGGACTTCGATTTGACATCAGTCAATATAGATGGATACAAAGTACTATTACCTCCCTTGGTAGGCTGCCATCCCTACCAGACAGAGGTGTGGTGAATACACTTCTTCAAGTACCTGGCTGCAAGTCTAGGGGGGATTTCTGGATGCGTTTTTTTCAGGAAGATTGAAAGTAGTCTTTTTTCCTTCTGCAACAGCATACGTTGTTGCAAATTCTTCTTCACTTCTATTGCACTCAAATACTCCTGACCTCTAGGAAATGTGAATTGTGCAGGACAGTCTCACTAGGGTGAAACCAGTCTGTATCAGCACCTTCAGTGTATCCACAGTGTGAGTTGCACATCCACCCAGTGCATCTTTGGCAGGAGGGAGCCTACCTTCACGTGCCACCTGTGGGCTTTATCTTTCCTGAGGATACTGTTGGTGCAGTGCAGCTCTGCATTATCGTGCTTTGTTCACATTGTGGCTACAGCTTTCCCTGCAAAGCCACTGCTTTTGGTCTTTATTACCATAGGTAAGTGCATTAAAGTAGGTTGGCAGCCTGGCAGTATCCTTGCAGTTGACATTTAAATCTGTCCTTTCCCCCCCACCAATCCCTTTAGTTATTTAATTATTTTTACTATAATTATTTTTACTAGCGTAGAAGCCTGAGTGATGTTGTTTGACTAGTAAACACTCATCCTTCCTCCTGCCTCCAAAGATGCTGCTGAATGCTTTGGTGGAGATGTGGAGCAATTCTTAAGGGTCACGTAGTGGCTACTTGATGCTGGCGGCTTTCTTGGAACTGCACGAGCAGCCACTTGAAAATGAGTTTGCAACTATTAGCTGCAGTTGCTGAGCACCAAGCTGTTGATTTCACTGCTGATGCACAAGTATCTGTTCTATAACGTTTCATTTTTTGCTTCAGATTTAAAACCCTAAAATGCCCTGTCAGTTGTCCCACCTTATCAGGTCAGGCACGTAACTTCTTTCTTTTACAGCAGTGGATTATCCTGCTGACAGTCCTGCGTTTTCCTACGTGAAGGCGATGATTGTGTGGCTGCTTAAGGTGGTGGTGCTGCAGGTGTGCTTGGGGCTGTTCCAGTGCAGCTTGTATTGCTGTTTCCTGAACCACGTGCCTGCACTGGTGGTAGTCGGGTTGTTTCCAAAGGTGTTAGCAGCCTGGCGTGTGGGTGCTCTGGTCCACCAGTGTGGGTGGAAGCAGGGCTCTGCACACAAGCAGTTAACTGTGGCTCAGCTGTTCATAGGTAACACCTAGTTCAGTCACCTCAGTTAACTTTGAAGCACATGGTAAATTTTATGAAATTAATAGGCTTGTACTCAGAACATTGCATACACAGACATATTTTATGATCCAGATGTTTTAAATTGCCTCTGTATTTATAAAAGTGATATTTAATCAAAGTAACTCTGAATAGAATTTTGACCAAAACTGAAATATATTTGGAATGTTTGTGTTGGGGAAAATGCTAGTAAAATCTTACTCTACTTGATACAAAAGATTTGTATTGAGAGAACTTTAAGTGAGCACATTACTTGATTTTTACAGAGTTGAAATGTAGGAAAAGGGAGATGAGATAACCTAGGATTAACCATGGTGGGGAAAAGTAGCTTGTCTGCACGAAGAATAACTGGTTTTGCTGACATAGGTAATTGTGCTGCTCAGGTGGGAAACCTGTACTGAACAAGCATTTAAAAGGCTTTGTTTAGAAACTTGGTAGTGATGCTGAGATTCCTGCTGACTTTCCTTCAAAATAAAAATGAGTTTGTGCATTCAAGCTACAAAAAAAAAATAAATAATAGTGCTCTTTTGCTGAAGATAAAGAAATTCCTTACGTGTTTTGCTCTTGATGTGAGGATAAAAAAATAGGGTGCTGAGTTTGCATGGGGAAAGGAAATAGGGTTTTTTACTGCCCTAGGTCTCCCTATTGAATCTGTGACAGATAGGCACCAACTATTTCTACAGAGTCTGGACGTGACTGACATCCTTCACAGTGAGAAGCAATTGAGGGGGTGAGATCAGGTCATCTGCCTGGTAGGAGGTGCAGGTAGGTTTTTGCTGCCCTGCCCAGAAATAGGAAGGAATAAGGACTGAAGTAAGTAGGTCTGTGAAAGGGTTTAACTTCATAAAGAAGGCTGTTCTGTAAACCCTCTAATTCTGTAAGCTGTTGATGACTGTATTATATGTGCCTCGCTGGTAATTCTGCTGTCACTCGATGGTAAAGTGGAGTGTGACGTGGAGACTGGCAAAGTCCTGTCCGCATTTCTCTTGCTGAGTCTAAGCTGTTGTGGGATGGGTCAGGTCGCGGGACAGTAGTGAGGTGGCCTGTAACTGGCAGTACAAGGAGACCTCTGCCCATCTCAAGAACTGCAGTGTGAGAAGGTGCTGTAGAAGGCTCAGGACAGAAGTCTGTGAAGCTGCCTTCTGCTTCTACTGATGCAGTAATTAATGCTCACATAACTGATTTTTGGCTGAGATGTGGACAGCTTTTTTTTTTGTTTCTTTTCTGTTCTATGAAGACTTCTTTTTTTGTAATCATAGGCGCTGTTGCCTTAGGTGGTGTAGCATGATTTCATTTGCTGTTGAACAGCAGTAACATACCATACATCTTTGCTCATGTTAAATGCCAGGGTTTGGTCTATTTTTCCTAAGCTTTTTGCCACCAGAAGGCTGATGTATGAGGTTTTACGGGAAGCCAGTTTTTACAGGCAGAGCCATGTACCAGCGACAGAGGGTCAGTTTTTTTCAGTTCTCCACTGTAGCATGTTTGATGCAGCCTCCTGCTTTTTGTTCTGAGCAGTGGTATAAAATCGAAGCGCAAGAAACTGGTGAAATGACCGTGATGACTTGTGTAATAATAGTCTGAATCAAGCACAGCTACACTGTCTCTCAGGGGGGGTTATTCAGCCTTTTACTCTTTCAGACTTATTTTTGGTATTCTTTGGGTTTATGCTAGATACCATATTTCCTTTCCACATAACCACAGCAGGAGCATTTAGGACATTTACCAATTCCATAAAGACTAAAATTTTCATGAATACTTGGAGCTTAAGCAACTTTCCCCACCCCCATTGTTTGGACAGTACTTACTCAGTCTCTCTGAGCTGCAAAAATCAAGCAGCTGCTTTTCTTTATTCCTTCTTTTTTTTTCTTTCTGCTGGGAAATATCAAGAGTTTGCTAACCGCTTTCTTAATTCACATCAGAGATTCATTAGGGCTGGTCTTTTCATCTTGTATTTAAAATTTAAAAGTAAGAGATTAATTTACTAATTTGAAAAGGGACTCGTGTAATTTCAGAGCCTGCACCTTCTGAAAGTCTGTCTTGACTATCGAGTAGCACCCTAAATATGTCAAACTAATCATAAAATGGATTGCTACAGTGAAATGGGAAAAGGTCTAAAAAAAAAGAATGTAATTACTGACACATTTACTGATGATGGGAGATTCACGCAGATTCACAGAAGGGTAGGGGTTGGAAGTGACCTCTGAAGATCTAGTCCAAACCTCCCTGCTAAAGCAGGATATATTTTTAAAATTGAAGTGGAAATAAAAAACTAAACAAAAAAAGCAAAACAACCCCCCCGATACTTTATCAAGACTAGGCATTGCAAAATGGTCACGTAGAGTCCAAAAAGTGAATATTTGAACAGGAGTAGACATTGCAACTGCCAGGAAGTGAACCAGCAACGTCATCTGCATCCTTCTCAGGGCAGCAGGTTGTTTCTAGGTACTTGCATGCGCTGAATATTTTTACCACAAAACTTGAGTGATCTCAAACACCCAGTTGTAGAATTGTTTCATCACTTTTGCACAGTTGGAATAGATATGCTGGTACATATATTGCTTCCTAGAACAATGCTAATTCTTAACTGCACTGCTTGATTTTATATATTGTTTTGTTTGGGGGAGGGTGGGGGTGTGCCTGCAGGCTGTTTCTTTAAAATGACTGTTTTTATAGGACTGCCAGGTATGTGGATTCTGTTCATAAGGAGTGTTACTCTGCAGGACAGTGGTTTAGTGTGAAATTAGGATGTTGCTTATTATCAAGGAAAAAGATGTGGCCTTGGTCGAGTGGACAATTTGATCAAAATTTTGTAGGAATAAAAAAATTGTGTCCCTGTCAAAAGCTAGTATGACAAATCCTTCATGTTTTAAAGATGGTTACTGTTTGTTGTTTGGCAACCCCAAGGAAAATGATAGAAGCCACAGTTAATAGTTTGGGTGCCAACCCCAGCTGCCAGAACAGCAGCATACAGGCGGCCACTACCTGGCTTGTACCGGCCCCTGATCCTGAAGCTTTGTGTTTCCCTGGGCTTCGCTTCTCAGAGGAAGGAATATCTGTGTATGCCACACGCGTTGTTTCTCCAACCACTGTGTGATAAGGAGCAGTTGCACGTGTTGCCCTCTGCATGAGGGCAGTAAATCTGTTCACTCTGCCTTTGAGCACGTGCCTGTTGATGTTTTGCTGGCTCTTGCTGCCATGGCAGTAAATGCTGGTTTTACCACGGCGGAAATCAGGGCAGAGCAGAGGGACCCAGTTTTTTCACGCTTAACTTGTTGCTGCTGCTTCCTGCAGAGCAGCTCTGCCTTGAGGGCCATGTACTGCCCAGTTTGTACTAATCCTCTGTGCAGACCAGGTCTGAAAGTGGTAGGTCCAGCCTGCCCAAAAGATGAGTAGGTTACAGCAGGCATGCTAAGGTAGGGCATTGTGTAGGGTTGTATTGATAGAGAGCTCCAGGTAAGGGGGACTTTGACTGTAACCTTGTTCCCAGCCTGCACCAGTTTATTCCAGTGTGCTGTACTGCTTTTTTATTTGTTACAGTGGCTTTCCTACCCCTTTGCCCATCTCACTTGCCACCTCTCCCCAGTGGAGATGGTTGTGTGACTGTTCATGCCAGGGCATCCCAATTCCTCTGGCATTCAGACTCTATAGCCATATGCCCAGACTGGGGGTGCGTGGATTAGGCTGGCACATTGCTCACGGGCTGCTTTTCAACTGTGGTCCAGAAGGTTGCCTTGTAACTGTTGTGACTTGGTATCAGTGTCTCATCTGTGGGTTTGCAGCACAAAAGAAAAGATGACCTGCTGTTCAGGTCACCAGCCTAAGGGGACTCTGGCAGAAATCACGTTGGAACCTTGGGAAGTTGATAGTGCCCCAGTAATTTTTTTGAAACATTTTTTTTTTCTTTCTTTTTCACCAATTAGAAAAACTTTTTCAATGGAAACATGTTAAATGATGTTCTTTTTTTCTAAGCAGTGACATTTCCTTGGTTTGCCAGTGTTGGTCCCTTCGTTTCTACTTGCCTTCACCTTTTACCTTGAAGACAGATGCTGAGGTTTCTGTGAAATGGAGGGAACTGAAAAACAGATGAAAAAAACTTATGAAAGCAGGCACTTTCTGTGAACTTGAACTAGCAGTTACTTTCTTTTTCTGTCCTCTAGAAGGCTTGTTGTTGTGTTGTTTCATGCCTGGGATGGCTAAGGGTGGAGGTCTGTAGAGCTGCTGTGAAAGGGCTGTGCGTGAGAAGAGTGGGAGGCACAGTGTCATAATTAATGCTGTCAGAAAGTGTTTTTTTAATGTGACTAGTGTTGTATTTCCAGCATATTGTATTCATTTTCCTTTTATTGTGGTCTGACAGTACACCCTGAGCTCAAACTAATTTTTTAATCCTGAAAATGCTCTCAAGTCAAATCTGACTATGGGATTTTAGGCCCTGAGGAGTTTAGGGTTCCTTCACAGCTGGAAGAAAGTTACTTTTCCCAATAAAACAGGCATTAACTAGCTTTGAGTGACTTATGATCGTTTTATCTCAAGAAACCTTGTCAGTAATGAGAAGAGCTTAAATTGTGATGGTCTGCTAATCAAAACTAAGATGTTCTGTGTTACGGTATTTCCATGACATTGAGTGTAATGAAATACTGTCGATGTTAACATAAACAGGATAAAATTATAGAACCGTTTTGGTTGGAAAAGAACTTGGAGATCAAGTCCAACCATTAACCTAGCACTGCCAAGTCCACCACTAAAGCATGTCCCTGAGCACTGTGTCTGCATGCCTTTTAAATACCTCCAGGGATGGTGACTCAGCCATTTCCTGGGGCAGCCTGTACCAAAGCTTGATAACTCTTCTGGTGAATAAAATTTTCTTAATATCTAATCTAAACCTCCCCTGGGGCAACTTGAGGCCATTTCCTCTTTTCCTATCGCTTCGTACTTGGGAGAGGAGATTGACACCTGCATTTCTACAACCTCCTTTCCGGTAGATGTAGGGAGCGATAAGGCCAGGGGAGATCCCACCATGATAGCTGCTTTGTTGACCTTCCCCCTGGTTCTTACCCATAAACACTGAACCCTATCATCACTACGGCCAAGCTTTAGACGATCAAAACATTGCTGAACAGGGCTACCCCAGTGCCTCTCCTTCCTTGGCTAGCTCTTCTGAAGAGTTTATAGCCTTCCATTGCATCACTCCAGTTGTGCAAAACTGTGACATCATCCTACTGTGTTTCCATTATGGCAACTATACCTTAGTTTTCCCACAGCACAATGGCTTCCAGGGTTGTAGTAGTCTCTGCCTGTTTATCTCTTCATCATTCCCTGTAAAACTGGAAGGATAGAAGGGAATTCTACTTGAGTATTGGGTTTTCTGCTCCCTTCAGAAGGGAGTCTCCTATGACAATGACCCATCTTTTTTTTTTTTTTTATGGAAGAAGTTTTGACAGAGGGTGTAAACCAGCTTATCCCCAACAATGTCTCCAAGCTAGATGAACCATCTTCCTGCTTATCATTCAGTTCCTCTTGCAGGCCCTCTATACCTATTCTGCAAGGGCATTTAGGAGAGTGGGGCTGTCACAGAGAAGACACACCTTCTGTGCTGGGAAGGAACTGGTTGCCGTAGTCCCCCATCCTTCAAGTACTGTGTTCAGCCAGGCAGAGAGAGGGTAGAGAATCCTCTGTATCATGTGTCCTGCCTGCCTGTTACATGTATGTCCTAGGGAAAGTGAGGTGCAGTTCCAGTTGTCTGTTGCTCACTGATACTCCTTGACGTACTCGCCTCCTCCCAGAGTTGTCACTAAGCGTAGGAGAACCTCAGCCTGGGCACGCCTCCCATAGCTGTGCTCGCTGCTGCGGCCCTGCACTGGGTAAGAGTAAGGCACACCCTGTTGCCTGACACTTGGGTGGTAGCATCTTCCCATTGGAGCTCTGCCTGGGAAGCTGCATCAGTTGTGGTGGGTGCAGAGCTTTCTGGTCAGTGGATGCCATTGCTCCCTGGTTGAGCTGGCAGAGCTTCACTGCCCTTCTGCTCACCCTTCCTGCGTGAACTCAGGATCAAGAATGTGTATCCTTAATGATTCTCAATGAAAAACATTCTGAATTAAATGCATATGTGAAAGCTTTTGAATCCTTTGGTAAGTTTTATTTTATCTATTGTAAACTTTAAGTTTGATTGCAACAGCAAATTCCTTGCAGGGATCATGAGCACAGGACTGTTTGTGCCTTTCCTGTCTCCAGATTTCTGGAAGCTATGTGTACGGGCACCAAAATAACCCTATAGCCTCCAGGTTCACTTTTCCTTATCAGGTTGGTTGTGTATAACTCCCTTATGTGACATTTCAAACATCTCTACAAAAGTAGTATCTAACTGCTAGCTTGTTTTGGTCTTGGAAAAGCCATCCTCAGGATGGTTAGACTTAATGCATGAAGCATAAATGTATTTGCTACCCTGCCTGTTTCTTCAGCAGTTTTTCTTCTCCTAAGCAATATTTGCTGGAACACCTGCTTGGTAGGGTTTCCATCTTTTTGTTTTTTCTTCTCAGTGGAAAGAGGTTTTTGTAATAGTTATTTTTTCAAGTTTAGAGTATCTAGGCACTGTGAAGTCCAGAAACACGTGAGGCTTCTGGTTTTGGATGTATGTGCTTTTGGTTTTACATGTATGCCCACATGTGATATACTTTAGTATGTACTGTGTATACATACATATTTTGTACTTTATGTGTAATAATATTCTGCTGCATAAATGTTCATCCAGGCATAAGGCTCTTTCACACTTGGATACTTTGGTATTTGTGTGTTGTATTTTCCTCTTTGAGTTTGATTGTAGATCACAACATTAATTCTTTGTGCAGTGACAGTAGGTCAAGGACTTGGAGAGGCAGAACTGGCTGGGGTTGGATCCTTTGTACAAGCTGTATTATGATGAGAGAATGGATTTGGCCAGAGGGAAACATGAAATGGTAACCCCAGAATAAAACTAGGTAGGCATCTCCAAGTTATGCCACTATCTTCTTATCCCTATGAATGATTTTTTGACTGCTTTGACTGGGTGTTTAAAAGCATTGACTGTCAAATACATTAATTTTTTGTTACCTTGTCACATGAAGTTTGTAGGACCTTACCTTCAAGTATTCAGTAGTCTGGATTTTGAAGCAGATTGGTGGTTTGTCTGTTTTAACAAGTAGCAGATTTCATTCTGTAACTGGAAGATGCTACTATATAAATGCACTTGGATGGGAGGAGGAGTTGTGGGTTCATGTTTTGTTTTGAAGCTTAGAACTATATACTTGCAGTTAAGAACATTATTTTTATATGTATGTGTATAATTGATATATATTTATATGTGTTTATATAATTGACATGTGTATATATAAAATTAAAACTTTATTCTGTAGTGAAGAATCTCTGTTCAGATCAGGAGTCAGACATCCCCCTTAAATGTTCACAGTGTAACAGGGCTATTTTAGAGGCTCCAAGCAGATCAAGTTCACCTTATACCTGGGGATGTACATACATGTGTTTGAGATGTTATCCTAATCGGATTTCTTTTTTTTTAATACAGTGTAAATAAACAGTGATATAATGGGGCAAAGTCAAACTTCCTAATATGATTATTGCCTCCGGTCTCTAACCTAGAGATATGCACACCTGGCGTGTGCTGGCAGCGGGGGGAATTGGGTCGCACACTGTGAAGGGGAATCTACCCTCTCTTGTAGGGCTGCTCCTCTCCCTGTGGTGTTGTTTGTCTGTGGGTGACTCAAACCAGCAGCTCTGAGGGGGGGTGACAGCAATGCCTGCTGTGACAGTGTCTCTCATTGGTGCCCTTTCTGGTGTGCTTCCTTTCCCTCTCCCCTCTCTGAGCAAAACAGCTGGAGCCTTCCTGCTCAGCAGCAGTTGCAGATTGCTAAATCAATTCAGGTTTAACTTCATCAGTGGGTTCAATTTCCTCCTTCTCCAAGGTCATATGAGTTGTTTATCATATTATTTGCTTTAGAATCCCTCACTGTTTGTCATACTGTTTACCTACGTCCCCTCCTGCCTGCTCCTGTGGAGGCAGGTGGAGCAGACTTTGGTGTACCTCACCGTGCTGTGATGCTGTGCTCACATGCTGGCAGAGCTGAAGCCAATCACACCAGCCAGCCCATGGGGATTTGCTTTGCCCTGCCCTGTGTCTTACATGGTCAACCATCCAGGTTAACCTTTTGTAAGCATTTGTTGCAGCAGTTTGTTTTTATTTTACTAGTCACCTGTATATCAGTTGAGACAAGATTTTGGGGTTTTGTCAGTGTTTTGACCTCTGTTTCAATTAAAAGGAGAAGTCTTTTGAAAAACAGTGAGTCAATTCAGTGCTGTGTTCCTGAATTTTATTTTTTTTTGCTGCAGTGGTAGTTGGACACCTTAATTCTTTTACTGTCATATTCAAAGGAGCTTGAATGTCATAGGATGGGAAATGGATAGATGGATTTGAAATCCTGGGCCACCACGTGTTCTTTTTTTCCTGTTCTTCCTGCTGATATTTTGATTCATGTGATAGAGGTTTTCAGTGAAAAGCCCTAACAGTTTATTTCTAGTCCCAACTTCATTATGTGTGGTTCTCATTCTCTACAATTCTTATACCTGCAAGATGTTGGTGAAATTTTGTTCTGACGTGGTTGCAGCTAAGTTTGTAGCAGCTGCTGGGCTTGCATGGTTCAAACCATTCACGTGAATGATGTTTACATCCCTGTCAAGCATACATTTGCAGCTGGTTATGTTTAGTTGTGTAGTTCAGTAGGACTGATACTTTTTTTTAATGTGCCTTTTGGCGATGAAGATTTGGGTTTCTGGAGGTGAGTGTTGCTGTTGGCACAGTTATGTTCCCTTTCAGTGTGGAAACTTGCTCTTTTCTCCTGGAGGAGGTGGGCAGGAGAGGCTTTCATGTGCTACCAAGCCTGTTCTAATGTCATAGGAAGTAAGGTCACTCCCAGAACTTTGATGTGTGTCACAATCAGCTTTTCAGCTGGGAAAGAAACTTGCATTTATTACTGTTGTGCTTCTAAAACAAAGATTGAAAGCATAGAGACATTTGCAAGAGAACTTGGAAGAATAGCTAAGGGGTTCGTTTCAGACTCTGTCCCAGAAGAAGTCTAGAGGCAGAAGGAAGAAAACGTGCCCCAGCAGTGGAGGAGGTTTTCAAAGATCCCAGCTTGTCTTATCTGCACATCACCAGTGCCTGTGACATTTGTGAGCTCTTGGATTGAGGCCTTGAGCAACGTTTCCCAAGGGAAGAGTGGCAAAAGCTCTTTGGAGCCAACCTGTTCTGCTAGGCTGTGTTGTGAGTGTCTTTCTCACTCATTTTCTCTTGCTGTTCCCACGCGTGCCCCCCCACCCCTCCTCCTTCACCAGTTCTGCTACAGGCTATCCCACGGGAAGAAAAGCACTTGGTCAGTCAAGTCAGGTTATAGTGGTCTTGTTCCCTTGATGTCTGTGGGGCTGCAGGTCCTTACCTCTGTTCTGAATTTCAGCTCCTGCTTAGCACACTTCAGATACATTAAATCCTGTTGTTCACAGAGGTCTGCGAGCTTGGTGCTGCGAAAGGTCCCGCGCTGTCTGGCTGTTGAACGTGCTTTTATGCCTTTGACAAGTGGGAAGAATGAGAGGATAGCAACAGAATAGCTTTTTGCTCCTTAGAGATCTGCCATTGTTTCTGTCCCTGCTCTACAGAGGGGAGGTATCTCCAAGAGAAGAGAAAAGAACGCGCTATTGATTGCCTAGATTGCTTGCGTCAGTTTTATGCTGCTACTGCTACTATTGAGAAAATTGCCCCTCCTGGCTTTGTGTTAACCCCCGTCACGGAGCTTACGCATGTTTCTGCTCAGCAAATGTCCTGGCTGTGCATTGTTCCTGCCTTTGCCAAATTGCTGCTTTCGGAACAGTTTCCCACACGTGTGCAATAGCTGACCAGATCTGAATAGCTGTGTTTGAATTTTATGAACGCTATTTATTCCTAAGTTGTAAATAAAGGTCTTTCTGTTTTTAACCCTCTTCCTGTACATTCCGACTTGTCATGTACTTGAGAAACAAGAGGCCATTGAGGTATTGAAACTGTAGGGGTAGATGAAGTATAATAGCAAAGAAAACAGGTTTCCAGCCATGCTGCTGCTAATGCAGACTGCATTTTGGTGTTATGTATTTGCCAACAAGACATAGATTTTATGTGTGCCGCAATGTAGCTGAAGATTTCATTAACTCTCATAGCTCTTACTAGTTTAAAAGCACTCTGTTCTCACTTATTACCAAGAGAAACAGAGGATGTGGATGTTAGTTCAGGGTGGCTAGTGGTCTCTGTGCCTTTGAGCTTGCATGGAAGAATAATGCTGAGCAAAACACTCACCTGTTCCTAAAGCATCCTCCCTCCCCCATGCAGATCTGCTCTGTTTTGTGTTTCTTGTGAGGCACCAACGGCTGTATTTCGTTGCTTGCTGGGCTGTAGGACATCCCTCTTTTGCTGAATTCACATTCAGGGTGGTTCATTGATCTGTCCAGAAATCCCTGATGTAATCTAAATTAAAGAATTTCTGAGTAGGGATGTGCAAAAATGTCTTTGCAAAATGGTGGTGGCATCACTGGAGGTGCTGGCTCCGTAGCACGCTCATGGTTTGGGGTTTTTTTCAGGGTACAAGACTATTAATGTGTTCATGCCTGTTTGGGCCAATTAGGATGTCTGTGTATAACTCTGAATCATGATGCTGGTGACTCCATTTGTAATCACCTATTTTGGTTTTCACCTGTAAATCTAATGATGTTCGTTCTTTTTTTTAAAAATAAGAATCAGTCTAACATGGGTGGAGGCTTTAAGTAATTATGAGTTTACTGTCCAGAAGAAAGAACCCTTGGCAGAAAAAAAAAAGTTTACAAATGCAGGATTTTTTTTTCTTTCTTTTTCCCCTCTTAAAAACTTGCAAGTGCATTAAACAAAAAATTCAAGCAGAAGAAAATCTGTTTCATACAGGAGCACGGCCAGAGTTAGCCATAGTAATGTTAGTGCAGGCTGATGAAAGGAAGGAGTTTGGTATTTAGTAGGCAGGAGTGTAGATAAATTAACTCATAAAAATATTGTAGAGTTTTATGGTTTTGCATATTACTAAGCATTATGTTTCAGATAATGTATGCATGGATAACATTTGGTCTGGGTAAGATTTGCTAAGTCAGCCAGAAAGAAGTAAATCATATTTATAATTGCACATGTCTTTAAACAAGACCGCAAGTGAATGACTGAAAATAGGATGGGTGCTATTATAAGAAGAATTGGTAACTGTCTTTTTAGATATATAGTTTCCATTAAAGCCCTATAATGGTGGAATAGGAAAAGGAAGCATCCTATCAAGCTTAGGAGCTTGCATGTTGTAGCTTGCATGAAGCATCCTATCAAGCTTAGGAGCTTGCAGTGAGTCGGGCTGAAAAATGAATGCTATGCTAGGTTGAATGATGAAGCCTTTTTTCAGCGTCCCAAAATAAAGATGAATTTTGAAATACTGAGCATTTGCATGTCTATGTATTGTCCCAAAAAATGCTCTATTCTCCATCTGTACCCAAGAAGGCAAGTCTATGAAATGGAAGGCACCTCATTGCTTGCCCCAGCGTTCCTGTGGTGTCCTCCCTACATGTCAGGGTGCTGAGCCAGGCTCTGGGGCTGGGCTTCCGCTCCAGTGCTCTCTGCCAGCAGCCCTCTGAGCCAACAGCTCACCTGCTCAGCTGGGCTGTTGAGGCTTCGCTTTGAGGGGGCTCCTTGTGTCCCATCAGGGCATCTTTGGTATGCTGTGGAGACCTGGTTGTCAGCATCTTTGCTGTCTGCAAAATGATGAAATAATGACGACAGAGAGCAAAGCCTTAAGTGTTAGGATCTTAAAGTGTGTGAGAGTTGTGGTTTTTTCCTCATCTATTGTAAGCTTGCTATAGCAGCTGATGGCATCCTTCTGGGAGCCTTCCTGGCTTGTTTTCTTTATTTAGGCCTTCAATTTTCCATCCTTTATTTCCTCTGAGGGCTGTCATGGCTGGCCAGACTTGCTCCAGGACCTGCTCTTGAAGAAGTGAATTTTTAAATGAGCTTGCTGCAGGAAGGAAGGAACGAAGGATGGGGGAGTGCTCCTGCAGGAACACTGCAGACTTGCCGTCGGGCTTCACACCTAGCTCTCCATGCAGCGGTGCACACCGGCTGACTTCCAAATCAGCTGTGCTTACTCGTTTTCTTTGCCTTGGACTAGGAGCTTCAGATCTCAAGGAAAAGCTACGTGACTGAAAAGAAAATAAAGAGCACTCCTATTTCCCACACTTCTGTATCTGGTTTCCTTGCCAGTGGCTGTCGCGTGAGATGTTGATACCGCTAGACCCAGTCCTGCACAGTTGTGCCGGTGCTGGATGTACTCCAGCTCGTTGAAGGAAATATTATTCTTTTTATCCCTTCCCTGAGGGCAAAAGGCCTTCCGTGGTCCATTTAATTACTGCAGGTTATTGTGATTGAAATTTCCACTATAACAACGGGTGCCAGGAATCGCAGTGTGGTTTCTTCTGGAGCCTGACCCTATGCTTACTGATTCGCTGGCATATTTGGGTTGGTCAGGAAGCCGTTTCCCCCCTCCACTCTTACCAGCATAATTCTGTCAACAGAAGCCCAGGTGTAGCTGCACTTATTCCAAGCACGAACGTCCTCTTGGTGCTGTTGCTAATGCTCCTGCAGAGCCTTCTGCCAAAGTAAGCTGTGTCTTGGCTAGGCAGTGGCATTTACCGGTATGGCAAAAGTAAGCCATCAGATCCTCTCCAAGACCCTGAAACAGGCACCCAGCGCTTTCCCGGTGCGTGGATGAGATGACTGCAGAGTGAGCTCCGGCCTGGATTGAGTTTGCTAGCTGGAGCCGTAACTTGAACAGCCCTTCCCTATTGCAGCTGGGCAAAGTGTCACAAAGGGGCTGTAAAATCCCCGTAGCTGATCTAGGGGAAGATTGTGGAAGCTGCATCACAGCTTCCAGAAGTTCAGTTTGTCTTTCCCTCACCCAGAGCAGGCTGGGAGTAGAATGGTCTGCTGCGGTGGTTTTATGCAAGAGAGGTTTTGTTCTGGAGAGGTGTGCCGACTCCGCAGGGCTGGCAGGATGTGTTAGCCTCTGTTGAGCTGGTATTGTCACGGGCTCGGTGTTATCGGTTCCTGAGTTAGCTAGTCACGTCTAGACGGTGGTGTAACAATATACCACAAATCATACTCGGGATCTTTTCAGCCTTGCACAGGAAACCTGGTGCTCTGCACAAAGCAGATGTCCATGGGCGTAATCACAACAAGGCTGCATTCCCTTGCACTGCGCTGGGTACAGAGTTCAGCACCTCAGCACCTACAGCATCTTGGCTGGTTGTTGCCTAGAAGGAAGTTGAAATTTTTATTTATTTATTTTTTTTAATCGAGTAAATAACTTATTTCTGAATGTTGGGACTTGGGATTTAACTGGTGTGAATTTATAACGGAAGAGGGATGGCTTGGGAACTTCATTCTCTACTGCAGTATTGGCTTCACTCCATTTTCCAGTGCAGTGTTAGAGCATGTCCCCAATTTCCAGAGACATCAGGTTTGCAGCAGCTAGCCTGTGCCTGCAATGGTATTGCCATTCCTTGATCTTATTCCAGCAGACAATATGGATCACAGGGCTCCTTTCCCTCCTGCATCTCTTCTTATCCTAGTGTCCAAGCTATTTAGTATTGTCAAGGGTCTTGAAAATATTTATGAGAACGGAAATCAGTTTTTCTAACATCCACGTGTAACTTACAGCATCTTTAGCATCAAATAAGAAACAGAATGAAGTTCAGTGAACTGGAATTTATCTTCTTTTTAAAAATCAGTTTAGTTTTATTTGTTTTCATTTAAAAACCTGTTTGATTACAACCCTTGTTACTGCAGGCCCTAGAAATACCTTGTGGATTGGAAGAGGAGAAAATTTTGCACATGTGATTTTCTAAAAGAATCTGTGATTTGGATAATATTCAAAATACTTTCGTAATTAGCATAAAGCCCCAGTGCTTTTCCCTTTCACTTTGGGTTGAAACGTGACTGTGTAATCCACCTCTACAGGAAATATGACATGAAACTGTGGGTTTTCTACTCTGAGTCATCCTCCTTTCACACATGCCTGAAAGGTTTTGAAATCTGATAAGGGTTCAGGCCCTCCTTGGTAGCAGTAAACAATGGCAAATAATACAGCCATGTGTACCCGTGTTGACTTTCTGTTTACTCTTCTAAGCTCTCTTTGATCTTATCATGGCTTCTGGCAAGAGAATCGATCCGCAGGTACTAGAGTGCCGTGCTTTTTTGATGCACCTTGGCATGCCTGCTTTTGAGGGGGGGCTTGGCAGCATCCTTGGTGCAGGGATTGCAGCAGATTTCCAGACCAGCATGGGAGATGCCAAGAAAGCTGTCCCAACCATCTCTCTTCCAACATAGCTCGCTCTTACCATTTCATGATTTATTTTATCTGTTTTTCTGCTGGTCTCTATAAAAATCTGAAACTTTCAGGAGGGCACGTTTCTTCCAAAGAATGTAAGGGTTTTGATGAGGTGTAGGGCCCCATCATCCCTTTGATGGGAATCCCAGGTGGAATTTTCAAATTTCCTGTAATCTTGTTCTCAGGAAACTCTTCTGATGTCCAACCAAAATCTTCTCTCCCTTTCACACGCCCCTTCCTTTTCTTACTTCTGTACCAGTATGCAGTCACTTCTGCCCTAACGCTGCCATAGAACCCCCTCATTCCCCCCCTGCTTTTTGGGTTCCCTGTGCTTTGTGTACTTTCCTGGGGAGGTAACCTTATAGGGAAGACAGTGTCTCGCTGTTAGTCTGTTGCGTGGCAAGGGCTGATTAAGACATCGAGCTGTAGTAACTTGACCATGTTCCAGTATTTGTACATACACTTGCACAAGTGCAATTCCTTGTGTGGGGGGTGGTTTTATTCAGTCTAGTTGGAAACAAATTATAATTGATTTTCCAAGTAAAAATGTCTACATTTTTATAATTTTTCCCCTCCTCTCTCTGCCAAGTGTATCTTGGCTCTACCCAGAGACCTGATTAAAAATGTTAAAACACACTTACCAGTGTGCAATGGCTACGTTTATAGCATCTGACTTGAATGTTTGTTTCATAGTCTGGGTTGTAACAATCTGATTCTCAGACTGCCATTGACGTCAGTTTAATAGGAAAATTCAAATAGAACCTGTATTAGATTTTCACTATTAAGTTAACAATAAAAACTTTCTACAGATGCCTTACGTAGACAAGGCTGTTAACAGAAATATTACATTAATGAAAAATCAGGCCTCCAGAAACACAGAGACTAGCTTTTTTTTTTTTAATAAATAATTTTGTTTTCCTAGTTCACAAAAATATTTCCTTTTTAATAGCGCTGGTGGTTTAGAAGTTAAGTGTGGGGAGGAGGCAGCTCTTGGCCATTTGTGGTCATGTTGCAAATCTCTTAGCTATTCCAGAGGAGGAGAACCCTTCCAAAAGTCTTCACTTGACCGATGTTGTTGCTCTCAACCTCAGATTTGCCCCTCAGTTTCTGTGGCACACCATGTTTATCAGTTTTTCTTAAACTATTCAGCCATGGTGCTCACTCTGTTAAATGACAAGATACTTGTGTGACCAGAGGAACTCTGAAGGTACCAGCTCAGGCCAAGACAACATCTGTCAGGGTTTAGACTACTAGTAGTGGTCAGTAGTTCATACTTAAGTCAGGAAATCCAGGCATGGACTTACTAAGGGAGTTGTAGAGCATTTTGCCTCCCCTGTTAGCATTAATTATCACTTCTGTGAGACATGACATGACTTTATCTTGCAGTCTTTAGTAAAACAGATCATGTTCCTCGCCATAGAAAATTGGCCTGGAAGGGACTTCTGAAAGCTTGTTGAAGTATTTTCTCATCCCAGTGGCAGGACTGACTCTACCCAGCATGTTCCTAACTGATGTCTGTCTCTGTTATGCTGGGGAAGCTCCAGCAACAGTCATCATTTGAGGAACCTGTTCTTGCACTTCAGTGCTCCTTGTCTACAAAGGCTCTCTGCATGGTCAGCCAAAATCTCCCAGCCTGCAAGCTTCTAGTGGGCATGAAAGGTTGGTTGTTCCATCTTTTTAATATCTGTGAAGGCTGTTGCCACGTCTCTCCTTGGTCTCATCTTTCCTTAAAGGATTCTTCCCGTTTTCACAGTTTTCTAGACTTAGGGAATCAGAGTTTGCAAAGTCTTGGGAAAGTTGCTTTCAGGGTAGCACTAGGTAAGTGTGGGCCACTTCATTGCTTTTTGGCACAGTGTTAGATACTGGTGTGGTCTTGACTGCACTTCACAGCAGCAGGAGATGATAAGAAGGGTTTCTGGGCTGCAGTTTTGTGACTACTGTGCATCATCTGATTTTTGAACTGTACTTAGGGTGTGTAGGGGGAAAACAGCTTTCTCATTATTTTTATGGTCTCTGGCAGGGTGGTGGATCCTGTTCAGAGTTAGAGCCTCAAAAGGCCTGGAGGGTTTGGTTTAGGCTTAAGGAATTGAAATTAATCCAGAAATACCCAAGTCATAGTTTATTAGCTTCACAGTTCAATCGCTGGCCAAACAAAATTAGTTATACCGTCTTACCAAGTTACATTTTTTTGCAGAAGAACAGCTAGTTAGAATCAGATGACTTTGATTTGGCAATTTAGGGTACATGGAAGACTGGCCAATACTTACATTCCTGTGTGAAATAATCCAGACAGGTGGTAATTTACCTGGGCACCTGTGCTTTGAAAAGATGAATCTCCTGATGGGCAGAGTTTCACTTGCCTTAATTTTCACGTTGAACACTGCACGTGGATGGAAGCAGAGCTGTGACCAGATCTGGGCACTTAATGTAAAACATGAGCATATTTCTGTGTTTTCTTTCAAACCTTTTTAAAGCAAAATGAGTGTTTTGGGGAGAGAGGTAAAGGTGAGCAAATAGGGTCGAAAGAAAATGAACAGGGAGGAAGCTTGGAAGCAGAGAAGAGGCCCAGTTAATGACTGCACACTCATGTCTTCCTACTTTAGTGTTCTCCCTTTATAGATAAAAAACTCCCCTCTTACCAATGCATTTGCCTAATGTAGGTGTAATAATAACAGCAGTGATTAAGCTGTTCTTGTGCAAGGTAAGTGTATCTGTGTTAAACATCATCTGTACTGGTGGTACTGCATCTCTATGGGGTTGGTCATGATTTAACCATTTGAAAAGAATTTTATCTAGAGGAGAAATATATAAGGACCGTATGTGTTTTTCTCTCTCAGGATGCATAGACAAATGAAGTGGCTACTTAAACAGTTGAGGGTGATGGATGAACATCATGTGCTAGGTTGCAGTGGCCAGCGTAGCACAGTGAGATTTAAGCCACTGTTTCATTGAGTATCAGGAGAAGGGCTCACTGATGTGTCTTTTCCTTGTGGGGAGCATCACACGGTCACAGGACACCAGTTCTTGATGAACTTGATGGATCGTCAGAGCTCGCTTCCCTACACCTTTGAGTAGAGTTAACAAAACCTCTGCATATGGTCTCCTTGCTGCGGTGAGGAAAGCAAAGGAGGTGTCTTGAAGGGGCCAGCTGTGGTCCTCAGCGGGGATAGCAGGGGTCCCTGTGCCAGCATCGTGCGTGCAGGTACTTCTGTGCTGTTGTCCTGGGGGGTAAAATTGGCTGGTAGACACACTTCATAGCCCAAGGTGCCTATGTTACGAACCAGCAGAGTAGCACTACGCTGGCACAGGCTCTGTTACTATGGTAGTCTTTGAAATATCTCCATCCCAACAGCAAAACCTGAGCCCAGCCTAGCCTGCCTGTAGAGCTGAGGGTCTATATTGCACCAGTCTTTAATTTTTTAGTTTCGTTTTGTCTTTGCCAGCTGAAGTAACAAGGGTTTTAAGGCACAGCTGCATTGTGCTGCTGTGGTTGAGGGATTTGTATTCCTTTAGCAGGGTTAGGCAGGTGTGCTGTGCAAATGGGCACAAAAGGTGGCATTAAGGGCTCTGTCCTGAACTTTCCGCATGTGGTAAGGGCAAATGAAGGGTGCTCTCTATCTGTCCTTGCTCCACCCCCTCTTGAGAGCCAGGGATTTTGCGAGGTGTGTTTTGGATGAATGTAGACTTGCATAAACACAGCTCTTTTGCTTGTCTGCCTCTGAGATGGCAATGTTCCATTGAAACGTTTGACAGCCTGAAGTAACTGACAATTATTTCACATGTGCAGTGTTTATCTCCATAGTACTCCGTGTGACAGCTCAGAAGAGACACTCACATTCAGTGTGAATCTCGCTGTTCCTCCCATGGGCTGTCCTGATAGCCTGCAACATTTGAAAACCACTCCCTGGTTTTCACAGCCGAACAGAGGCTCTCTGTTCGAAGTCACGTTAGGTAACGTTGTGATTCCTCACCCTTTTTCATCCCTTGGCAGGACAGCATGCAAAAGCCTGTCGGGAGGAGGGGACTAGGGTTTTATATGTTAGTAAAAGTTGACACTAATGTTCTTAATTCTGACCACGTTGGTTTACTGGAGATCTTATGAAAGCTCATGCATATTTATTTAAAAAGTTTAAAGGACCTGACAGCATCTGTTAATGTGACTTTAAATATAACATAGGTCTTTCACCACAGCCCTGCCAGAGTGCTGCGTACTGTTGTCTTGTTCTTTTTCATTCCACTTGCACATTCCCATATAGCCTTGAAGATCAGTGCCCTAACGTAAAACACCGTGGGCTTGAAATTGTTTTAAACCTTTGTTAAGAACATAGAATCATCTATGGTGAATTTTCTGACAATTTCTTTTGCATGTGTAGTTACATATTCAAACTCTAATTTTGCTGTGTTTGACTAGGGATGAGGTTTTATCTCAGGCAGGTAACGCATGTGTTGTTCAGGCACTTCAAATATAAACTGGCTGCACAATTACTGGGGAGGCACTGAGTGCCTATTAGGAAAGTGATTAATAGTGTATTTGCTGTAAAAGGCACAGACATCACAAGGCAGATCGGCAGTTTGATGGCAGGTGGGAAAAATTGCTTTTTGTCCATTATATTATACTTTTAAAAACAGACGAAAAATCCCTGTCTCCTGTTTACGTCTTAGAGTAAAATGCAGACTGATCTGTTTTCAAGTCAGATAGGCTTTCTGATTTTCATAGTTATGCACAGTGCTTTGCATTATAAAGGGAGAGGCAAGCTGTAATGCGTTCAGTATCTCGATTTCCTTTTGCAAAGTTAATTCTTTGAATTTTTGGCAAATTGACTGTTCATTTGTCAGTGTCACCTTAATCTACAAAACAGATAGTGAGCAGCTCTCTCATCTACTTTTTCTCCTCTTTGTTTAAAGAAATAGAAGAAAAAGTAAGCACAGCTTGCTGAGCTCTTTTCTGACTTTATCCATATTGTCCATATTACATTGTTTTCTGTGTCCGTAAGGTGACATCAAGTATTTCTGTCAAAGGGCTTTGTAAGTATTGCCACGGTGAGATTTTCATCTATACTGACATTTAGGTAGAGTGCAAAATGCAGAGTTCTGTATTAGTCAGCCAGATGCTCATTTTGAATGTGGCTGTGGATTTAACTTGCTGTGCTTGGTGTAACAGGACTACAGGACTCTTCTAGTTCTGAATTATTCCACCCTAAAAAAAAAAAAAGTTTCCTAAGAAATCTTGCAGCTATTTAGACAGAAAAATCACTTCTCTCCTATTAGCAGCTGAGATTTATTTTTCTGTTTAACTAGCTGGATCTTTTGTTCGTGAGAATTGGCATCCTGCTGTGGCGTGGTATTTGTCCAGTAGTGAATGTGAACCTGCATTGTAATGTCAGGGCAGAGACGGCGGCGTGATTTATTATCAGACTGGGCAACTGTTGAGCTTTGTGAAGCTCAGGCAGCCCGCAGAGGTTCAGGGATGGGTGACCTTGGATTTCCCTCTCCTCCTGCAGAAGTGACACTTGAGGCAGAGCCAGTTTGGGGGGGGAGGGGGGCGGGGGGGCTGTGTCGTGGCCTGGCACTGCTCTGGACCATCGCAGGGATCTGGCTTGGTGTGGCATGCACATGGCCTCGCAGCTCTGTCCAGGCCCGGCAGCGGGCCTACATGTGCAGCTCCCATCTAGACCAATTTACACCATAGGTGTTTTATCAATGAATTGTTTTAATACCAGCATTTTTCCTTGGTGGTGTGGGGAATGGCACAGCTACTTGTTTCTAGTATTACATGCAGCAAGCAGAGTGAGAGCATTGCGTTTTTCTTCCTTTCCTAATCTGGGCATCTGATGATGGTGCTGTTTTAGTTCAGAGCAAAAATCACCCAGGGTGATACAGTTTGAATGATTAAGGTCCACTGGGTGACGTACAGGCCACCTTAGATCAGTTGGTGCTGGCTGTTGGCAGTGCCTCTGAGCAGCAGCATCTCTCTGTGCTGTGGTGACCTGTGCCTCTGCAGAAGTGGATTCCCCTTTGCTCTCGGCATCTCCTGCAGAGCCCTGGACAGTGCAGGGTCTCATTTTCTCTGCTCAGGACACACAGGCAAGGCCAAGCACGTTGTCAGAAGCAATGAGACATGAGCCGACGCTGCATGGAAACTTCTGAGGAATAAAATCTGTAGTACTTGGAATATTTGGGGTAACCAGAGCATCTATTACCCAGGGTAATTGCAGTTGGATGGTAAAACACCACCACCATCACAGAGATCATTCTGCTTTATTCTCTGTTTCTCAGGACTGTAGCACGCTTGCAGTAATTCCTAGGTGGTCTCTGTGTGTGTGTGTGGTGATGTCAGCAGCTTGGGGAATTAGCTTTGCTGAAGTTTACATCTGCTGACTCATCTGTTTAAATAAGTTGATTCTTAATTTTCAGTGGGTAATAATTTTTCTCCCCTGTTACAACAGTTGAGGAGAAAGAGATGGTTATGAGGTTTAGCAGGGGCTACCACAGTACAGGGTTTCCGTGCAGTCATTTAGCTTACTGCATATTTTAATGGCTGCAATATACAGAAAGCCTCAGTTTCATGGTTCTGCTTGAACCTGGTCCAGGTTTTGCTGTGAAAGTACAATTCAGCAGAAGCCCTTTTAAAATATTTATTTATTTTGAGTATCCAAGAGTTCTCCATGTGGTATCCTTGCATCCTCACAAGAAGAGTCGTAACAGTGGTGCCCTGGCACTAAGGAACACCTTGATATCGCTGTTTGGTTTTTTTCCACTGTTTTTTTCATTGGGTAACAGAAAGTAACAGCACCCTCTGCTTTCCTGCTCTTAAAATCCAGTTTTGCTCTTCTTCCCTCCCTCCTCCCAGCACCCCTTTGGGAACAAGAAGGAATGGTGTCTCTGGCAAAGAAACAGGTAGGATTTGGTTGGTAAGTGGAACTGATTTAATTAAATCTCCTTTTCAGCCTCATAATGGATTCATTCAAGAAGGCAAAGGAGTAGGAATGTGGCTTATGATTTTTTTTTCCCCTCTATTTCCTTTGTCTCTCCCCGCAGTCAATGGGAGTAAAATGCCTTTATAATAAACAGAATGCTTTTTCTCCTGGAACTTCAAAAAATAGGCTGTGTTAATCAAAATTAGACATAAAACAAATTTCAACTTGACTCCTGAAAATACTAGAGCAACTTCAGTGCATGCGCAGCATTTGTCTACACGTATGCCAGTGCAACAGTGAAGACTACAGACCTATTTAACACTACCTGAAAGCTCACAAACATTGAGCGATGCAAACATAATATCACAGAAGTCTGTTTCCCATCCTAATTAGCTCATGGTCGTGTATCTGTTTTACTCTGCCAACACACTTTGGTTTTGTTATCTTGGCAGTTGCTGACAATACTAGCGTTACTCAGAAAACTTGGATTTGAAATTTTGTTGAAATGTTTTTTTCTTTTAGGAGCCAGAGTCTTTTGCAACACTCGTAGGGTTGGGGTTTTTTTTTTATAATTTTATTTATTTGAAATATGTTTGGAAGAGAGAATGCTGAAGAAATTCAGAGAGAAAGTGTGTGCACGTGAGCGTGCAGATGTGTGGTAGGAACTGAAGGGGCTAGTTTGAGCTGTGGGAGACTTGGTTCAGCTTCCTGGTCTGTGTGATACAGAGTAATGCCGGATGGAAAACTACTCTCTGACCTTTGAATTGGGTGGAGTAAAAACTCAATCAGTGGTTTCTTACCGCCAGGAGATTGCTCTGACTAATGGTTTGCTTTCTTGAACTGGAAAGCAGAGATTTTTTTTTTTTTTTGTTTCAGAATGAAATTGTCACACTGGGATCAGCTGTAAACGTTAGGAAGAAAACCTGGTCTTGCAACAGAAGGGATGACTTGTGTGAATAAACTGAAGGAACTAAACACAGGAGTAAGATAGTTGTTTATGGTACTTATATAGTGCCAAAGGAATATATGTACACACTGAGACATGGGGTAAATCTAAGCTAGGTTTTCCTTACCAGAAACAACATGACTTTGGCTGAGCAAATGAACCTTGGCTCACTCTTCAGCTATTTTGTTTTAGGTATTTAAACTAGCTCTGTTACTGCACTGCATCGTTGAGAAGATGTAGTTTTGGGTCTTAAAGATTGTGCCTGTAGCTACGTGTTTGTATATACCCATCTTTTGAGGTGGAAAATGGCTGCCAGCATCTGATGCTGTCATGCTTGCTGGAAAACATGACTTGCCACTTAGTTTGCTGCTGGTTCTGTTGTTTATTGTTGCCCTGAGAAAACAAAGAGCTGCACTGCCTATGGATTGCTCGGAGTTCAATGGAAAATTGTGCTCTCTGACTTAACTGAACAACCCTATGGCCATGTTATGACTCTACTCCATCAGAATACTGTAGCTCATGCTTTTCCTACATATTTGCATTGTTGGACATCTTTTAATGCCAGAGTAATTGTTATTTGACTTCTTGTCTTCACATCTCTGTGCGGGAATGGATAGGTCAACAGATTACACATACACAAAGTCAGTGCACTTGCTGAACGTGGATGAGAAGTCCAGAGCAAAGCGGAACAGCTTGTTCTCTATTTTAGAATTGAGCAAGGGCACTGATTTACTCAGTGTCTGCAGTTTATAATAGGCTGATCTCTAATCCGCATAGCTGCTTCAAAGAGGTAAAATTTGTTATGCACAGGTAGATGTCTGACATGGTAAGTTGAATGTTGACATTGTAAGAATCCTAACTCCAGTGTAATCATCTCAGTGCAAACTATCTGACAGCATCAGGCTGGTTGTTTTCTTAGGATTGCTGTAGATTTATGATTTATTTTTTTGTCAACACTAATACATCAGTACATATTCCCTACGTGCACGTATGCCCATATAGTGCAGTGCAGTGCGTGTCCTTCCTTGGGGATATGGCCCTGTGTAACTAGAGACTGTATGAATGCTGTACAACAGCTGTGCTGAACATGGCAAGGACTTTGTTTACTTCCACATTATTTATTCATGTATTCTTTTCCTTTATCCAGTCCCCCCAAGTAATGGTGGCATACTTTCTTTTTTCTTTTTTCTTTTTTTTTTTTCCTTCTTTTTCTTTTTTCCATGAAACTCCGTTGGTGGAGAATTCAGCTTTCCCTACACACCACATTCAGGGGTTTCGTGACTCACTTGTAGTTGGAATACCTACTGGGGCAATACGAGGGGCTTGGATGCAATAAAGTGAATCACCATGACAAGCTCTATGTAAGAGCTGTTTGGTACATGTTCTGATACAAAAGAATGCCAAATGAAACAATTCCTTCCTTCCTTCCTTTGGTCTGACAAGTCACTGCCCTGAAGATGAAAGCAATTGCTCATTAATTCCTTAGACATGTTAAAAAAATTAATAAAAATGCTTCAAGATTAGGTGCTGCTTTTTTACCTCTACTGGTTCTTACATAATGTTGTGCTATTGCAATCTGTGTACAGAAGGCTAGACTTAAATCACTGGCTTTAGCATTCAGGCTAAGATCTATGCGGACAGGACATTTTTGGGGGCAGTCATTAAGTGTTCCTGTGGGTGAAATGGATAATTTTAAATAATTTCTCATAAGAGGGTTTGCACTGTTAGAAGCCAGGGATCCATCCCATTCTGTACCGCTTTTGCAGCTGTGGTCAGTAGCGTTTGATACGGCAGAGAAGGGTGAGGAAGCCTCGCAGCACGCTTGAAAATGGCTGGATCTTTTTTTGAAGGAGCTCTGTGAACTGAGCAGCTCCACTTCAGCCAGTCAGATGTCCTGGGACTGCACCGTGATGGTGAGATGGCAGTGAGTCCATCAGCTCCCTTTTCTAATAGTTAACCTATTTAGCTAGAACAGTGGTCTTGAGTGAATTTTGGTAAATGTTTCCATTATGGGTACATAGCCGTAGTACACTGTACTCTGCGAGCATCATTAGAAAGTATTTTTTAATTAACTGTATGTAATCTGTATTTCAGTAATGGGAGTTGAACTGAACAATTAATTTGGCCAAGCTGTGCTTATGCATAGCTTAATATAATAATACATACATGCACAGGCGCGCTCTCTTGCTTGCACTTCGTTCTGTGTTGCTCTCACTCATCTTGCTGATGATCCTGTGTTGCTTGTTGGGCTTTAGTTCTGTGACTTGAGAGTCCTGTAGCTGGAAGCTGTTTAGAAAAAGATGTGTGCTTTTTCTCAGTGAAAACATAAACACCTTAGAGCTGAACAAAGTGTATTTCAACTTATTTCGTAACAGCTAGAAAGAAAATAAGTCCTGTTAACAAATTGTACTCTTCTGGTGGAGAGGATACAGCTGGATGTCTTGCTAGCATGCTCTACAGTATGATGCTTCTATTGTCATCTAGTGCTACCATGCAAAACACATTGCGTCATTAAGCTACTATACTAGTTCTAAAGGCCATTTTCATAACCAAATAAACTCCATGAGCCAGGTGATGAGACTTGAAACATCGTTAGAAAATAATTTGAAATCACCATTTAAAAAGTAATGAAACAAATTTTAAGGCAATATGCTGGGTGTATTTTTTCTTGAAATTGACGTTGTTAGCACTGCAGATGAGGCCTTCTACTGAATTCCCACAGGGATGCCCATGGAGAGTGAAATAGCTCAGTTCCGTGCCTGCCCAGGCATTTGTTTATTGTTGGCATTGATGAGGGGATAGGCAGAAACTTCAGGATGAACTGTGGCCTGGTTCCTTTGTTCTGAGGCTATATAAATGTTTTGTATATTTTATATTAAAAAGTCTTAGGATAGCAGATCCATTCCTCTTCCCCCCAACCTGCCCCTGCCCCCTCAATCCCCTGTGGTCTAAACTAACCCGTGAAATAGTTTTACGTCTCCTTAGATGCACAGAAGAGAAATGACTTTGGGCTCACCAAGTTGGATGATCACCTTCAGTAAAACTACAGAAAGAATGGGCCCTATAATCCTTCACCTTCATCAGGAATAGATTGATTCTGGAAAAAAAAATGCTGTTGATTAGAAAATCCTGCAGGAAGGAAAAACACCAAGGCATTAGCAGTTAGGAAACTGGCTTTAAAAAAAGGGTTTGGTTTTTTTTTTTAAATTGAAAGTATTTTTTTCTTCTCTTCTGGTTTTTGAGCCTTTTTAAAATTTTTATTTATTTTTACTTTTTTCTCCACAAGCAAGAGAACTTGAGATATCTTCTAAAATAAATAAAACAAAACTTCAACTGAGACCCTTGGATTCTCATGGAGTCTTATGGTTACAGCAGCTGGAGCTTTAGGAAAAATACAAAGCTTGTAATAATAGTCACCCCACCCAAACGGGTTAATGTCTGGACTTCCATGGGATTACACATTTCCATTAAATGCAAGATACAGTAATGGGAGCGAAGTCATGAGCTGAGTTCCCATTACACATGCTTATTCAGATGGACAGAAATTCAATTAAGGGAGCGCAGAGGAAGTGGGCAGCATGAGGAGGTGTGAAGCTCAGAGAAATTCTTTCTTGGGTTCTTATCATCCCCTTCCTTTCTTCTTAGTGTCTTGACTTTTACACCTGTGTTGCACCGCTCGTTCATAGTGCATAGATTCCCTATCACCTAAACCTAAGGAATCTTTTCTTTCTACAGTTGTACTATCTTCTGCAGATCAAGCTTGTCCTCATGATCTTCAAGGAACTGAGGGAGTGGGGTGGGACATGGTGCCGGGTATGCCAAAGGGTCTCTGAAGCTAACATAGTTGGGATGCAGAAGGAAACCGGAGAACAGTTTCTTGCTGCAGTGATGCTGGTTCCCTTGTTTGTCTTCTGAGGCAGGTATTTTGTTTTATTTCTTTCTGTTTGGGTTTTTTTTTGTCTGTGTCAGGAGCAGCTGGAGAACTGATTCCAAAATATCTTGGATGAGCACGCTTCCGGAGGTGAATTTCAATTCAGTTCATAACTCACAGCCCTTTCTGTGTCCAGGACTGCCACAAGCCACTGCCAGGAGGTAGCTTAGCTCTCTGGAATAGATGCAAGCGCCTTAGGTATAACACACTTTTTCAGCCCATCTTGGGCAACAATTTTGTTAATTGTAGAGAAGCAGAGCAAACCTGTTCCCAAGCACAGTGTAGCGTTTCTCCCTCTTTCTGGACTGAATGATTGCTGTGCTGTCAAACTCTCACTTCTCCCATCCTTAATGAGTGACAGGTATAATGGGCTGTCGTGGAGGCACAGATCAGCATCTAACAGTTATTCATGAAGGTTGACTTAAACACTTGGGTTGATAGAGATTGATCTGTGGCAATGAACTGAATTTTTGGAGTTGTGTGATGGAGTTGGTACATTTTAATATTCCTTGCTATGTGGTTTGTTTGAACAGATGCCAGTAACTTTGTAGTCTTCCTCTTGCTTTCACCCAGGAATTCAGTACAAGACTTCTTTATATACTTGACGTGAGTCGCCTTGTTTTTGAAGATGTGGGAGTTCTTCCTGAAAATTGGAAGTAGCAGTATGCTTGCAGTGAATGCTCAGAACATCAGAAAATCAAGCCCAACCAAGAAATGCTTTGTGTCTCCTACACAAACCATGCTCCTGTGGGAAAAAAATGCAGGAGTCCTCTCCAATCCCCCCGGTAGTTTGGGAGTTTCTGGGTTTTTTGTGGATGTGTTTTTCAGGGGTTTTTTCATTCTCTTTGCCCTATACCTTTTTGCTGGTGTGTGTGATGGACACCTCCCCAGTCTTTCCATCCCCTTGAGGAGGACCATCTGTTTAGTTGGTGGATAATAATCTTATGCATAAAGGTGCTTGCTTTTTGCTTTTAGGAAAATAATTTTCTGTTGTTTTTTACTTTTTCCTTTTTTTTTTTTTTTTCCCTGAGTAGTGTTACCTTAGCATGGAAAAAGGAAA
Source organism: Zapornia atra (assembly GCA_013400835.1). Taxonomy (NCBI): domain Eukaryota; kingdom Metazoa; phylum Chordata; class Aves; order Gruiformes; family Rallidae; genus Zapornia; species Zapornia atra. Next base: position 251,285 of record VZTU01020287.1, on the reverse strand, counting down.
AGATGTAGAATTTTCTAGTTCATATTTGCTCCATGTTAAACCTCTTAAAAGTAGTATCTCTGACTACTCATGTAGGCTTTTGTACTTTTTAATTAAATGAGCAAAAAAAACCCTAGATCTATTTGTTGTCACCTGGAAATATTACGTGACTAAACTTGCTGTGAAATTCCTACAAATGACAACATGTATCAGAGCTGTAGGTTAATAAAAGGGCAGGCTGATTACCGTGTCTTGTTAACCCTCTTCAATGCTCTGGGTTTGGGACCTAAAATATTTAATGCCAGCAAAGGACAGCCCGTAGTGGTGCTGAGAACTGGTAACCTCCTGCCAACCCAGTTTGCCTGGTAGCAGATGGCTGAAACGGCAGTTGCAGCCAGGCCGCGTTGCAGAGGGCTGTGTGGTGCAGGTAGTTTATTAGCACCTGTACTGCTGAGGATCGTGTCGTGGGGTCCTTAATGAACACGTTAAAAATAGCTGAAAGCTGATTAGCTGTTTGTGCAGGAGAAAAGAGCAAGTGAGCAGCGAGGGGACTGGCTTGGAGAGGTGGAATACTGTGTTTAAGCATAACGTGCTTTTACTTAGTCTTACTGGTGAAAGACAACGGCCAGCCTGTGATTAAAATCTGGCAGGGCAGCCCTACGGCTCCTTCCCCCACCTCCTTTGAGGCTGGCCCTGTTGCTCTGACTGTCTTGCTGGCCCTTTCACTTCCCCTGTTTCGAAGTCCTGCCAGGAATAGCACATTTTATACGATGCCAAATGTATAAATTCCTCAGACCACTAGGTCTGGGAGGAATGTACTAATGGTGTGGCTGACTGAGTTTTAATCTGGGATGTTTTTAATTTTCAGACCATGTTAATTTATTTTAATCTGAAAATTACAAGATTCATTTTGGTTCTCCAATTTATTGCTTCTTTTAATACTTCTTATTTGCCTTTTTTTTTTCTTTTTTTTAAAATTAACTCTTTCCAGCCTGCAGTCACACTTCTTTTTCCTGTCTTTGATAAGTGATAAAGGAGCTGTGTAATGCTGTCAACTGTGAATCCCCTTGAGATGGCAAGATTGATGCATGTATTCCTGATGGTTTGTGTCAGTGTGATTTTGATTCCAGTAGCTGTTTACTGAACATCCAACTGCGTCTCATCTCCAGATTGTAAGCACCTATTCAGAAATCCTCTGTTCTGTGGGATCCGATCTTGGGTTTTTTACTGTTTTGTGGCCCTCCTTGGAAAAAGAAGGTAGACTCCAAGCTGAGGGAATGACAGAGCACCCTGTGGTATTTCTGGTTTTCATTGACATTAGGTCTAGTTTTGGAAATTTCCTTTTAGTCTGGTCAGAGGTTTTTACTTTACACTATGTCATAGCATATCCTATGATCACTGCCGTATCTGCATCTAGCGTGAAGCAAACAACCAACCATACTGACTGAAGCTGGTGTCTTCAGTCCCAGCTGCTGGGACAGTCCCAAACTGCATGGGAGATAATAATTGTCTGGGTACCTCCCCTGAGCTCTCCCGATAAAGAATTTCCATTTCTGGAAATGCTTCTGACCATACTGAAGTTCTGCATCCTCTTCTTACGTAGTTTTTGCCTGTGTAAACTCATTTCACACAAACATATTTGCTCATTAATTATGGTTTCTTCCCAGTATCTGTCTTTTCTTCCTGACTGCTGTAACAGGAAAGAATGACTGTGACAGAACTTCCACTGTGATGCCATTAGCGGGTCCGTGACGCAACTGCCCCAGTCAAGAACAAACACTCCATCAGATAGCACATTTATTAAAATACTGCAAACTTGGACCCACAGACTGTGTGGGTCCATGTGCTCCCAAGGGCCCCGCTGCTCCAGCAGCTCCAGCAGTGCAGTCAGGAACTGGAAGCTGCTATCTGAACATCGAGGCTGGCTGTAGCAACATGGGCGGCAACCAACCCAGAAATATGGGCTCTAGTACATTTATCCTCTGCTTCGAGGGGTGGTGCCAAGCACAGCCAGTCAATACCTGGAATTAGGAGAGGCTTCTAGAGTTAGCTGTAAGTCAAGGAGCTTCACAGAAAGGGAATACATAATCTTTGGTTCCTGCCTCTCAGTTGGACTTTTGTGCTGCCTTAGTTTTATCGCACATGTAGTTGATGGGTTACTTCCCCCCTCCCCCCACCCTTCCTTCTCAATAGGCCCTTTTCCAGCTCTTGATATAGTCTTGACTCTGTTTAAATTCTTTCTTGGAAATGAGAATATCTTTTGCTGTTTTTAGCCTTCACAGACTACCGACTAGTTGTTGATGTAGAGACTGCCTGCTGGGTGCCAGTATGGGTTTCATATTGGCTGGTGGAGAGAGACAAGCTCTGCTTTGTTCCGTGCTTTTTCAAACCTTCACCACCAATATGGTGGGCAGATGGCAGAAACATGAGCCCTGTGTAAATGAAACCACGGTGCTCGCTGTGAGAGGGGTTGAGGGATGGAGAGCCGATGACCTGTGAGGAGGCATGGCTTGCTGGTGGGCAGCAAAAGCCTGGTGTCCTGAAGTGTACCTCAGAGTGTGTGGGGGTAAAATTTTTACCATTTTCTGAAAGCAGCTAACTGTGACAGAAACTTTGACCAAAACCATCACAGATCTGCTGAAAGCAAATGAAAAGCAGGGCTCCACCATGCCTCCAGTTGTGCCGGGGAAGGGCAAAATTTACATTATTTTCCTCTCTAATCACATCTAATCATTCTTGTAATGATGCTCTTGATGAGGCCACTGTAATAGGTGAGCAAAACAATGTTGCCCGTGCTTTTGTCCTGCAGAAATTGCATGTTTACAATACATGGAAGATTTAGTACAGCACGTTGTGACCTTGCACGTTAGGTAATGATGTAAATGCCTCTGTGGCGCCTGTTTAAATGCCTTTCTGTGCTGTCTGAGTACTGTGGATGGACTAACTCATTCTAGTCTTCATCAGATGACAATTCAAAGGGGGAGACACATCACTGGCAGTAGGGCAGGACAGCCCGTACGGTTGGAAAAACTCTTCAGCTGTATGCCCATCTCTGTTATGGTTGTTCCTCTGCCATGTTGTACTATTTGGGGGATGAGGGAGGATTTCGTGTCCTTTTTCTCACTGGAAAAAGGTGACTTATCCATGTATATTGTTTCTTCATATAAATACATAAACATTGGAGCAGTGGTGTTAAGGGGTATACAAGCTACAGCATTTTTGATGCTGGAAGCATATGTGTTTCCAGAATTGGCTCAAGTAAAGCTAAGGCTAAATTCCTTGAGTTCTTGCTACAGCAGCACTCTCAAAAATCAGCATCACTCAACTAACAATACAGCATTAAAGCAATACCAGTCTTAAAAGCTGGCATGCCAGAAAAATGTTGGTAAGATTTTGCATGGCAGAGCTGCCTCATGAACCCCCTTGGGACAGGCCTCTGCCCTTCTGAACTGAAAAGTGAGAGTAGAGGGATTTTTATCCTGGATGAACCTGTAAGCCCTTGGTGCCCAAACCCTGGTATACTGCCCTAGGGCAAATTCCTTGTCTTCCAGGAGCAGGATCATTTGGTTGAAGCTGTACTCATCTGCACTGTGCAAACAAGTGTCTTGACTGAGCAATTTTTTTCCTAGCTCTTCCTCTCTGTTTAGTCAGCTAGACAGAAGAGCTGAACCTGGAACAAGGCCACAGGGTTAACAAGGCTAAAGTCAATTACTTTCTTCGTTGTACCACTGTCTTTGTTGTTGGGTTTTTTTTTCTCCTTAACCTAGTTAGATCAAGGTGAAATCAAAGAGGAAAAGGTGCTGTTGTAATTTATTATCTTCTCAAAGACAAACATGGAATAGTCCTATCCCCCTATCCCCATGCTCACAAAAAAAAAAAAGGAGGAAGAAGAAAGAAAACAGAAAGGAAAGGGTTGGGTCAAGTTAGCAGGATTGTTTTACCTCTTCCATTGTGTGTGCTCCTCTGGATGGAACTTCATGCTGTATTACAGCAATTTACACTGTGACAGAAAGTGTTCAGAAGCCTTGTTTTGAGTAAATGTTTAACTTTTGATAAATGCTGTATTGTTCTAGCCAAACAGCAGTACAAACATGTCACCATTTGGTGCCTTTCCAGCATGCACGCCTTGTTCTTCTGTGATGCTTTTGCTAAACTTGAATGAAATCAAGGTACATTAGGTACTCATCTGAAAGATAGACATGGAATTCAGCCAGCACTCTTCATAGTCAGGTTCATCTTTGGTGTAAGATTTTTTCTGCCCATGTAAGAATGAACTTTTCCTGTTACACATCTCTTCTGGCTAGTTGTGTTTGAGAATGGGCCCATTTTTTCCACACATGGTTCCGCTGGTCCCAGGCCATCTCTCCTGTCCATAAATCTGTGATGAGTAGAGTACCATCATACGGTTTTCTTTTCTGCCCAGATATGGCCAGAGAAGGTGGAGTGTCTAGGTGATATTACTCACTGAAATGCTGCTTTTGTAGCCAAAAGCTGAGATGGGCTGGGTGGAATTGTGAGAGTCCCTGAAAGTGTGGGGAAGAGCTCTAATCAAGCAGATCGGCAGAACTGAGTTGCATTTGGAGGGTAGACAGGGAAAGTAAGGATGCTTCAGAGACCATAAAACAGAGCTACTATTTCAGGACACTTGGTCTAGCCAGTGGTTGCCTCTAAAAATACTTCAAATATCATCTGAGTCAAAAACAAAAGACAGGCTATATGCATATTTACCAAAAGGAGAAAATTAACCACCAGGCATCTTGCCTTTCGGAACATTTCACTGTAGGTGGAAAACATTGTTATCCTCCATGTCTGTCAAAATTTCCCATGACAAACTTGATTAGACTAAGTTGGTAACTGTGAGCTCCAAAGTACATTCTAGACCTGGCAGCAAATGTGTGAGAATAGCTCTGATACAGAGGTTTCTGCCACCGTCTTTCCCTCTCTGCTGTTGGGCTGCTGCTTCCTATTTTCTGGAAGATCAGGAACAAAGCATGTTCATAGGCAAAAGTCATAGTAACCCTTAGAGCAAATAGCTTGTTTTTGAGGCACAAAAACAAGTACTCACAAAAATGGACAGATCTGTGCTGTAAGCCAGAGCTTTCTGGTGTCTTTGAATGATGCCCTTGAATATGGAAAAAATGTATTTCTGATGGAGCGATGTGCACTAATGATGGAACTGAGCTCTCCCCAAAAGAGGGGTAGGCTTGTTGAAAGCAAGAAAGTAAAGATGAGGACCTGCAGCATATTCACCAGTACAAGCAAATATTATGGAGAATATATTATGGAAATTCCAGAAGAAAACAGATCTTAGTGACTTTTATATGCGTGGAGGTTTGTTCTTTGAACCAATCAAACAGTGCTTTGAGGGTGATTTTTTTTAAGGTAGAAAGTGTGGGTTTTGTAAAATGCAAATTTCAGCAGCATCAAAACATTTTGAAACAAGACTACCAAGTTGTCTAGGAGAGGTTTTACCTTTTGCTCAAGAAAGTGAAGCAAGTAAAACCTTTCTCCAGCTTGCATTTTCCCAGGAATATGGTGATGAATAATCCAGAATTCACACTTCTGCAGCACTGCAAATACAAATACAACTAGAACAGGGTCCTCTTAAGTCAGGACATTTTTACTTTAGGCTTTTCTTTTTTCCCCATGAAAGCAGGGCTGCATAAGCATCAGCAGCACGCGTATGATTACAGTATCATGGACAATCTCTCATGCTCCTTGCTGTTCTTGAGTCAGCTGGTGGAGGTTGGATGGGGGAGTGGATTCATCCAGCTGTTGCATCATCAGGACATGGCTAATGCACCTGTAGTGTACTCTTGAGTACACGGTCTGAATACATCATGCATATGAATTTATTTAGTGATTTGCTGAGGACTTGAGGTACTGCAAGCAAGCTTTCTTCATAAGGTAATAAATCTTTGTGTTGTTTATGATTCTAATTGGTTGTCTCTGTATTAGTGTGTTGGGTGCTTTTTATGCTTCATTTTTACTTCTGTGTGGAAAAATATTTTTAAAGATGCTTTTAGGTTTGATCAAGTGAGCATCTGGTATTGCTTAAAGAAAAGGCCCACAGCCCCCATCTTCAATAATTTTTTCCCCCTCAAATATTAATGTATTAGTGCATTATCCATTTAAGATTTTGATTTTTTTCTTTTCTTCAGACGCAAATGATCATCATCATTAGTTGATGACACATTTCAATACAAAATTGTCTTTATAATGAACTACATAATGAACAAGCTGCATCTTAAAATAATCTGTGGGACCATCTGGTAGCTTGGACAGTAGGCAATTGGACCAATGTCTTAATGAAAACCTCAAAAAAAGCCATTCAGAACCAGAAGGGCTATGTATCCGAAAGAAAATGTTTCATTAGGAGAAAAAGTATTATGTGCTGAAGCTTAAGGTGATAAACTTGTGTATGTCCCAGTCCAAATCAGTATTTGGCCATAGTCACTGATTTCCTACCCAGGGCTGGATCACATTGACAGCTTTCCCTGTTTGGGAATTCCCAACAAGACAAGGTCCTCAGTCCCAAGCCCATTTAACAGAAGCCAGTCTTGGTTTTGTTATGGGAATGCACCTCGGGGTGTGTAAAGAAGGGTAGGTATGTGTGAAAGAGAGTTGTTGTCCAAATCTGGGGAAAGCTGTCCACAGGAACCTGGAGTCTATTACCAAACCTGCTGGTCTCCTCGCTGCAAAAGCCAGGTGTGACTCCTTGATCCTAAATAAATGTGCTGCCCAGACCTAACCAACAAGCAAGGCACCCGACCCTTCCCTCTACCGTAACCCACTGAGCAAGCAGACCAAATTGCCCATGCCCATTCCCTGTCTCCGAGGAGGGGGCTGGAGAACACGAAGAAGCAGTGGTGCTTTTGCTTCACTTGTGGGAAGCACTCTGGTGACAAAACTGGTCTTGGAGCCTGTGCTTCTTAAACGTGCCTTTATTCCACTTACAGCTATTGATGTTTTCAAGTTTTTACTGTATTTCACTGTCTCTGAAAGTTGTATACTGTTCTAATGTGTGGCCTGGTAAGCATGTTTTTGGGCAAGCAGGACTGGGCCTTTAATATTTTTTTTCCTAGCTGGAAGAGCAGCAGTGAAACGGAGCTGCAGCCTCTCAGACGTGGTTTCTGCAATTAAGGGCTGCAGCTGTTCTACTTTTTTTGTCTCTGTGACGCAAATCAAAGCGCAGCAATGGTATTGCCTGAGGGAAGAGCGAAAGCTACTTGCTTGCTTCCCCATGCTGTGATAGCTAAGCGGTGATGACAAGAAACTAGGGCAAAGGAAAGTTCAAAAGCAGAATCTGAATATTATAAATGACTGAAGAAATGCAGGTGCCTCTCCTTCAGTGCAAAAGGGAAATAAAACTTGGTGAATGTCAGAAGAAATAATCAGCTACGCAGAGGAGAATATGTAGGGCTGAAAATTCTCTGTCGCTCAAAGGGATTCTGACATGTACAGTAGTTGGAGTCTGCATACTATCAAATATGGCACAGTCAGCCCCATTTTAGACATGATTCATTTTAACCTAGGGACTTCAACGTTAAGAATCGTAGTCTTCTCACTTTCTCAAGCGAATCCCTTTTCATGTGCGTTTCGATGGCAGCCTGAGTGATGAGATCCTATTCAGTATCCCTCGTGCTCTTCTTTCTTGCACGGCTCTCAAAATCTCCTCCTCTGTGGAGAGACTATAAGGAAACAGAGGTTCTGAGAGCGCCAGTGGCGTTACTTGCCTGAGGTCACACAGTGAGTAGAGGAGAGACTTCGCAAGTCTCGATGTCTTGAATCACAACCTATTTGTTGCTTTCTCTGTGAACTTCTAAACTGATTTGCGTGACCATCCCAGGTTTGTGGACTTGTTCACATGTGTTATCTAAACTGAACTTCATAGGTGTTTCACTAAAAATAAATGTTGCAAGTTTGAGAGAGAACTAAAACAAAGCCAGAACTTTGTTCAGGCATCAAAGGTGCCTAAACAGTGAATGCAAACTTCTGCCAAGTGAGCTAGCAAAGTCTGTTCTGCTGGTGGTTGCTTTCCATGAGCCCCAGCTCTGGCAGCTGGCAGCATTGTGGGAGGGGAGGAGCTGCAAGACGAAGGCATCCAAGGCTCTGCTCAAGATCTTCTCTGCTCTTATGTCGACTCTGTCCATCCCTACATCATTGCTAGCCTCAGCTGCCTCTCATTTCTGCTCTGGCACCCTGTGGAAGTGAGGACGGAAGTCTGGTTTACTGTCCCTGGCCATTGTACTCCCGAATTACGCCACAGCTCCCCACCACATCTGTGTTCCCTCCTCATTTATTTTCTCTGCTGTGTTTTCAGTCCTATTCCACCTCCCCTGTTGTATCTTGTAATGCCAGTATTTGTTCTTCTCTTGCTTTGCTGTGATTCTCTTCTTTGGTTTTGTTGTCCTCTAAGCTTTTCCCAGCATCTTCTCCCAGGTTAGGAAAAGGGTTGTCTCTCTCTGTGCTTTCCATAACTGACTGTGGTAAGTGCTCAAGTTGGAGAGGGAAGCAAACTCTGTTTTAATGCATAGTCAAAGATTTACATTTCCCACCAAAGCTTTAATCTTTTGGGACACCTCCTGTAGTTTGATTCCATTGTCTGGAGCAAGTCAGGTGTGGGTGCGATCTTAGCAGCAGTGTTGAATGTTTTAATGGGTGTCTCTAGTAGTAATTTTTAAGTATTCTAATTATTTTATAACTTGGCCAATTTGGGGAGCTTATGAGACAGGCAGATGACACATGTCTGATACCATAAGCCCCTCCAAACTCTCAAATCCATGATCTGAAACAAGACTTAGGAGAAAGTAGATTCTTTTTTTGGCTAAAAAAATGACTGCATCATTCAGTGAGTGTTCAGCCACCCATATACATCATCTTAGGCCACATAATGAAGAATCAGACGTTGCAGATGCAACTCAAAATGAGCTGTGCTATGGAAAGTGTCAGGCCACCTTAAAGCTGATGCTGCTAGCCCTGCCTGTGTCACAGTTGGCCAGTGAGTCAAGTACAGAACTGAGTACAGGCTTTTTCTTCCGGTGGTACTTGCATCAGCAAAACACGCACGCTATAATAGAAAACATATCCACATTTATTGCAAGGCTGGGATTTGAGACATGGGGTTTTTTTTTAGCTCCAGCTTTATTCTTTCAGCCAAGGCAAAAGTAGTTTTCAGGGTTGAATAATTACCATCAATCTAACTAGTTTACAGTGCTTGATTTAAAAAAGGGAATAGTTTAGAAATATATTTATATGTTTGCTACTAGCAATTTTATTGGTAATAAAGAGGCTTGTTGACTCCTTTGCTGGAGACTGGATTTATGTCTTGGTTTTCATGACTGGAGGCTAGGGGAGTTATGAGTGCTTGGTGGTGGTGCCTTTTGGGCAAGATCCACAAAGGTACTTGGGGCTTTTCAGTCATCTGAATGTTCCTGGGTAGCCCAAAGGTGACCTGTCCACACCTGTCTTCAGTCCTAAAGCATCAGTAGTTTTTACCTGTGGGATCCCTTCTTTGTGATTTCCTCAGGCTGATGCAAATAAAGGCTTTCTGAATTCTGCAGTTTATCATTTGGGTTGGTGGTGTCTCAGCTTAATGTGTTGTGGTATGAGCATATTGTCACAAGTCTTTTAATGTAATTTTTATACTTGGGTGTAGTTTAGGATGATAAGGGAACATCCCTTTTTGTCTGATCCAGTTGTAACCATAATGGCAAATGAAGTTAGGACTGGAGTTCAGGCATTTTTAAGACTCCCTCCCTTAGTGAAGAGAAGGTAGAGAGCGCTTCAAAATCTGGTGTATAGTGAGTACTTATTAATTAATGATACTTTCCAATATTTGTTTCACATTGGTTCTACTGGCTTCATATTAATAAAGTAATGAATACCCATTAACCTTATTACTGCAAATCAATATCAAGCCTAAAAGTTCCTGCTGTAAAATGCTTTAGTATGAACTTCAAAAGCAATATTAAAATTGATTAGTCATTCCTTAAAGCTGATTGATATGCTAGGGCGTTTCTTACAAAAAAAGAGCTAGATGGGGATGCATGCACTGCTAGCCTGATTTCAATAAATTTTAAAACTTTTTCCTGCTGTTTATAGTTATGATAATTGGGTGTTAAAGACTTTCTACTGAGTCTGATGCTGAGTCTCCTTCTTTATTACTTCCTGCTTCTAATCACCCTTGAACTGGATTCATCTCTGCCACAGGCATATTTAGCACGAAAAGACCTTTCCACTCTCTGTAGGATTTTCCAGGGCTTGGGTACCATTTCGTCAGCGGACGAACCGTTTGCGGTTGCACGTTGTGCAGTCAGCATTGTTCAGTGCGACTGGATGGGGAGTTCTGAAAGGACACATGTGCTTTTCATTGCTTTGGGAAGACTAGGTTGTCTCCGTCTCAGTCACAGTCTCACTTCTCTCTGGGAGTGCTGGCCATGTGCAGCTTTCAGCTTCATCTCTGTGCTGCTCTAGAGCTGCACAAATAATAGACTGCTGTTGGCATCTGGACCTTGTCTTCTGGGAGAGCTATTATTATTAATTTATTATATAATACATAGTATAATAGCACAATACTATATATATAGTGTATATATATAGTATACTATATACAAATATACTATATATAGTATATTATATACTATAATATATAGTATTTATATTATATACTATATATTATGTATATAATATATTTTATATACTATATAGTGCATATATAATATATACTATATATATTATAATACATATAGTATAGTAGTATAATAATACACTATTTCCAGTGTGTCTGGAGTGCCGCTGAAGTGCAGAGCTGTGGTTTCTAGCTCCGCAGACACCATGCACATCGGCTCCTGGCTGGGCTGATGGAGCTGGGCTGTGGCACATTTGTCCTCTGCTGAGCTGCTCTATGGAATATTAGGGGAACTTGGTAAAACTACTCAGTCCTGCTCAGTAAAACGAGCAGATTAAATTCATTCAAGGCCTTGAGAAGTGTTTAAGGGAAAAGATCAGGAAGCACAAGTGGTTTCCTAAGTTGCCTGGCATTTGTAGTCCTTCCACGTTATATTCAGCTTTATGTAAAGCTCCCTCCATTTTTTTAATATTAAAAGAATAAACACTTCTTTTACCCAGTCTTGCAACAATATTTAGGGTAGATACCCTCGTTCTGCAAACCTATGTAATTCACTTTGTGATTCACCCATTATTTAAAGATCTTGTCTTATAAGTAACTTGGAAATGCTGCTCCAGAGCCTCTCCCGATGCGAGTGAAGTCTTGAACAAATCAAGACTTGTTCACCATTTGTGAAAATGTTTGATCTCCATCCAGGCTATCAGACCATAATCTAGCACCCTGGGTCACTTACTGGAGAACGTGAGGTCTTAGATTTGTAGAAGAAATGTTCCCATGCTTGCCACTCCAATTTGCTCTAAATAAATGTAAAAAGGCACTTTATCTTCTGAGACATTGTGAGTTTTAAGTGAATAATGAAATCTGTGTTAATGTTATGGGGTTTTAAATAAGTTCCAGTGGCTCACCGAAGGAAAAAGTTTATCTTCCTTCCCTCTCCCTGCCTCTGCTTCATCCTCTGTTGGGTTCCCAACTCTGTCTGAATGATGCCCATAAATAGGAACTGCAATAAAATTGTTTGTGTAACTTCCCAAGAAGAGGAAGAGTCTATTCTGGCTTTCAATATCAGTATCACATTCATTAAACTATCAAAAGTAGTTAGTATTGTCATCAATGTTACCATTTGGCAGTAGAGTCCTGGTCAAGTACCACTTTATGTCATGGCAGTTAGACAACTGTGCCAAACACTGCTAAACAACGTAAGCGGCTTGTGAGGTGCCATCCTCTAGTAGAGGTGACAGCAGTTGAAAGGAAAATGCTACAGAAGATGTCATTGCAGCCTCCCAGGTACGTGTCAGGTGTTTTATTATAGTGCTGTTTTGTAGTCTTCCTTCAGTTTTGCTATGAGCCTATGAGGAGACCTGGCCTCAGTTGTCGCACTTCTCTATGTTTGTGCCCCTGTAATCTCACATTTGGAAAACAGCACTGAGACCCAGATTGGACTTTGATGTGATGCCATGGGAATCACTTTGAAATTTACAGGTTTTGTACCAAAGAAGAGGGTATTGGTGGGGGGAAAGGGAGACTGACCCACAGATGTACCTTGTCAGAAAGAAATCTAGGAAAGAAGAGAATAGTTAATGTCATGTTGCAGTGGTTGAAAAAATGCAGTGTTTCTGTTCAGTCCAGTTGTAGGCAGGGGCTGAGTGGAAGAGGATTAGCAGTGCAGTACTGGAAATACTGCAAATCTGTCTGCAAAGATACTGTAATAGATGATGGATACTTTTTTTGTTCAGGTTTATATGTGATAACTGAGCACAATGTACATTTTACACACTGTAAGTAACATTATCTTTGTTGTGTTCTTATGTTCTCATCACCAAGGGCTTGGCTGTGCATGCCTTTGCTAATTGTAACGGGGATTTGGGACAGTCTTTGCACTTTGCAGCAAAAGCAATTGGTCTTAATCCTGGCTATGATGCAGTCTCTTTGGAAATTCAAGCAGTCGTGTTGGCCAGCACAAATGATTACTTGTGTGTTTTTGTCTTGGGCATTTGCATAGTATTTTTCCAAATTCAGGCCTTCAAATACTCAGCATCTCTTTGAGTTCAGTCTAATAGAAGCATGGAGAATTTGAATGCTAAACCATCCCATTTTCTAAATCTGAATCTGTTTATGTATGTTTTCAAAGTAACATAGCTTTTCTTTTTTTTCTCTGTTTTTATGTGAACTGCAGTTAAATTTTTTTTCCCATTACTTTCAATGTTTGGTATTTTAACTTTCTAGGGGTTTGTTTGTTTGTTTGCGTTTCCTCTTGGATGAACTCATGGGCAAGAACTTAGAGTTCTGCTCCAGTCTTTTACCTAATGTAAAATGTTAAAATACTGTCATAGAAGGTTTTTCCCCTACTTGCTGTTTGACCACTTATAACTTAGGATTCTTGTCTCTTCAACCTTCTGATAAAATGGCTTGGAGGACTGGTTATGGAATCATTTGTAAATTCTTACCTGCTTATGTGAGGCTGTTTTTTGGGGTGCCTGGAATGGAAAGACAGAAACAGGCAAGAATCACAACTACTCCAGTTTTTTAATTGTTAATGTATTATATCTTGCATAAATCACTGAGCAAGGGCGGGAAGATATTTAAGCTGAAATGTTTCTTTTTTCCTCCTAGTGAAAGCCTTTTACTGGCCTCAGGGGATTTAAGATATACTGTTACTCTATTATTTGTTCGTATTAATGAAGTTCTCTTTTGTCTTCCCAAACTAGTATTAAATATACCAAACTGTATTCAGAGGGTAGCTCTTGGGAACCATTCTTCAATTGCTTTGCACAGGTTTGGTGATATTAGAAGACCCAGGCCAAAAGATCTTTTCCTCCTCAATTGATTTCTCTTTTCTGTTGTTGTCAATAACAAGGGTTTGTTACAGGAGATTGTTTTAGTTTAGGGGCAACCGTAAATGTGTCTTTGAAGTAATTTGCAGCAGGACACGCTCCATTTTCCCATGTCAAGCACACTACCTGTATTTTTTGTATGCGGTTGAAAGGAAAGTGGTCTTGTAAAGGTGTCTGTTAAGACAAATACCAGACCTCTATTTTATGAACCTCGCTAGGCTATTACTGCAAGATTTTTATAATTCTTAAGTGCAACAGCCTAAAGATTCATCTCTGGCTTGGGTGTCTCTATTAAGCTCAAAATAAGCGAAGCAGTAGATTTTAGGGGAAAAAAAAATCACTGAAAGCATTGTCAAGCATTGGACCAGGCTGCCCAGAGAGGTGGTGGAGTCACGATACCTGGAGGTGTTCAGAAAACGTAGGCGTGGCCCTTCGAGACATGGTTTAGTAGATATGGTGGTGTTGGGGTGAGAGTTGGACCCTTGGATGTCTTTTCCAACTGCAGATACTATGATTCCATATAAGGGCGGCAGCCAAAAGGGACAGTGGTATAGAAAATATGATCCAGTGTATTTCCCCCCACCCTCAAGCTGTGTTGATTTTAAATTCATTCACAGAGCTACATTGCCTATTTGCAGTTCCTCCTAATTATCAAATGAGCTCTGCATAGGAGCAGACAACGGTAATCAGACAGACGATTATTTACTAGTTCCTCTGCTTGCATTTGCATCTATTTTCATTAGTTACTACAAGGAATTTGAGAGGCCTCGCAAAGCATGGAAGCAAAATGGGAGGTGAGACTTTCATGTGGCTTTCATTTTTCATTGCCTCCAATAAAGTTCTTGTAATGTTTGCTCCCAGCCAGACCTATGCCGGTGGGGGGAGAGAGGGGCAGGCACGCAGCATTTCTTCTGGTGATTTCCACCGAGCGAGAAAACTCGGTGTGCAACAAAGAGCTCAGCATGGAAAGAGCTCTGGAGTGCACTGACAGTTTTATTGACTGTCCCTTCCCGACTGACACGCCGGCCCCCTTTGAATTGATAGTTAACAGAAGTGAGTGAATACACATGGCTTTTGTAATACAATGATAAATTGGTGGACAGTTGGACCATGATGGCTTCAGGAGTTACGTGTTCGCCATCAGTGCCCCGAGGCCATTTATGTTCTGTGTCAGTGGGGTGCATCTGAATACCATATGTCACAAAGACTAATGTCCTCGCTCTTCCTTCTAATGGGCATGGCAGGCATCGCGCGCTTGGAAATTTCCGTGCCTGCCTCCGAGATAAACAGTAACAGGGCCAGCTAATTGTGTATGTTGTTAAACACCAGAGCTGCTTACTTGAAAGGTGGACCCTGGCAATTAATGAGAGCCATTAACAGCAAAAAAATAAAACAAAATCCCCTTTTTTTTTTCCTGACACGGAGCTTGATGCTGGCAAATTAGATGGGCTCTTGTCCAGACCTATTGCTGCGGTGCTGTTAGTAAGAGGAATAGTTTAGGAACGGGGGTTGGAGTAAGAATACTAGATGATACCTCAAACATCATTTTGCAGAGGCCAGTGCAAGAAAACACTTGAGACAATGAAATTTCCCTCTTAACTGTGTCTGAGGAAACAATTTGTTAAAAATGTAGACAGGTTAGTGTGCAAAACCCACTCTTGGCAAGAGGTTAGGTTGTGATGTGTATGCTGTGAAGAGAAGAGGTCCTGATGCAATACAAGTATGAGTAAGCAAAATGTTCTGGAGCAAGGCTTTTGGGCGAGCACTGTGTCGTCTCACATGCAGGGTGGAGTTGATTACAGGGATAAGCTCCAGATGTAGTGAATTTTGGAATGAATCAATCTCTGAATTGACAGTCATGTCAAATGCCGTTACCTGCATCTCTGTAGGCTTTGCCTTGCTTCTGGTCTAGTTTAGTGCCCTGAATTTAACGGAGGTAAGGTAAATGGAGCTGTTCCATGCTTTATTTCAGACACCGGATATTCTGTGAGTGCCTGTGGCCAACAGTTAAATGTCTGACATTGTAAATCACAAGAAAATGGCAGCAATGTGAGGAATAAAACTTACTGATTGCTTTTCATCTTTGTGTGAGAGTCCTGAAAAGGCTATATCCCCATACAGTGACCACTAAGACTGTGGCTCCTCTCCTTAATTTTTTTAAGTGCCAAAATGACAGTGTGACATAGATGAGATGCTCGCCCGTTGATGCTCATCCTTCCATTCAAATGTGCTGCTAAATAAAAGGGAGTGCGTGTAGGAGCAGGGGATGGCTGGTATTTGTTCTTTAACCAGAGAAGCTAAAAGCTGGGAGGGCAGGGCATTGTCTGTGTAAATGGAAAGAACAGAAACCAGCTGGAAAAAGAGGTGTTCATTTCCAAACCAGGTCAAATGTACAGAAGCTCATATTACATCGTCTTACCTATTTGCTTGTCTGTGCTAAATCATTTAGGATTTTTAGGGGGTATTTGGCATGCAGGAAAGGGGTTCCCACATTCAGTACCTGCATTTGCTGAATGCTTAAACAACTAATCACGAAGAATTAGTAGGAGTGGCCAAAAATGCACATATTTTAGAGAACCTAGAATAAATACCTTAATGAATCTGGAAGATCTGAACACATTCAAACATGCATTTGTTATAAAACTTTGCATTTTTAGAACAATGTTTTCCTTGGGATGGAAACTCACTGTTTAGTGAACTTAATTTTCAGCACATTCCAGCTATATAATAAGATGTGGTAAAACCTGAGACCACTTCTTTCACTGCCTCTTAGAAGGCTGACTTTCAAATCTTATCTTTGTTTTGTTCTTAAAGAGAAATATTTTATTATATAGTAGCTGATTCACTACTGTGCATTTATGCTTTGTCTTGTTTCTGTTGCTTGCTTAATCTTCAAAGCATCCTCTAGTTTTAAAGAAGCTTCTTCAGACCTCAAGTGATGTAGATCTTCATCCTGCCATTACAGCTGATTAAAATGAAGGGAGAGGTTAAAATGACCTGGTCAAGCTTAAGCAATGAATCACTGCTGCAACAGGGAATGGGAGAGAGAAGGGCATTTCCCATAAATTCGTTTTAACCATTAGGCTGATGATGATGATGACGTGGAACGAGATGCTACAATCAGAAGCGAGTCCCTGGTGTATTTGCTTTGTTTTTTAGTTCCTGCCTATAATGATGGGTGCTTTTGCACTCCTAGTCTGCAGCTTCTTAATCCGCAGGTCAGTTTTAGGGAGGTAAAGACAAGCTCTGTGGTGCCAGGTTGGGCAGCAAAGGTGAATAGTGAAAGGGAAAAAGGTGGCAGAAGGCAAACCATCTCTACTACAGTGTAGGTCCAAAGTGGGGGCTTTAGAGGGTGAGGCAAAAAGCTTTCCTACTTCAATACTAGGTGTTTGTGATATTTTCCCTCATATTGTATTTGAGCTAGTAGTAGTCTCTTGGGGGAAAGTAATCTTGTGCTGGAAAGCTGCTTTGGTGGTTGCAGTCCAGAAAAGCAGGAGTGAAGAATTTATGGTCAAAGGGCAGGATATGGCCCACAACTTAAAGAGCCTGTGGCCACATTTCAGTCTTTTTCCCTGCTGTTGTTCGATTTTGCTCTGGGGTGAGTACGTGAATGTATGGCTCACCGAGTACATTTGAAGGGCCCGGGCAGCCCTCAGCCCATGACCTTCCCCGGGGAGATGTGAGGAGCAGAAGGGGGTGTGATGTGCCAAAGCTGATTTCGGATCTGGAGAGCAAACCCTTCATCCTCCCTGGTTGCTGAGAAACCAAGTTTTTGCAGTATGTAATGAATTTGTGTGTTTTCACAGGAGCCCTGAAGTAGGAGGCTGATACTGAAGGTCACATAAAACACCCTCCTTCTCTCTTCTTGGGAACGTGTCAGGCTTACTTCTAAACCTCCTGGGGAAAAAATTATTTAAAGATTCCTGACTTCCAGTCTTCCAGTTAGTCCCAACATTTCCCACCTGATGATGCTTCAGGTTGAAATGGTAATTTTCTGAAATAATACACTGACTGATTTTTAAAATTTTTTTTTTTTTTGAGGGAGAGTCAGTTTTGTTTCCTTGATTCAGTCTAATCGTGCTTCCTGTGATAAATGGCTTTTCATGTAATGGGTGCACTGATTACTCCGTGGCACACATCTGCTAAAGGATACCTTTGAAAGTCAGGCTAATTTGTTGGGTAAGTGGCAGATTTCTGATTGCAATCTCCTTTCAGTACAGCAGATGATTTAAGCAAGACAATAATCCTCTCTTTTTTGTGTTTTTAGACCTTAGATTTGGGGTATTTTTCCATCTCTATCTTCATCCCCCTGTTCTAATTTTTCTTGCTCTCTAGGTACACTTTGCTCTTCATAAACAGTTATCAGACACGATTACTAGCAACTTTGATGTAGTACAGTTTGCACACAACATTGACACAATTATGAACTCAAAAGCTTCGTTATGTGCAATTATAGAATTATGTAGTCTACTCTGGGTTCAAAACACAAATAATCTACACTGGATTCTAAAATCCACACAGAAGTGGCAATTTTGGAAATAGCTGTCAAAGAAATGCCGTGCTGAATTTTTGAATTATTGCTAGAGAGGTTCATGTGGAAAGGATTGTCCTATCTCTCTGGGTGTTTTGCCTGCATCTCTGTGGAATGTGTGCATAAGGGCAGAGAGACTCAGTGTGACACAGACTCGGTATGACATTGTTGTATTCTCTAATAAATGTCAAATGTTAAGCCCCCCTCCCCTCCCTTTTTCTTTCTTTTTAATACACAAGACACAAAATGTTTTAATAGCTCTTAGGCTAAATCTGTGCTACGAACTTCCAGAATTTAAGGAGTGAGCTTTATTTTCTTCTTTGCTAATGCTTGCAAGCCTCTGAATACATAGAGCTGTTCCAGCTAAAACTGCTTTTATTTAACATAGCCTGTTTCACCGCATAAACTGGTCATAGACTGCGTGAGCAAAACCACCCTCTGGTGCCTGGGAGGTGTGCTTTGAGGGCTTGGCTGGTACAACTGGAACACTGGATCCCACCTGGTCTTTCTTAGTACTTTGCAAGCCTCATTTTTAAAGCTGGTAGGTATGGGTACTTCCTACTTGGGGGACGTGCAGACTGAGAGAGGAGATGACTTAAATGTTTCAGTGTAAATGGTGTTGCTCAAAATGGAAGCTGGGTATTCTAGGTCTGTCTAATGCTGTGACCACAGCATCACACAACCTTCATATATAAATTTACCTGTATTCTACATATATACGTGAAATAAGATTTGCTAAAGCAGACAAGGCAATTGCTCTTTATGGGTACAGAGAAATATGATTGACAATAAAGTGAACTGAAGATGAGGTAAGGCTTCCCATCTTCTGCAAATCTACGGTAGTCATTGGGATGCTCTTTTTGGCTTGATACAACGTGTGCTCCACCAGTGATGCAGCACGGATTTCAGACACAACTGCATCCCAGAGGAGAGGCTTTTGAGGATACCTCTTTGCTCTTACTGGTGCACTAGAGTTAGTGCTGACATGGGGATTGTGGTGGAGGGAAATATATGTATGAAATACAGATACGGTTAGGTTAAATTAATTATCTTCTTGTTTATTGGAAGACCTGCAGATGTTGAAAACATTGAGATTGTGGTAAACTCTGCTTTTTTGTTTTGACATGTATCAATCTGTTAAAGAAGAAGAGCTAATTAGAATACATAATTGATCAGGTACTTGTATTTTCTCATGCCTGGTCACTTCATGAAGAACAACTTGAAAGCTCTGTAGTATTCTTTGTACTTTCTTTTGGGTTTATTTTGAAGGTTTTTTCCATTATACTTTTTTGTTTTTTTCCTTTTTCCCATAATAAAGTTTGAATTTGGAAGTGTGTGTGAATTTGAAGTAGCAGAGTTAATGATCGTCTCATCTGGCTTTCTAAAATAGTGCAAGGCACTGAGTCACTTCTTGCCATTAATACGTTGCGTCATTTTGCCAGGATCAGAATGTTCCAGTCTCAAAGCAAATAGTTTTAACAGCGAAAACCCAGTTGTTACCATATATATATGTCTTTGCGTGCGTATATATATACACACTCCCTCCCTCTCTCTTAATATATCTTCTTATCCAAAGATTATGATTGACGCTACTATGCGGGGAGCAGGGAATTAATAATCACCATTCCTTTCTACTTTACCTTAGCCTTCAGTTTCAACAAGAAGGGAGATTAAAAATACATTCAGGCCATAGTGTTTTTTTAAAGGTGATGTTTTTAAGCATGAATGGGGAAGAATGTGGGGAGACTCGGTGTGGGGAAAAAAGAATAGGTAGAGGAAATGCTAAACTTGCCATTAGCTTTTTCTTGTGATATTACTTCCAACATGTTGAATGTATCACCTTTTATACCCAGTCTTGAAGTAAGTTCTGTGGGTTCTGTTGCAACGCTCTAAGGTAAATTCTGCAAAAAGCCACGTGTGTTCCTCCTCCTGGTTGTGTGCAGATGTTTGCTGTGCTGAGCATTTGATATGTTGATTTCGCAGACTTTATCAAACGTGAATGAAAAGCACCATTTTTATGCTGATTATCTTATGTCTGTTTATCTTCTCATGCTTTGCCAGCAAACCTGGTCTGTTTTGCCATCAGGATTTCATCAGGCTAAGTCAATGTTAATGTTTTAATGGCCCCACTGGTAGGAAATTCCCCTCAGATGGGAAAAGCAGACCGCAGGGGGAAGCCGGCGGAGCGGTACGTGTGCAGACAGTACAGATGTGCCGGGACCCGCGGCCAGAGAGCCTCAGGTGCTGGGAGAGGCCCGGAGGGACTGGGCTGCTGCAGAGAAGGGACAGGGCAAGCCATGGCAGTCGCCCAGAGATGGCTCCATTTTTTCCCCAGTAATTGTGCTAGAGCCCTGGCAGGGAGCTGTAAGTGCCAGTTCACTGGATCTCATCTGAGAGAAATCAATTTGTAGGGCTTCGGAAGCCTGGATCTCATTGCACTCAAGCAGTCAGACCCCAGGACTTCTGTGGTTTTGCTCCCCACCTCTTTGGCAGTGCTGACGTGAGCCTTATTGTGTTTCTACTTTTTGCCCTCTTAGTGAACAGAAAATTTAAATGGTGTGTGTACAGGAGAAAAACACCAAACTCTGACGCTGAGATAATTGCTAAAAACAAATGAAGGCCTTTTTTTTTTTTTTTAAATTTGCTGTTTTAAATCATCTTAGAACTGATGGGTTATGATTATTAATGAATCAGCAGGGAAGTCTTCCATAGCTGTTCTCATGAAAGTGTTGAGAGAGGTTAAATATTGAAAAACTAAAGGAGCGACGAGTTGCGGAGGAAGTCAGTGGTGGCTCTGGAGAACAGGAGCTGAACAAGAGGGCAGAGTTGACATTTGTGAGGTTACTGAAAGCCCTATACTGTTGAGATAGTTTTAGTCTTTGTGCTGACAAGTTCTGGAGCTGCCATTAGTTGTGCTTTCTCCTTTTGAAGGTTCTTTAAAAAACACAACAGGAAGGCATCTGACTTGTATAGCAGGATCTAGCAGGGTGGTTAGTGACCTGCCTTTTTTAGAAGTTAGTCTAAATGCTGATTTCAAAGGAAGTTAAGGTGGTAATTGGTACAAACATTTGGTATGAAAGGGAAGAGAAGCTAAAGATCTCCCCCAGTAATAGTTTGATAAGGTAAAAATGATGAGTCTCTATTTAGATAGAGACTTACTATGTGATAAAGTTCCATGGCCAGAGAGGAGCAGGTGAGGAGCAATGCCTTTATTTCAACCTCCTTTCTCTCTTACCTTAGCTCGTATGGTGTTTGCCTGACGCTCACACAAGCTGTCTGCACAAAGCTTATCAGAAAACATCCCACATACCCCCTATTTTTTCCAACAGAGCATGGACCACCTGCACCTATAATCCGTGCATGGGAAAGTAATTTAATTGTTCATTTCTTCACTCTGATGTCTTGAACAGCTGAGCTGCCTGGATCAGCAGCAAATGGCTGTGCTTTGTGGATCAAGGTAAGAAGTCCAAAGGGAATGTGGCCTCTGAGGAGCAGGGCTTGCACAAGTATTGCAGGACATTAGAGTTCATGCATACCTGATGTCTTTTGGCCGAGCATCATCGTGCCATCCACGGAAGCTAGAAGTTCTTTGATCTGCCCCATCATGACTGGTCTTTTGCATTAATTCTCTGTGTAAGGATCTTATAAAAGCCTTCAAAGGTAACTAAAGGATTTTGAGGAGCGTGTCAGTCTCTCATAGTAAAGCTGTTGAAACCTCAAAGACGTGACAGATTCAGGTTAGATATGCAATGTATATTTTGCGTGGTTGTTTGATCAGGGACGTTTTCCAGCTGCCTCAGCTGGAAAAATTGGACAGCAAATCTCAAACAAAAAGTTTTGATAGAAAAGAAATACAGCTCCACTTTTCCAACCAAATGTTACAAATTCCTGTGGTAGTCACCTAAATAAGCCATATCATCCCCAAGTTATAAAACCACAGAAATAAACCTATATGTTAGGGTGTTAACATTAAACAGTGTGTATATATTGTTTTTATTTGCCTTTGAGGGAGGGTTGATGGTTTTTTGCTTTTCTGGTGTCAAGCTTTTCCTAGCATATTGTCACTGGAAACTTTTCTTTGAAATGAAAGCAGACATCTCCCTGTTGCCTGCCTTGCAGCAGGCATCAAAACTTCTAGGGGAAAATAGGAAATATCAAGGACTGTGGCACCTGGCCATACTTTGGTTCCGTGCAGAAATATAGAACCCAAACTCTAAATGGAAATGTGTAGTATTTATTCTTAGGTATTTCAATGATTTGTCAATAGATAAAAATTCTGCATAAATCAAGTGCATTGCAGTATCTTTGTAGTGTGGCCTTCTTTGTTTGGCAAAATACATTTTGTGATAAAGAATCATGGAGGTTTTATTTTTACCTGAGTTTCTTAGTCAAGAAACAAATCCTGTTTCCTTGTTGTTTGTATAAATGTGTTTTGCCTTATCTTCTAAAAGCTTTTGAGCCCACTGGCAATTTGCAGCCAAGTTTCTGAGAGGATATGGAGAGGTGAAGGGAAGTTATTTCCTACAAGTTATGTGAAAAAGGTGGCTGGGCGAAGGAGAGAGAAGGGGACTCGATTCAGTTCCTGCCCTTTTGCGACTAAAGGGAAGAAACTAAGGTGACCTCAGCTTGAATTTCACATGAGAGTATCTGCGTGGCGCAGGGATGTACATGTACCGTGGCCATGGAGTAAAGCTTGGGCTTTACTTCTGGCACAGACAGGTGCAAGAAGTTGCAGGTGGGTTTCACTAAGAAGGCACGTTCTCTTGGTGTCGGGGGAAACTTCTTGTGCAGACTGAAGTGGAAAGATGAGAGGTGGAGAACCGGGCCCTGGCTCTGCAGCAGAACCATGTTCGGAAGCAGTGAAGTTGTGCAGAATCCTGTGTGGCTGTTGCTGAGTTAGCAGGAAGTGCTCACGGTGTTATCATTACAGTGGATATACACACTTGACCCCAAAATACTTGTTTTCAGAGAGTGTCCTTTCAGTGTGTTTGTGGTGAAGTGCAGGAAGTTATTTACTGTACAGCTGGTTTAAATTGAAACTTTTGAGGATAATGGGATGACTCTCCATCTCCTCCCATCCCCCTCCTTAAGTTTTCATGCAAGAGCACATTTTCCGTGACTCCATTATTGTTTGAACATCAGGATATTGCATAAGCCTCTCCTGGGGAAAACAGAATATGCAGAAGCAGAAAATGACCTGTGCCCACCCACAAGGGCGATTAAATGCGGCTTCACGTATAGTGTCAGTAATGAAGAACATTAGGGGGAGGAACAAAAGTGTGGTCATTTGAATGTTTTAATTAGTGGGGGTGGCAGAATTCAGATCCAGGTTCCCACGCTACTTTCTGTGATGTCTATCTGAACTACCATGGGTATATCTCCCAACTTTTCTGTTCCTCTCTCTACTGCTGTGAAATCTAGCTTTCTTTTCTCGTGCGATGCGTAGGGGAGGAGAGGATAGAGGAGTACAATTCAGGGGTTTATCTTGTTGCTTGGTGTTTTTTTATTCCTTTGCCTATAGAATCTTAGATGAAGAATTCATTAAAATGTAAATAAACAGGCTAAACTATTAGACAGCTTGTGTAAATTACAGAGTTTACTTTGGAAAAGTAGCTTAGGTGGCAACATCATATGGCAGGCTTCATCCTTGACAAGATTAATGCTTGGTAAATTTACGTAACTGCTACTGAGGGCGAGCGTTCCTGGGTCACCCTGCGTTCCTGTCAGACTAATCTGGAGTTTTGAGGGTTGCACAAGTTGAGAGTCCTGTGCTCTGTGATCTCTGGTTCGGTGTTGCTGTTGAAGGTAGCGACCTAGTTCATTTGAATGTCAAGACAAATACCTCAGGGTTTTTCAGCATCAGGGATTAAATTTGTGAAGTATTTTGCAGGCTGCTTGAGCTTAATTTCCCCTTCTCCGCCTGAGAAGCCACCCTCTCTGGGTTGAATGAAGCAGTTCTCAAAGAGCTGATAGCAGTGCCGGAGGCGCACGGGACAGTATGAGCAGGCTGTGACCTCTGAGCTCCATATGGCCAGACCATTGGAGGAGGTGGAAAGAGAGACGTGTGTTTTTCATGTAGCCATGCTCGTGTGTTGAATCCCAAAGAGAGAACGTGGTACCTCTCTGCTCCTTGCTCACAAATAGAGAGTTAGCCTCCTGCCTGTCTTGCGTGCTTTCAGGTCAGTAGCCTGTGAAGGTGGAGCTGCCGCTGTATCATGTTGGAAGCAGAAAGGTGGCGGTGGAGGGGAGCTGAACTTCAGTTTGGTGTTTTCTGTCAGGAAACCAAATCCCATGGGCAGTGAGAGGTCTTTTAGTTTTCTCCGTTATCCCGTGTCTTTGTTGCTCCTCCGGAGAGCAGTGAGAAGTCTGTTGGCCGGTGGGGCAAAAGAGCAGCACATTGCATCCTTTATAACCCTCAAAATAGAAAAGAGAGGAGGGAGTGACAAATAAACACAGAGATGATTACACTCCAAAGGCTCATTTCTTTTCAAGTGCAAATGAAGGGGATCCGTTACCCAGTCAGCCCTGGCACCTGCACAGCACTGAAAAGGCGTATTTACACCATCATGCAAGTGGGAACAGATAGTGAAGTATCAACAGGCACTTCATTTATTTTGTGTCTAGGTTCAGGAGGGAAAACAGACCTATTAAAAGTCAATGTCTGTTTGCAACAGTATCTTATCATATCCTATTGAAGAATGTCAATTGACAAATTGAGGGAAGATTGTCTCTTCCCCTCTTTGAAAGATATCTCTCCTTAAGAGAAGGATAATCTGACTACGTAGGGCAGAGAGAGGAGCAGCCCTGACCGAGTCTGGTACTATAAATCATTTACTTGAGATAAAACTCTGATAAGCATTATGGGGAAATCACCTTACTGTTTTATTACACCAGTTAATGTGAACTGGCACTTTGTGTTTATTGCCCCTGCAGTTAAAAGTTTATGGGAGGTCCTCAAAGGGGATGCCCTTGAATCTGGGACTTAGTGACTGCTCCCTCTACTGGTATTACATCTTCTAACTGGAGCATCTGATTAATTTCACTTTTGTTGCATGAATAGTCAAGTACAACCAACCTGCAGGTATCAGACCTCAGATCTACTGCTAGAAAACTGCAGTGTTAAAAGCCAAAGAAAGCTCTAAGCCAGTGTCACATCTTAAAGCTTGGGAGAGGAAATTGAAGAGCATGTGATGATAATTTTTCTAAGGTTATTTCTTTCATTTAAGTAAACATGCCTATTAAAAAAAAAACAAAAATCCTCAGGGTTTTTGTGTTGCCAGCTCTCTTTGCACATGTCCCTCACAGGGCCAAGGCCTAGTGGTTTTGTTTGTTTTGTTTGTTTTTCTCCTCCAAGTGAAAGAGAAGAACTTGATGTAGTTTTGAGATTACCAGTGATGAGAGAGAACCTCATCTATTTTAAGACTTGTAGACTAGCAAGCACAGAAGGTTGAACAAAATAAGGTTTCGTCTTGATCTCAGGTTGCATTTTGGGACCCAGGAGTTGCAGACCTGAGTTTCATTGGAGTGGTGGTGGTTTGAAGAATGGAGCAGATCTTCCAGACCTGTCTGGATCCATACAAAATTGAAAGTGCCTCGTTTCAAATAGCAGTAGATCAGGTAATTGAGGGTTTTAAAACAAATTGCATCCTGCTTAATTCAAACTGAACAAGGCTCATAACTTTGAGGGAAGCCTAAAAAATCAGCAGTAAATTAAAGGTCTTCCACAAAAGAAGTGCAAATACTGGCTTATCTGTCTTTAGGCACTGGTTGAATTCTTGAAGGTGTAGAGCCTGTGGCAATCTCTGGGAAGGTCATATAAAAGTGCATGTATGCTGTGCTTCTGGAGATCCTTGCATGTGCAGCTGGCAGAGATCCTTTCCCAATCTGCTCTACTGAGGTTTGCTTGGAATACTGTGGCTCTGGTCTTGCTTGCTTTTATTCTGGATTTTGTTAATATTGCCACTAAGGAAGAATTATAACAGCTTCTTTTGCTTCTCCTTAGATTTCTGCTGAGGTCTTAAAGTCTTGTGCTAAGGCAGGAGTCAATCTGCTAGTTTTACTTCCCATATTTGGTTACTTCTTTTTTATTTTTTGGACTGCTTTGGCAGTAAGCTTTTATGGGGCACACCAAGTCTTTATCTCTACCAAACACACAGTGTACACCTTGTACACTAGTGAGAATCATTAACTTGCAAACATTGTAAAAAAGGTTATCTTCAGCACAGATAGGTGAGCAGTCAGAAGGATGGAAACACTGCAAAAGAATGTTTTAAGTAGGTCATTGATAATCCTTTTTATGGGCACGATTGAGTAAAACACTGAATACTTTGGCCTTGAACCAGAAGAGCTCTTAACTGTGAGTGTCAAGCCCAGAAGTAAAAAGGGAAGACCTGCAGTGATTTCAGTGAAGTTTGTTTCCTTGCTGACGTTTGAGCACCTGCCTGCATGGATTTGTGGAATGTGGACCCTCTTGGGTAGTGCCTATGGAGGTGTAGGATGGGAAATTGCAAGCCCCTCTTGAGCTCTAAGCTCTGTTTGCCATTCTGACGTTTGGTTGTTGTGTTTTGCTTATCTGAAATGGACTTTTTGATTTGTCCTCCTGTCCTAACTTGAATGAATCAGTTCTGGATATGGTGAAACAGTTTGGTGTTTGCAGACAGGGGATTTGTTCCTGGTCATGCTTCAGTGGAGTTCCGCAAAAGGTGATGTTGTGCCAGATGTTTTCTAACACTTTCTTCTGGTAGGTTAGGGGAATCTTCCCGTGTGCTCAGTCTACTGAAGTTACTTGTTCCCAGATGCTTTCTTAATAGCATTCCTATGAGGTCATTTGTGACCTCATACCTGCCTATATTTGCTTTCTCAGTTTGAAAACACAGGAGGTTGAACACTTAGGTTTTGCCACTTCTTCCTTGAAAAATAAGTTCCTTTGCCATAACCTGTATTAGTTGACTTACTGAAATAACTTAGCTTTCCACGGTGGACTTTTTGAGTTTGTTTGTTATAATGGCATATGATTTGTATCACTGTGCATACAAATAAAGAAAAATTTAAATATGGAGTTTCTTAGTCTAGGAACAAATGGACTTGGAAGTATCCAGAGGACTGGAAATTTAATGGGAGACAAAGAAACAAATACAGAAGGCTACAGCAAAAAGCCTCCTTCCTGTTTTCATAATTTTATTATTTGTTCAGTAATGGAAACACGATGTGGGTAAGGTTCCCAGAAAATCTCCAATTTCCTCATAGACTTTCTGTGAGGTAACTCAGAGACTTGTCAAAATCTGACCTATTTTCACACTGCTGTTTACGTGTAGTCCTAAGTTTCTTCTCAGTAAAAGAAGTTATTTGACTTTAAAACCTGATGCATTGAAAAAAAAAAAAAGAATCCGAGTTGGACTTGCTAATTTCATTGCTTGAATAAAGTAAACCTACCGTGAACAGCACACTGTCTGGTTTATTTTTGTATATGTTTTAACCAGATATAAGGAAACGATTTCAACTTAGTTCTCCCCTCTTTGGTGAAGTACTTTAGCAGCCAAAGAATTTGATGACTTAGAAAACCTGCTTTCTTTGGTGTAGTTCTTTGTGGCGTAGTGACGGTATTTAGTAATATGGGGGAAAAGTAGAAAGTGTCCCAACTCTTAATGCTGGTGTTTTCTGAGAGAAGACAGAGGCACTCAATGCAAAAGAGAAAAGACTAAATCACTTAGTGAACAACTGGTAATTGATCTAAGTTTTCTCCTCAGTAACCCTTTGATACTGTTCCCCAGCCATGAGTTGGCACTCTGAGGTCTGGCGGTACCAACCGTTTCTTGATGTGCTGAACGCGGCACATGGCTGGGTGCAGAGCGGGCAGCCTCCAGCTGGGATTCTGCCGGCATGCCAGGCAGACAGGAGTCCCCACTGAAAAATGGGGCCAAACCAAAGGTGAGAAAAATAGATGAAGAACAGATTTTGTTGGTGTTGGAAGCCCATGACATTGGGTGTTTTATCTCCTTGGGTCAGGCTTGTGTTCCTTCATTTGATTGTAGGGAGTTGATGTTGATTATAGTAATGGAATTAGGATTAGAGTCAGTTGCTGTGGAGTTGGTGTGGCGTTTATAACTACATATTGGAGGCTGGGCAAGAACTACTAACTGCTTGTATTTGAAGCTACAGAACCTTTGCAAGCATTAAGAAGGTCTTTTGATGGCTCCTAAGAAAGATAAAAATAGGACTATTTACTGACTTTTTCAAGTGGAATACTTGAAAGTTGTGGTCCTTCCCTGTTAGTACCTCTGTACTTTGTACACCTCTACACAGATTTACGGCTTTGTGACTGGTTAGTTATGTTTCAGTAGGCCACTGGTGTATCTCCTCCCCAGAGCTTAGACCTACTTGCTAGTTAATGGCAGCTTTAGTCTGCCAAGAAAACCTGTTCCTCTTGCTTAGAAGAAGGGTACGGGGGAAATGATTTGCTTGCATGGATGTGAGAAAACCGGCTTGTGAAGACCACTGCAAATTCTTGTTTTCCTGCAAATTGTAAATTCTCTAGAAAAGTAGTTTGATTGAGGGTGCATCTTCCAGAGTGTGCTGCAGGTCAGCAGAGACCACGAAGAAATAAATGCATGATGAAAGTTCTAGTTGTTTTGATGACAACTGAAATGTCAATCAATGGTTTTGTTTTTTCCATGACTGGAGTACATACTCTTTGGGCTGTTGTGTACTCATGTGATATGAAGGAGTCTGTAAGCTGTGTCTGTTACATCCAGAGGCTCAAAAAAAGCAGAACTGGTAATTGGTTTTGCATGTGTTTTTATTTTTTTTGGAAGGCAGTGCTGAAATAGCTCCCTCAGCTCTTTGTACGTAGGTTAAATGTGTTTGAGTGGGTCCCTGAGCTCTTTTGTGCTTGCCAGTGATTTTGCAGAACATAATGAAAATGGGAGAGGCAGTTGTGTGAATTAAGGCTTAAATGAAGAGCAGGGATAAGAGAGAGATTCTTGTTATCATGACAGTTACTACTTGCAGATGGACTCCAGTGATGTCAAGTAATAAATTCTGGGGGCTTTTCTTCCACTCAGTGGTGATGCTGTTTGATGAGTAGACAACATAAGTGGAACATAACAGGAAAAGCACCTAATAGATTAGAGTAGGATTTGTGGACACTAAAGCTGTCCTACCTCATGATTTTCTGGGAGTGATGAATTCTCCTGTTCTGCCTCCTTGTGTTTTATCTAATCTGCATTGAAATAAAATCACAGGTGTGAAATCTGCACTGTTTTCTGCAAACTCTGAAAGCAATTGCATAGACTGTCCAGGTGGTGTTTTGGTCTGACAACTCTCTGCCATACTGGTGTCTCTGGCTCGCGTGCCTATCTCAGGGTGCAGACACAGAAGAAAGAAAATCTTACGTTCCTTGAGGAGAAGCTGGAAAAAGAAAAGAAAGAGCTGTATTTCTAAGTATCCAGAGATTGCTAGAAACAGTTGAAGGTGGTTTTTAAGTGGGCTTGATAGCATACTTGTAACCCACAGATTTGAAATATTGCTGCTTCATGTTGGACAACTGGAGATCTGGCAAAATAAATGCCCGAGAGAAGAAATTGGCCAAGACTCTGATATCTGATCAGCATTTGATAATTTATTCTTTTTACCAAAAGGATTTATTTTAAAAAGTAAAATTTATTAAAAAAAATATACCTTTTTAAGCTGTTCATATAAATAAAAATTCTTGCAATACGTGAAGTAGATGATCTTTATGCTGGGCTCGTTTTTCCTATGCCTATAGATATAAATAGAATAATGACGTCTTACTCTCCGGGCTTTGTGCATCATTCATACAGTACATCTCCTTTCTAGGTCACAGAGCTTCCCCACACACACACACAATTTTTGTTAGACACTGACAGTGCTCAAGAACACAGAATTTTTTGCAGCTGAAAGCAGTGCCTCATTCCAAGGTACAAAATAATAGAAATTTGATTCAGAATTGTAAGGTGTCCTAATTTCAGTAAAAAGTATGCTTACTTTCAGAGGTGACTCATAGGGAGGTGATGGTGAGTTTGAGGGGCTATTGAATTTTATTTTTCCTGTGGTGGTTCTTCAGAAGTTTTACTGAAGGGTGTGGCAGATATTACACAACAGCAATGAGTATATGGTTGAGTTGTCTTCAGAGTGAATTTTCATTAGGAAATCATGGTATTATCTTTCATTTCATACAATTAGAACACAAATACATTTATGTGATTTCAGTGCAGTTGATGGAATTTTGGTAGCTGAGGTCTGGGTTTGCTGATGGGTAGGGTATCTACCATTTGTATCCTAGTGGGGCTTCCCCATTGGCCAAAGAAAAAGGTCTGTTGCTTCCTGGCCCTTCCTGTGTACTAGCTGCTCCACGTCCAGAGGAAATAGCCAGGTTTCTAGTAGTCTGTTGGCATTTCTCCAAGTGAGAGATTAAATCAGTCCAAGGCCTCATTTTGAGAGTACTCTGTAGTTGTTTCAGTATGAATACTTCCTCCTGTATTTCACATTGACATCTGATAGTTCTGGACTGGATGACCTCTGGGAGTCCCTTCTGAACAAAATTACTCTGTGATGCTTTTGTATAGGCAAACTGGTGATGCCCAGATAGGGTGGGAGCACTACGTGTACCTTAAGCACTTTTGCACAAAGCACAATGGTGCAGAGGTTTAGGCTCCAAAACAAAAAGGCCAAAATTCTTATTCAGTCATATGGTCTGCATCTTTAAGGAAGGTAAACAGGAGTTGGTTTTACCCACTGGGTTAGAGCCAGCTGGGGGCCTGGCTGTTCTGCTGCATCTGCTGAAAGGAGGTTGGAGCATTGGTGAGATGTCAAAGGCACCAGTTTGGCACGAAAAGTGTTGCTTTCACTAGGGTGGTGCCACTTTGGTACAAGATCTAGATGCTACTTTTCAGCACAGAGTATTTTCCTGTGCCACAGTACACTTGAAAAGTGATTTATGACTTGGTAAGTACTTGTAGCCTTGTAATTTTATTTTTTTAAAATGACTCTCACTTTTCCAAAGAAGCCATTTTTAGCTATCAGCATTTTTAGTAGTTGATTTTTTTTTTTTAAATTTCTTTTTACACACACAGACACACAGTCCCCCACCCCCATGCTAGCAGCAGGGGAAAGTGGTTTAACTGTGGTTTCTAAACAGATAAACTTGGGAAAAAAAAAATTGGCCAGAAATAACACATCAAAAGGCAGCTGCTGTTTGTTATGTGTTTATTAGGCAGCAGCAGCATCCCTTTGCTGCCCCTCATTTGTCAGCTGAAAACTTCAGGTTTGAGAGGTGTGCCATTTTGGGTAACCAGGGGAGAAAAAGAAGAAAGTTGTGCGTGCCTTGCTTCCTTTTTTAGCAGGAAATCAATGTGAATATACATTAGCCTAAGTAAACCAGCAGCTGTTCTAAAGCAAGGTCTTGACACACAAACACTCCAATGACGTACAAAGACTAATATATGTACACACAGAGAAATGTCCATGTATCTCCCCCCCAGGGGGTAGAGGAAAAAAAAACCTGCTCGTTACCATGGTCACTGTTTATAATGATAGCATTTGCCAAAAGTTACCACGCTGCACTTCCTTTAACTTGATGCTGCAAAGCCCTCTCTACCTTTTAACTTCTGTTAAAGTTTTGCATCAAAAGAGATCAGATACGAAGGATTTGGTTTGCTTTTTTCTTTTTTTTTTTTTTTTTTCCTAACAACCATCAAAATGAATACCAGGACTTCTCTATTTTAGTGATGTGGGATCATAATCTGAGCACACGCTTTATTCTGAAGAGGAAACCGTTGTGGTAATTTGCTGGCAGATTCTTACTCTTAAGGCAATCGGCAAAACGCTCTTAGGATTTCTGCTAACCCAAAGGAAACCACAGGCCATTCTGTCTTGTGTAGTTCCTGTGATTTTACTCATACCAACAGCTGATGCCCTTCTTCTTTTTCCACTTCCTGTGATGCTGCAGCTACTTCACTGGAGCAGCTTCGTGCCTGCACGCCAGGCAGCCGTGTTGACATGTGCGAGAAGCCAGTTTTTGCAGTTGCTTTTCGGTGTATTGGAAAGTTATCTGATCCTTGGCTTTTTCCATCTTCCTTGGTAAATTCACAGGTTGTGTTGGTGCCTTTTTTTTTTACTGTATTTGTATAGACTTGAAGACTGGTGGCGTTTCCAGAGGTTCTGAAGCTGCAGCTTGTGTTGTTTTTTTCTTCATCTTATCTCTGCATTTTTTAATACTATTTCTTTTAGCAAGACTTATGGTATTTAATGCAAAGCTTCTTAGGCTTTGTATCACAGTGTTATGATACTGTTTTGTTTAACACAGACATCCAAATACATGACCAGTGTAGATGGCTAGACCTTATTGCCTAATACGAGATATTTTCCAGATGGCTTTGGTGGCCTGGGCAATTTGCACATTAAGGGGATGATTTGAACTGCGTTTTGGAGAGTCTGTGTGTGCTGGAGATCCTAGCTGTGGTAAGAGATGAGCCACGCATTTTGTTGATGAAGCAGCTCTGTGCCAGCCAGAGTTGGAGCACCTGGGAGATTCAGCCACTCCTGTGAAGCTAAAAACAGCAGCTCTTGACTTGTAGAATTGATTGCTGATGTTTCATTCTTCCTCTTGACTGCCAACACCAAGGGTAGTAGTGTTTAATTTCGGGACTTATTTTAATTCTCAATCTTTCCATGCATCTCTCTCCATCTAGAAAAACCCTTGTTGTCAGGAATACACAAGTGGCTTGGCTTCCACCGAGTGGCAGTCCGGGTTTTAGGGTTTCACTGTTTTTCTTGTGAAGTACAGTGGAAGGACGGATTATTTAACTGTTTTTATTCACTCATGCTGAGGTTGAAGGCAGGCAGAAGTCCCATCATCTTCCTCCTTTGGAAGTGCTTTGGCTGCCTATTTTCTTTTCTCTCCCAAAAGAGGGATTTTTCTGCTTACAAACTGGATTTCACAATCCCAGAATCCATTTTCCAGATGTTCAAGTATACTCTGCCCTAATGCATTCAGTGCATTAACAAAAAAGTAGTGCAGTTTGGAGAGCATGTTGTAAAGAGATTCACCTCAACTCATCTATAAATTATGATGTCTGCATTGTAATACAAGCAGATAATTTTTTTTCTTCTAAAAAGGAATTTATTTGTTACTTAATCAAGTTCTAATTTCAATTCTTTTTATTTTGGAACGTGGAAATAATTTTGAAAGCTGCATGGATTATTAGATGAAGTGCTGCAATGAAGAGAAGTGGCATTGACTTCACAGCTAATACTGTTTTTATACAGAAATGAGAGGCTTTGCTTCTAACAAAATAGAGACAAATATCCTTCTTTCCCAAATGAAGATAACTTGTTACCTCATTTCCTTACTAGTTTTTGGTGGTGGTGGTGGTGGTTGGTGTTTTTATGTTGTTCTGGGCTTTTTTCATCCCCTCCAACCATAGTACACCTCTCTTGGACAAAACACCTAGAAACTGAGTTTCTGAAACCATGATTTTTGAAGTGCTTAACTGACTGTGGTTTCATAGATACTTTAAGTTAATCTTGTTATGTTCAGGTGGCTGTTGATGGAGGAATACTGCTTCCTCACCATTTTTCTCCGTTATATGCCAGCACTGCTATTAAATCAGTTGCACACTAAGCTGTCAGAAACCGATCCTGCTGAAAGTGTAGAGATATATATTTATTTTTTCCTCTGCTTGATTGGTTCAAATCTTTGTCACCAGCCAAAACTGAATTGGATTTAGATACTCACAAGACAGCACATGTGTTTATTCACACATTTTATCACTAGAGTATGTCAGCAGACTCTGTCTGCAACAGCAAAGTGTTTAGTGATAGACCACTGACTTTCCCCCATGGCCCTTAAGTTTATGGCTTGCTTCTGCTTTGTTTTTTATGTAACTCCTTGAATTTCAGATGAATCTGACATTCTTCCAAGGAACTATTTTTCATCTAGATCATTTTAACCGTTCAGTTTTCATCACGGCTCACAAAGAGCTCTGTGTTGACGGAGTGGAAAAGGAGACCTGGTAGACTGCAGTGAGAGGACTGGACTGAGGGCTGGGAGCCCCCTAAATGAGTTTTATTCATAGAAGAAAATACACGTTGTGCTGTTGGTACACGTGGTCCTAATGCATAACTAATGGCTGTGTTCATCTTCATTTCTTCACCCTCTTCGGTCTGCTACCAGCTGGCTTTCAGGGAGCTCATGGGTGCTGTTGGGTGCTTGGCATTCATGAGAATTCCCTTCCTTATACTGTAAAGGTACATAAATTTATTATGCCGCAGGTCAAATTGTTGATGTTGTGAGGTGCACTCTGTTTCTCTAACTGAAGTCCACGATCATTCAGAAAACCTATATGACTAGAGAATTTAACACCTTTCGCTTTCATGTTTGAACCTTGGCAGGTGCCATTTTTGGTTCTTCCCATTACTTTTGATTTTCTTTCCCTTGGCCAAAGTCCCTTGTTTATGACTGAAATGGAAAAAGCAACAAATATAAAATCCTGTATCCTGCTGGTACTGCTTTCCTTTTGCAGTAGTGTCACATAAAGGCTTATGTTTAGATTTTCATGCCTACTGCTTCCTCACTATCGTACTCAACATGTTTCTTTTAAACTTCCATGAACCTGGAATTTCAGGCTATTAGGGGTGAAAATTCTGGTTTGTGGAGTGTTTGGAATTAAAGTAGCAACATGAGGGAGGCACCATGAGCGGTATGGAAAAGCATGGTTGGAATCACAGGTCTAACTTGTTGCTGCAACAAGCCTGATATTCTTTTTCCCATTTGGCTGTTGTATGCACCCCTTCTAATCGTGATACGTTATAGGGGATTTGCGAAGACTTAGTCTTGGAAACTCCAAAAGAATTCTAGACAGTCAAGAGAGATCCTAAGAAAGTACATGAGAAAGTGTGAATTAAGCAATGTGAGATGGTTTTTTGTCTCCCTACTTACTGTCCTAAAGAGAGCACTTGAGCGTTGATGCGTTCAAGACTGATTTGCCGTGTCATGACTCAGTTACGACACTAGAACTTGGCTCAGTTGGCTGCAGGAAACAGCTCTGTTTGTTTCTATTTTAGCAAGACCCAGCAAGTCATCTAGATGTCACTACTGTTTTTAGAAGTGGGTGGCCAATGGAAGATGAACTGTTGTTGGTCCCGTTCGCTAATACTACGGAGTATTTACAATTGGGTGCAAAAGGTGGGAACCCGTACTCCTGCTGCAGCCAGCGTGACCCTTCCCAGGGAGCTTTGGCTTTGGTCAGGCTCCTGGGAGGAGCTGTGCGCTCCCAGGCGGCAGCCTGATGAGAGAGAGAGAGACCTCTGCCAAGCCAGAAGAGTAAGTAGAAGCAGCTGTGAAGCCCTGTCCTGTTAGCCACTTCTGCCACTCACTTAGCTCCCACCACAGTGTCTGCATACAGAGAACCATACGGGGCAAGGAAGAACAAACTACTTTCTTTCTCTGCAAGAAAACAAGCCCATTTTTGTTTCTTCAGGCATCTCTTCTCCTGAACCAGCTATCCTACCAGAAGAAAATGATTTTTATTTCTCCCAGAAAATATAAAGAGGTTTCATAACTAAACACAGTGGGTAGAGCTTGAATGGCTGTCCCTCAACTTTTCTTGTGAGCTTTTCCTTTTTTGGTGGGGGAGAAGATTTTGCCAGCCTCTCCACAAATGATAATTTTAAAACCTTCCAACCTCTGGGATACCGAAAAGTAACCCAAATGCAGTAGAAGCCTGAAGAAAAAGGCAGGTACAAAGCAAGATGTAGTCTTGAGTCCACCCTTGTAAGCTCCTGAGCAGAGCAGCTTTGTTTTCTGCATTCAGAAAAAGCCACAACTGCCATGTGCCACCTCACTTCGACTCTGGCTGCTTTGGCTAACTTAATGGCAACGAAACGAGGTGGTTTTGTTGTACATGAAGGAAATAAAAGGTTTTCTCTTACCCAGATTTTTTTCCATATCTTGCTCTAAGTGGTAACATGGATTATTACATCAAAACATGGAAGAGGGCCATCGATTAGGTGTTGGTAGCATTTTAGTATTTCATACTGTCTCAAGATATTAGCGTTTCAAACATGTAATCTTTAACTGCTTGTTGTAACTATACATTTATCATAGAATATGGTACTAAGGAAAAGCAATAAAACTGTATCAGTAAATATTTACAGAATGTCAATTACGGAGTATTTTGCTCAAAACAATGAAACTTGGTAGTTTGTGTTCAGCAGCTAGGGCCCATTATGGAGGAACATCCTGCTTCTTAATTTCAGTATTTTTATTCCTTAAAACTAGATGAGCGCATCCAGGTTCATTGCTAAACTTTCTTAGTCATGAGCATATTTACTTTCTATTCTCATCTGAAAGTTACAGCTTAAAGAAAGAAAAAAAATCCCCTTTTCATAGTAGTTAAGTAGCAAACATTCTTCTGAGTGTGAACATGGTCTCTTGTTCGTAGATACTACTTTATGATGGCCTGAGTGTTCCAGGTGAAGACATTCAGGAGACCCAACTAGTTTGGTTAGAAACTGCTACAGGTATTCACATTAGGCTGTCAGAAAGCAGTGTGAAGTGCATTAACAGCTGTTAAATAGACCCTGTCTGTTAGTTTATGACTTTCTAAAATTATGCTAATACTGTTATCTTTCTTTATATAGAGAAATAAAAGCAGGACTTTATTTGGTCAAGATAAACATGCTTGTAAGTTTGATGTGAGTTCTGGTTTGCCGGGAAGAAAGAACCTTGATAATGGGGAGCTACCACAATCTGACTCTGTGCCCATGTTTGTATTTTATTCAGGTGGATTTTTATTTGCTGTAGTAGCAACAATAGAATCAGCAAAAGCACACAGTAAACCAAAACTGAGCTTGTTTTGGCTTGAGGTTCACTGGACATTTACTGATGAAATTTTTATCTGACTTTGCCAGCTTTAAGTTTACCAGTGAACAAGGGTCTGTAATTGTAATAAACTGTGACTTGATGGATGTGTTTGTTTAAAAGAAATACTCAAACTTCTGCTACGTAGCATGAATGTTGTTCTTAGTGATGGTTATAACAAAAAAAAGCCCAAGAAATGCAGATTTCTGCTAGAAATTGTTGGGGGGGTTGGGTTTTTTTTTGTTTTGTTTAGGTTTTGTNGGGGGGGCTGTGGGAAGGCTGCATGTTACTAGATTTCAATATCTGCTGCCTACTTTGTGTTTTCTTAATTTTTTTTCCTCTTGTCCTTAGGAATGGAAACTAACCCCACTGAATCCAAAATGTATCCAAAAAATGTGGTCTTAAACATTATTGCACAGAAATCAGATCAGGAGAATATTTTTGTGTGAGTGGGTCTGGTTTTCTGAGGTATCCAGATCTTTAGCTGTTAAGTGGCACACTTGTGTTCTTAGGTCACAGCCAATGTTATATGAGAAAATAGTATCACATCAGACTCTTCTGTTCTTTCAGGCACTAGCCTTGTTAAAATGTAACTGTAATGGTCAGAAGTACTCCAGCTTATGTTGTAACTATAAGCAGGACTTCTACATCAACACCTGATACCTAAGCATGCTTGTGAATAATATTTCACCTTAGGGTAAAACCTGTACATAAGAATTTTCTGTTGTGTAGCTAGAAGGCAGTTTGGAGAGGTTAATCCAACTCAATTTTTTTGAAGTATATGTTAAAGTTGTTCCTGCTTTCTTGTATTTGGCAGTAATTGTTGTCTTAGGGCAGGTATTTAAAAGAAATCAATTTTCATGCCAATCAGCGGTAAATGAGTTACTTTCTGTAAGTTTTACCACAGTTGTCTTGATTAAACTGAATAGGATGGCTCTTTCAGTGCTGGTTCTGGAGTACTCTGTTAATATGTACATATAATACAACACAGACAGAATATTGACACCACATTTGTAAAATATATAACTATCAGCCTGTTGTATTTCTATAGTTCCATAAGAAGGATAAGCAATAGAATGGTATAGATAGAGACAAAGCTAAATGTTGAGTTACAGGAAGGTTAAAAATGTTTAGATTATCTGTTTAAAAAAAAACCAAAACAGTACAAGTTTGGTGATGCTTAGCACCATGTGACATGTCTCTTATACTGCTTTTTGTCGCTGTCAACCTGGTTACACTATTGCTGACTTTTCAGTCAGTTTGTGTAAATGGGTGGCTGTTACGTGCGCTCGTTCACAACAGTCGCTGAGCCTCGGTGATCTCCAAAGGAATTCTACAATCACAGAAAGGTTTGGGTTGGAAATGACCTTAAAGACCATCTGGTTCCAAACCTCCCCAGCTGAACCAGGCTGTATAGGTGGTGCTTGGTGATAATTCTGACCATTTTGTGCTCTTTCCCAGTAGCATCTCAGCAGGGCTGCAGAGACCTTTTTGCTGTCCTAATCCTGCTGTTTGTACGCTCCTTCTCAAGACAGTAGTTGAAGAAGCAGAATTTCATCTTCCACTGTTAAATGCTGCCTTTTTCTTGCAGTTTGCCTTCTCAGGCTATAGGCCTCGATGGGCAGTGCAGGTGCAGTTTGGTGACTGCTTTCCTAGCTTGGATGAAGAGATCCCAACAGATCCCCAACAATGAGTAGGCAAGGCAGGTTTTGAGATGTCTGTGCTTTGCAAATTAAGCGAAGAGGTGAGTCGACCAGCTACAGGTTTATTTGTACGTGATCCAAAAGGCGAGTTTTAGTGCTCAGCAGTACAAGTTTACCCATTGGTTTTCCTGATCTAGCAGGTTTTAGATTCATAGTCTGGAAGCCTGCTACTGTTGGGCTCCACTTGGCTGCATCTGTAGGGCCAGAAGAGATGCATCATCTTGCTCCTTTGAAGGTTAATTTAATTTCTAAAGTTAACTTTTAGTGCACATCCAACTCTTTATGTTCTTGCTGCCAAGGCTTTTGCTTGTGGTGTTTCTTTGCCATCAGAGTTTTTGTTCTGACCTTAAAGCCAGAAGCCAGTGCTGCTGTGCAGGTCTGTGGTGAGGAGACAAAGCTGTTTCTTTGCATGGTGCTGGGAAGCTCTGGGAGGGCAGCGCTGTGCTTCCATAGCTCAGTGGCTGTGAAACGTGCTCCTCTCTGACAGCCGCGTCAGAACTTTTCCTTTTTCATCTCTGCTAAATATAATTTTCTCCTGCTGCTTTCAGGCAGCCTTTGGCATAGTGGACTGCTTTTTATTTGTGGTTTTCTGCTGGTTCTGACTGGGGTGCTCTTGATTGCTGTGTGGTTCTAGCAATCAAATTTCAATTTGTTCTGTACGCAAATACTTAAGCACAAGACACATTTTCTCTATCTGTGAATGCAAACATGTTGTTTTCCTTTATTTCTCAAATGCTTGGGTTGATTCTCCACATCTCAAAACTTGAATGATTCAAATATGCACACTGTATGTATGTATGTGTTGATTCATTTTATCTTTTTGGTTGCCATAAATAATATTTCTATGTGTCTGGCACCACTTAGCAATGACAAACATGGGTTTGTTTTGGTTTAAGCTGCCTTTGTTCTTAAAACTAAAGTTATAAAAACCACTTTCAAACCCTGAGATAGAGATGGGTAACTGTCAAAGAAAACATGAAATTATAAAGAGGTTGATGAGGTAAAGACTATGTGTGTGTTAGGAAAGTATTGCAGCATAGAATCATAGAATGGTCTGGCTTGGAAGGGACCCCAAGGATCATAGAGCTCCAACCCCCCTGCCACAGGCAGGGCCACCAACCTCCAGGCCTGGATCTACACAAGGTTGCCCAGGGCCCCACCCAACCTGGCCGTGAACACCTCCAGGGTGTCCAGCATCTAGAACTTACTCTTTTCCTGTGAGGTCCACACTGTAAGTCATAAAAGGTGATAGCTTCCATGATATCCCTTGAATTTAAGTTAAAAAGAACTTTGCTATCTATCTTTTGATAAAGAAAGGCATTACTGTTTTCAGGCTTAATGATGGGGACCCCCTTATGTCCCCAACTTGCAGAGACTCTTAGACTCACATGCAGCACATTGCTCCATTAAGTCAGGAGGAGTGGTTTGCAGTGAGACAAGGTGTGCCTGTGCAGTGGCTGCTGCAGGAGCAGCACTTGGAAGGGAAATGGCTGTGTGTGTGTCTGCAGGTGTCCCAGAGCACTGCTCAGGACAGGGGATCAGAAGTGTTTTCTGCCTGCAAAATGCTGCAATGCTGTGTGCTTCTGTCCTGTGGGACAATCCCACCGTTGGCAGGAATGGCTGGAGTAAGCAGTGGCCTTTTCCAAACAGTAGGATGTGGCTCTTATTTGAGGATCAATAAGGGCTGATATTTTTGTAGCTATTGGGAGGTTTTGCAAACAATATTCTGCAGGATTGGGGGAAGATTGTGAAATTGCTTAGAAAGAATACATTCAAAATAAACAGTGCAACACACTTGGGTTATACACATTAATAGAAATATTTAACTGATTGAAAAGACCTCAGCATTGTGTAATAGCAATGATATGTTACATTCCAAGATCCCAAGGCGTGTTACAGTCATTAATTAACTGGGAACAATAACTTCCTTTGATGACAAGTAGTGTTTCCTCTTGATGAGGCACAGAGGATTAGATGCCTATCTAAAAGCAAAAACATACTGTTCTTAAAGGACACTTTTAAAAGTGCCTTTTTTTTTCCCCCTTTCTCTATTCACTTTAATTTAAGGATGTGTATTGTATCACCTCTCTGCTTAATTGCTTAATTGCATCCTACTCTTCTTCTGTTTTGGTGACAGCAGAGGAGTAAAGAGCTTTGCTCAGAGGGAGGAAAAATATTCTGCTGGTGTGAATGAGAACTCAGTGCAGTGTTGTTTTAATAAAAAATTGAAAGGAGACATTATTATAAGGAGTGAGTTTTCATGGAAAACACAATTTTTCTCTTATAAGAACAGTTAAAAAGTTCTTTTTTAATACATATATATATATTTATCATATAGCGGCCTGTAGCCTAAAGGAAGGATGTCATCTAAAGTGGAAGAAGGCAGTGTAATCTAAAAATCCCCAACTGATTGGGAAGGGAAGGGAAGGGAAGGGAAGGGGAGATGTCTTTTCCTCCAGAATACAGTTATGCTGTCTTTTGTCCCACGTGGCCCCAGGTCTAGTCCTTCTTCCTATGCAACCTATAGTTTAGGTAAACAGACCAAATGTTATACATTTGATGTAGGCATTTGGACCTTGGAATAACATGGGCTGGTCACGCAACCAGGAAGGTGTCAACTTTGTACAGCAACAGGGAAACCCACTGCTGATCCCCACTCCCTCTCTTCAGAGGACAGATGGTTCTCGTGATTTACTTACTTTAATAGCCCTTCATGGGATGCTGAAGGAATGTTCCAGCTAAGGAAAGCCAGTGTAGTAACACCATGAATCAGTGTGCCAGACCCATTCCTTTGCTTCCTAGGAAAAAAAAAAAATGCAATCAGTAAGTTTTTCTGGTTTAGACTGGATAAAACAACGGCTGCTCCGGGGGCTGATAAAGTTTGGAGGCCTTTTAAATAAGGCATGTTTGAATATCTGTTTTCTCAAATTATGTCCAAGTACTCCCTGTGAGCTCCCAGTCCCACCCTTCTGTCCCTGCGCCGTTACGCAATGCGGCTTTTGAAAACTGCCTGAGCCCGTTCCTAGCAGACATCCACTTGGATGTCAGAGGGCCAAGGCGGCGTTGCTTTTCCCATCCTTGTAGTTGTTTGTGAACAAATCCCTCTGAAAATTGCCTGTTCTATAGGTGATTAATAGGAAGGATTTTTTGTTGGTTTTACTGGCTTTTACTCTTTTTTTTTTCCTTCCCTCTAATCAGAACTAATCAGTAAGCTCTCTGTTTTTATTCAGGATTTTATGAGAACTGGTAATTGTAATGAGTTGGTCTTCATAAGGGATATCTTTGCTAAATAGACCGATGCTGACTGACTTGTTCATCAGAGGAAAAACAAGCAAAGTGCTAGCTATGTTGAGCGATCCATCTCACATCATATTGATGTTAACATATGCTAACAGAAATTAAATGCACAAAGCCTAGTTACTAGATACTGATTGACATAGTTAGCTTAGTAAAAACAGAGACCAAACCACTCCTACTCCATAAAAAGAAATAAACTTCAGGGCTTTCTCCTCCTCACAATCAGGAATTACTTTAGTGGACTGGAGCCTTAGGAGGAAGTCCAAAGTCAGGTCCAAAAGTTAAATTGCATTTTCAGCTCTCTTCAAAGCTGTTAGTAGTAAGTGGGCAGTTTCTTTAGGTCCTGTACACCTCTCTTCTCTAGATAGTTGAGTTGATTAATGACCTCCTCCACACAGAAAGGATACTGTTTCCTCTCTTTTGTGGCACTTCCATATTTGACAAAGCAAATTTCAGAAGAGATGGTTTCTGTTCATATCTGTTGTCTCTTAACCTCTGGCTGTACTTCACCGTGAAGAACTTGGCTTTGTTTTCTTGATAACCTCCTTGTAGGTACAAGTGGACTGCCTGTAGGATGCCTGAAGCCCAGAACTAGCCCAGCTCCCTCAGCCTCTCCTCATGGGGCAGGTACTGCAGCCCCCAACTGCCTTGGTGGCCCTCTGCTGATCTTGTGACACTTTGTCTATCTCCTTCTTCCATTGGGGAGTGACAGAGTCTGAGAAGCAGGGGAAACGATCCGATCCCTCTGTTCCCTTCAGCAACTGCCTGTGTCCCTGTGGGTAGGGCCTGGGTGGCTGCTGGCCATCTCTCATGCCAGGGCCCTGCCGACACATGCCCAGCCGCTGCCTGCCAGGCCCCTTTGGGCAGAGCTGCTCCCCAGGCAGGCCAGCCCCAGCCATGGTGGTGCCAGGGCTCAGCCTTCCTGGGGCAGGGCTCTGCCTTGGGCCCACTGAGCCTCACAGGGATCCCAGCAGCCCCTTCAGATAGCCTTTATGGGTCCCTCTTAGATGGTGCCAGCCCAGAGACTATGCTTCCTTCATGTCAAGGGTGAGGTAATCATAGAATCATAGAACAGTCTGGGTTGGAAGGGACCCCAAAGATCATAGAGCTCCAACCACCCTGCCATAGGCAGGGCCACCAACCTGCAGGCCTGGATCTACACAAGGTTGCCCAGGGCCCCATCCAACCTGGCCTTGAACACCTCCAGGCACGGGGCATCCACCACCTCTCTGGGCAGCCTGTTCCAGCACCTCACCACTCTCTCTGTAAATAAACTTCCCCC
This sequence comes from Zapornia atra, assembly GCA_013400835.1. NCBI lineage: Eukaryota > Metazoa > Chordata > Aves > Gruiformes > Rallidae > Zapornia > Zapornia atra. The sequence continues at coordinate 208,152 of VZTU01020287.1, read as the reverse complement.
TAAGATCTAACCTAAACCTTCCCTCCTTTAGCTTTAATCCATTCCCCCTTTTCCTGCCATTGTCTACCCTTTTAAAAAGTTGATTCCCCTCCTGTTTGTATGCTCCCTTCAGGTACTGGAAGGCTGCAATGAGGTCCCCCTGCAGCCTTCTCTTCTCCAGGCTGAACAAGCCCAGCTCCCCAGCCTCTCTTTGTAGGGCAGGTGCTCCAGCCCTCTGATCATCTTCGTGGCCCTCTGAACCCTCTCCAACAGTTCCACATCTTTCTTGTATTGGGGACCCCAGATCTGGACACAGTACCCCAGATGGAGCCTCACAAGGGCAGAGTAGAGAGGGACAATGCCCTCCCTGTCCCTGCTGGCCACCCCTCTTCTGATGGAAAATGGGGGGAATGTTACGACAGGTTTGCAAGCTGATGGTGCAGTGTAGCATTTGTATTTATTTTCCTGCAATTCGTTACCTTTACAAAACCAGCAAACCCTTTACGTCCTTTTTTCCTCATGTATCTGTGTCATGTACTAGGGTTTTTTAAATTTACATAGAGAAAAATATAAAAAAAAAAAGCCTCCTAGGCACAGAAGGGGGAAGGGAGAAGGAGAGGCAGCCATCAATACTTCTTCAGAAATAAACAACCTGCTCTTTTCCTTGGAGGTTTTTAAGGAGTGTATGCATGTGTCTTGACTTCCAGTTTCTGGAGAACACAACTGGGACTGGCAACATCTGGTTTGTTTTCAGCCCTGGCAAAACTTTGGTGTGACGGTGTGAAGGATGTTCAGGATGAGATTCACAGGGGTGCTGAAGTACTTTGTAGAGAGTTCTCTAGACATTACTGGGCTGTCCACAAGGGACTTGTGCTTAGTGTGCCATGGGTGTTTCTGTTGTCTGAAGGTGGTGTTACATTTTTGTCTAAAGGACCTGTTACCCTTAGAGTGATTTCTTGCTGTGCCTCAAGTGGCTTCCTGAGTGTTTTCTAGCCCCCTTTCCTTTTAGTGGTCTCTCTATCTTTGGCTGAGCATCATCATAATTTTCGTGGATTTCTCTTTAGTCCCCACAGCTAATTCTGTTTCTCATCATAAATGCCTGCTTTGCATGTGAGACAGGAGAACCTGCTCAACTCCCTGAAGGCATTTTATGACTTACACTTTAGCACGTAGCTTGCTCTTTTGGGTGGTTAGGCAGAAGGCGCTGTGTCATTACCTACTACTGTTTTCTTATGTAGCTATTTCCTGACTTTCTGTGTGCTTCTTTTAAACTGCCTATTTTAACCCTTGACCCTTAAAATCCTCATTTTCCAGCTCTTCACTTTTCCTTATCCAATAAAAGCTCTGCTTCCTTTCTCTTTTCTACAAAGAGATGTTGCTACCCTTTTCCTACCATTTCTTGCTCACTGGAAATTTTCCTCCACAAGGTTATCTCATCACTTATTTACATGCTTATCTTACATTGTTGGTGATTTGTCCTTTCCACTGCAAGGGTCCTCTTGAGGTATATAATCTGTTAGCCTCTTTTCCCAATAACAACCTGTCTTATAATGATGATGACTGAGAGATGGTTAGAATTGCAGAGAAGTGAAACAAGGTATCCAGTAAAAAAGCAAAAACCATCATGAAGATTATGTATCTGAGCCTCTGCATGTAAAGATTTAAAATAGTCTTTTTCTTCCATTTAATTTCCCCAACATCTTTTTAGTTAAACATGATTTTAAAAACAATGCTAATTTTAGACTTCTAAATGCCTATTAGGAACAACAGTGAACAGTCTTTTTTTGTTTCAGATTTTAAAAGATGATTGTTTGGGTCTCTCGCTTGAAGAGAAATTTTATGTTTAACTTCAAGGGCATTTTAATGATCACATTAAAGCTTACTTTTTCTTTTGAGTTCTTGAGAATGGGGCGTATGTGAACACATGAATTTGGAAGCTTAAAAAAAGGGTATGTGAATTTAAATGAAGGGCCAGTACAAAATGAGAATCAGCACCTAAGGGAGCGAGTATTAAGCAGGTCTTGCTGATGTTCACCTGAGTTCACAGACGTCAGTGTGTCTTTCCTTTGCTGCCGAGGTCCTGTATTTCTCTTCGAAACCCTTTACCTAAGTCTGGACTTAAATGGGAAGGGTTTGGGTCTTTATGCTTGACTCCCGAATCCTAAACATAAAAATGAATTATCTTCATGAGTCACCAGTCTTCACCATTTTCCAGATTCATTCCGTTGTTGGTTGGGCTTGTTTTTATACTCCCCTTTGGATGTGTACATCCAACCAAATCTACCATATTTTGATGCTTTGTAAGCAAAACTTGTCTAGATCTATGGGTTTTAAATGGATCCATATATTAGTGAGCACTTTCCTATAAATTTTTGATTGGCTAGTTGAAGTATTCAAAATCCTTTTTGAAGTGAAGGCTCCAGATATTTATATGATTAGCGGTAAGATAAAGATAGCCGTGAGACATCAATGTGTTGGTTATAGGTTGTCTGTGTTGTTTTCAACTGAAATTATTATGCTGATGTGGGAGAGCAGACATATTTCTAGGAAGTGGAGTATTCCATAGCAGGTCTGTGATGTATCGGAGCAGGTTTGCAAAACTGTCTTTGCTGCTCTGAAGGGGAAAGAACTGTGCTGTCAAATAATGGAAGAAATACACTGTTATTTATCCTATCCTGGTTTCTTGCTGTAGGAAAATTTTGAAGTATATTCTTAGATTCTTTTGGGATGGAAAATTCTTTCATTCCTCTACATTATGAGGAACAGATCACTTGGAAGATTACTTCAAAAACTGTTTTTATATACCTAGACTTGTTTTATCATTTCCTTATTCTGTCATTTAAGGGCATTACTCCATTTTTGAGTGACTGATCTTACTGCAGTCTCTTTGCATTTTCAGCTCTTTGCTCATGTTTCAGAATGACATTTCCATAACATGGAGAAATAGTTGCTGTAAGATGCGCCCACCCACATTTATCTTACGTAATGCAGTGCACTGCTTGTTGACTCCGTTTGACTTGAGACTCAAGGTGTCATGAGAGGTTGCAACCAACGATTTCTTACTCCACATGTGTTTTCTAAAGATAAGTCTTTTTTCTTAAAAAACCCAGAGGAAATAATATTTTCAAAGACAGCAAATTCATGTAGAAGATAAAAAATGTTTAGCAATCAAGGGCTGCTGCTTTTACTGGTGGATTACCTTTAGTAGAGTTTAAGTGTCTCACACACAGGGCTTGGGGTAATGTCCAAGAGGCCCAAATCATGTTTCTATTCCTCACATCTCACATAGGTATTTCTCCTGTCTGTGCCAGGTTCTAATCAAATGACCCACCATCCCGCAACTGCATGGGCATGCCTGTCAGTCTTAACTTGTGCTTAAGCCCAAGTTATACTTAACCTGCTTTGTCTTTAGTTAAGCACAAAATCACAGAAAGGAAGAAGACCTGAACTTTGGTGTGGTCTCCTTACTTCCCCCCCTCCTGTATGGGCAGACTGGTAGAGGCGTTTGGCGGCCCACCCGAGCCTTGCGGCTCGCACCCGTACGCAATCCCGGTGTTGGATGTGTAGCACGAACAGATGCTGAGCAAACAAATCTGTGCAACTCCTTCCTCCAGAGGCCTGATGATGCATGCTCACAGGCATTGTGAAATTCCTGGCTGTGCAGAGCCGTGTCAGGGAGGCCACTGCAGCTGAGTCTGGTCTCAAGCTTCTTGCACTAATGGACAGAAGCAATGTAAGTAGACGTCGATTCCTGTGATGTTAACCCTTCCTTTTGATCAGTCGTTGGCTAAATCTTTAGGATGCTCTGAGTGCTCTACCTCCCTAGCAGCAGATTTACTTTTAAATAATAGCATAACTAATGATTTATCTATTATGCTGGGGAAAAAAAAATTAGATTAATTAACAAATTAGCTTTGAAAACCTCCACAGAACATATTTTTTAGACTTTTTTTTCCTCTATGTACTCTAACTTAAAGGAGAGGGAAAAGACTCAAAGGCTTAGCTCGGCCTCAGGAACAAAAGTGCATCTTACACTGCTGTGAGTTTCTCCTAAATTGCTATATACATGTTCATTTGATCTCTGTCTGCTTGACTTAATTAAAACACTGGAATGTTTGTTCAGCAGATAAGAACATTTCTGGGAGTTATTTAAATTAGTAAGTACTCTGCTTACTGTCATTAAATGTCTTTCCCCCAGCCCTCCTCCTCTACTCCTCACACTATGTAGCAATAAGTGATATATGACTATAAAATAATAACAGTTAAGTCACAGATGGTTGAAGATAAAACCTTTAAATGAATGCTGAATCTCTTTGCTGTTCATGTTGAAGGCTTTGGTGTGGGGGTGTTTCTTGAGGGTTTTTTAAAAAAAATACAAACACTTTCTACTTAAAAATACAGTTGGTTTTACTTTTTTTGTTCCATTTTACGTAGGGTTTTCATTTTAGTTGCATTTTTAAGAGTAGCCATGACTGTGAGTCCTACTGCCTGCTTTCCCTCTTTCCCTTGTGGCAGTATTTGCAGCAAGAGCGACTGCACAGTAGCAGTGTCACAGGCTCTTTTGGGCATCCCATTCGCCAGAAGCCATTCTGCTCCGGGGAGGTGCCACATGTTTTGGGGTTAACATTCACATCTCTGCTACGAACACTAAGAGGGATTTTCAGTCGTCTTTATTTGAGAACACAGCCTGGTCATGTGCCACTCCTTTCTACAATTTCCTAATGATATAAGTAGTATTTAAACCTGACTGACGCATATTCAGTCCTGTTCATATTCTCATTCCCCATTGAACTGGTATTTTTTCCTTGCCTTCACCAAGACTTTGACTTTAGGAAGATTATGACTTCTCTCTCTTGTGTCAGAAGCTTTGGGTCTTGACATGAGCAAGACAATTTTTTTGAAAAGTCACGTGAGCTGGAATGACACAAGCAGTCCCCCTCTGCCCGACTAGCAAGAGCAACGTCTTTGCTTTGTTGAGTTAGCTCCAGTTCTCCTGGCTGTCATGAGAACATTTGCTCAGGCTTACTGCTTCAGGATGTTTATAGGTTCTTGCAAGATCAAGGTCCTGGTGGTGCGTTCCTGCTGCAGGGCAGATGAGAGTCTGGTGAGGTGTGTGTTGTGCTGACTGAGGGAATACGTTTCACTTCATTTTAGCTGTGGTTAAGTTGCAGATTGTCTAAAAAGCATATTTCAATACAGTAATAGCATTTGGAATAGGCTGAATAATGTAAAAATGTGTAATCAAGTATTTTAACTCTTGTACGTTGCCATTCGCTTTCCAGAGTATATGTAATTTTTTTTTTCCCCACCCCTTTGTTTGAAATATTCAGCAACTGTTGATATTTTTCCATTTCTAAGGTTTTACTATTGCAGCTGTAAAATTCATTTTGGTCTTTTAGATATGAATGACTTGATGTTTTACCCGTCCTTCTAAGGCATTCAGTTGCTCAACCTCTGTGAAACAAAACATTGTTTAATGCATCCTGATCACCACATGTATATCAAGTGTAAAGGGAAAAGACTTACTGTACCACTTTCTTTCATTTTGTTAGTTGTTATTTTTTAATTTAATCTGAAAGAAAAAGCACATATTGGAAAAGTTTCCAATGTGCCATAAGTGATCCTTTGTGTCAAGAGGTTAATTGGCTTATGGAAATGCCTGCTGCTTACAAAATATGCAGGGCCTGGTGGCCAAATATTTAAAGTTTCTACCATTCTTTTCATACCTGGTGGCTTGGAATAAACCAGAGGCTACAGTTTAATTCATTGACATGAGTTTTGTGAATCCAAAGCGAATTTGTAGAAGTCCACTGTTCTTAACAAGGTTGGTTGTCTAAAGTGTTTCACAATTGATATGCTTCCTGGAAGGCGTGTTTTTGTTAATCTATATTGCTGTGGAGTGAAAAGCATCTCAACAGGAGAGAAATACACATTTGCTGGGAGTAGGCAGAACTTGTGGTATGTTTGCCCACATTTTCTGTTACTTTATGAAATGTTCAAGATCAGTACGTTTATGTGGTCTGGTACCTCAGCTGGGTTCCTTGGGTCTTTGTTAGGTTGGCTCTGTGCCCCTCACTTTTGCAGCTTGTTCCCTACTGTCAGATCCCTGTTTTTGGTGCATTATCCCATGTTGTCCAGTAACATGGGCTCCCTTAGGAAGGACTTAAGAACAACTAGATTTTCTTTTTTTTCCACTTGTAGTGTTTTGAGGAACAGAGTGGAGAGGTTTGTGGTGTCTGTGTAAGAGAATTAGCTCCCCAAAATTTCAGTGTTACTCTGTAAGGTATGTGGACGATTTAAGTAGTGGATGTATGGATAATTCTGTTGTGTCTCTTCATTTAACAAATGCACAGGGTCAGAAGATGCTGTAGGAGATAGGAAGTATATTGTATTACTTGAGGAATGGTTCATGATATTTACACCTGGTTCTGAGGAGTATCATTCCAGCTGTCACTTTCTGATTTGATTAATTGTGCAACTTTAATTTTTTTAAATTACCTCTCAAAAAAAAAATCCTGAAAGTACAAAAAATTACCATTCCTCTTTAGAAAGTACGTAGCCTGGAAGTGGTTTTGCTAGGCAGTGCTAAAATGTGTTGTCTTACCTCACAAGAAATTGTTAGCAGGGAGAGATACAACCAGAGAGGGGTAACCTCACGTATAGATGAGGGGAAGTGCAAAGCTTGCTCCTTGTGCTTCAAGCTTGACCTAAGCATAGTGTGACTGTTGCTCATGAAGTGTGGTGCTCTCCACTGCCCGTGTAGCCCTTAACAATTACATGCATTGGAGTAGCCAACCAGATTCAGTCAGTGAGCAGTAAATGCATGTGGCTCACATGTGTAGGGTGATGGCCACACCATTTTTAAATCTAAGCAAGAAGCAGGATGGTCTTGTACCAGGCTGTTCAGGCAGCTAGGCACCTAAAAAAAAAAAAAAGCTGTATTAAGTACACAGAGTAGTTTGCTGATAATTTAAATGGTGTGTTTATCTAGTGAAAGTTTCCAAGGGCCTTTTCTGGAAATGATACACAGGGCCCAGCAGGAAAACAAGCACTGAGCAGTGTGGATTAATTCAGCAGCTTCTGCATCTGGTAAGGACCTCCAGCTGTATCATTCCTCAGCTTTTCCTCATTCTGAAAGTTGCCTGCACTCCTGCTTTCGTTCTTGTATTTTTCCTGTTCAGTCCTTTCTGTATACAGCTGTGTATGCTGGATAATATCACACTGTTTCCAGTGGCTTTATTTTCACTGAAGGTTTTCTTTTTTCTTGGTTTGGGTGGTGTTTCAAAACTGCAAAGCTGTGTAATGCCATTCATGAAGTGGAATAATTGGAGAGGGGGAGGACAGGGGAGGAGAAGAGCTGTACAGGTGTAGATGCACAAGAAGATTACTCCAGATAGCAAGAACTGCAGAGGAGTTGGCTTGTGTAGCAGAAGTGCTGAGGTTATGTGGAGAGCAGAGAAGGCAGCCAGCTCACGATGAGTGCAAGTTTGTAGCGGGGGAATAGAAAGAGAGCAGATCTGCGAAGTATGTTGGATGAAGTCCATAGGGAGCTTTACAAACCAAGAAAGATATTACTTGTGCTGGGTCAGGTTTCTTTCCACACAGATGTTGTGTTAGCTCTTGCATTGTCATTATCTTGGACCTCTTCAGTGTGACTAATATTGCACAAATTTCAGATCTTCTTTTCGTCTCCATGCGTGCTCAAATGCAGGGAATAAGCCTTGAAAAGCTTTCTCTATTGCTTCGCCTTTCGCTACCCTGAAGTAAAACTTTGAAATAGCTTCTCATGCTAGATTTTGAAACATTAAATAGGGAGTGAGTATATTTTCACTTACAAATCAAAACTAACTGACATGCTTAGCAGTTCCAGGTACAGAACTGTAAAAAATAAAGGTGTGTTTTCTGCTTAGTTGTATGGTAAGAATGAGGAAAGTGACTTCTGAGTGTCCTTGCTATTTGTCTGTCATAGCTGCTTGATCTCTGCTGTGGGACTGTGGCTGGGAAGAGGCTGTGGACACTGCTATATAAACTTGGTGATAATGCTCCATCAACCCCAATGTTTCTGTTTCCTTTGAAAAACTTCCTCTGGTTCATTTTGGTTCATGTTCCATCCCTGTGTTTCTCTGCCTTTCCTTTCTTGCCTAGCAACAGCTAATTTGGGAAGTGGCTTTTGATGCTGTATGGTATTTAAACAATCAAACCTGGCTTAGCGTAACTAGCCAGAGCTGCAAGCATATGGTAGTGTCCGTAAGGAATTAAACTAAAGCCTCGAGGACTGGGCAAAGAGTCTTTCCAGAAGAGCAAGGATCTGTCAGCAGAACTGTAGTCCATATGTAATTCCTACAAATCTGTGAGTGGGAAATGCCAATGCTTATTAGACCATGCATTAAATATCATTGAACAGATGTTCGGAGAGCCTTTCATTCATAGTGCTGTTAGCAATGAATGAGGTATTATACTCTCATGCTATATTTTTCAGTGAAGTGTAAAGATATGCTTGAAAAGGAGGAATAGTGTAAAGCATACCTTGCTGCCATTCATGTTCCAGGACAGTGGTTTTTTTTCTCCAGTATATAAAATTAGTTATGCTGCAATTAAGTATTTAACAATACCGTCTTGAGTTGTACAGAATATGAAATTACACTCTGAGTATTGTTGGTTTACAGTTACATTTACATACATCTCATATATGGCAGAGAGAATTTTTCAGAAACAATAGTTCTGGAGATCTAGCCTTATAATTTCCATAGGGCTGTATTATCTTTGTTCTGAGTTCCTTCAATATATGTGTGTTTTTATTGCTTACCTTTAAAGAGTTTAGAAGGCTGTGGGGAAAATCATAGAATCATGGAATGGTCTGGGTTGGAAGGGACCCCAAGGATCATAGAGCTCCAACCCCCCTGCCACAGGCAGGGCCACCAACCTCAGGCCTGGATCTACACAAGGTTGCCCAGGGCCCTATCCAGCCTGGCCTTGAACACTTCCAGGGACGAGGCATCCACCACCTCTCTGGGCAGCCTGTTCCAGCACCTCACCCCTCTTTCTGTAAAAAACTCCCCCCTAATATCTACTCTAAACTTTCCTTCCTTTAGTTTTAATCCATTCCCCCTTGTCCTGCCATTAAAATCAGGTGTGATGATTTCCTAAATGCTATTTGGAAAACTTCGATTCGTCTTCTCCACATTCTTTGCCTTTCCATTCTCTTCTTTTACACTAGTGTGAATTACTTTCTGGAGTTTCCTCTCTCTCTGTTGATTTTAGAAGAGTCTTGGCTGTCTGACTTGAGCTAGTCCTGATGCTCAGTCAGATCAACTTGCACGAAAAGACCCCACTTGAGGTTCCTGTCGAAGGTCACGCAGGAGGACTGTGGTTTTTCCCGTGGGCCGCTTGCAGGCCCAGTACGCTGACAGAAGCCCAGGTGCGTGTAGTATCTCAGGCTTCAGCCTGTTTGTACCTTCGTTTACCTCATGATGTACAATAAATTTACTATGGTGGTCTGAGTTTAACAAGAAAAAATAATGTTTAGTTTAAAAAAAAAAAAAGGGTTGGGGGAAGGCGAACGGGTCTTGAAAAGGAGTACAAAACAGCCCTACATCCAAACACCCAGGGTTTAGGAAAAAGACTTCCCCAGAGGCTGAAGAGTGTTGTATGTCTGTCAGGGAGCTCTTGGACCATGATCTTCAATGTCTGGTACCAGCTGGGTGAGAGCCATTGAACTGAAACACTGGAGAACTGCTGTTAAGGGTCTTGCCCTTGCTGGAAGTGTGGCTTACGGAGGGTTCCAACAAGCAGGATATTAACATTTTAAGATATTCCCTTTTTTTGGTTTATCAGTTGCCAAAGAATGGTGTAATATGTCTGCATTCTGGATCAGTAGAGAGAAAAAAATAATTAAGAGAAAATATTAATTTTAAGACACGTTCATTCAGCCGCCACCATCTTGATTCCTGTCTAGGTTCTAGATCATGCATCCTGTTGGGCTTTAAAGGTGTTTTTTAAAGGAAGAGTGTTAAATCAACAGATAGGGTAGCATAGGAGGCACTTCAGAATGTTTGTGGTTTATTCCTTTTTTGGTTTAATTTGGTTAATGTGTGCTATTTTCATGTAATTCACAAAGATTTTTGATGCTTCTTTCTAAATTATTATTGTCGTGCTTATTCTTGTTTTCTCTTTGAAAGAGAAATGTGAGTAAAATGTGAAGTTACTGAGCTAGCTGTGACTTGGGTGGAGTTGGACCAGATGGCCTCCAAAGGTCCCTTCCAACCTAAGTTATTATGTGATTATAAAATATTTTAATTGCACATTCAAGTTTTCATTTGAGTCTCCCTCTCTGTAGTTTCCCCACGCGGCACTTTTGTGTGAAGCCATTTTGGAACATAAGATGAGCTGTCTTTTCTTGTTCCCCTGGTTTTTGTACTTCGGCATCATCAGCTGTGTGTGCATAGCTCTGGGATGGAAGTCTGTAAGACTCCTGTGTCATCTTAGTAGCGTATGCTGCCTTGTGCAGAGAAAAGTATGGTCAGTGGAGTAGCAAACCCCTTCTGTTACCCTGTCAGACAAACCCATTTCTTTGTTCTGTAAAACAGATCCGTAGCTCGAAGTAGACAGTTCTCAGAAGCTTCCTCAATTCTGCTCCTGTACTTTGAAGTTCAGTCTTTCAGTTTATACTCTGCATTACCACCAAGTAGCACATTCCTGATGAAACACCTCCTTAATGGGGAGCAAAGATTCAAGAAAAGTAAGAGGACTAACATGATCTGAATAGTTTTGGCTGAAGAGTTTGACATGACAATAGGTGGACTTCTCGAAATACCAAACTAAGCTAGCTAAAGAAGTAGTCAAACCTTATTTCAGAATAGAACCTGTTGTTTGTGCTTAGATGTTAAATTATGTCTCAGTTTTTAAAGATCAATTAAAAAAATTTAATAAAAATTACGTGAAGAACTTTGTTTTGAGGTGGAACTACTCTTGGGATTAATTTGAAATGTTGCTTTTTCTTGGCTTAAGGTGATTTCTGCTCCACTCACTCCCCTCCTTTATTTTAACTGAGCCACCAAGCCAGAGAATTTCATTACTCACTTAGCTCTGCTCTCAAGCTCTTAACATGCTTATGTTAACCATATAATTGGGTGTTTCAGAGTGCCAAGCAGATTAATTGATCACTAAAAGTACGACCCTGTTTCACCAACAAATTGCATCAGAGTCTAGAGCTCTGAAGTAATCTGCTGTTTTCTGAGTTTCATTTGAGATTAGAAAGAATAATACAAGCTGGGAGAAAGGACTTTAAATCGGGAAGGAAAGGAGGAATCAGAAGGGCAGGATAGCAGGCTGACAAATAACCATCTGGATCATCTTGCTTTCAGTATCCAGTCGTCTTAAAAATCTTAGGTCTGGAAAGGACATACGGTGTGATCCATGCCAATTCTTCCCTATCATGGTCAAACATGTTATGCATTCCTCTTCATAAACCAAACAAGTTTCTAATTCCTGACTTACTGAAAAAGCGTGGAACTCTGCAAGCATTGCAATGCTTTTTGTGTTTGCTTGGAAATTTCCTTGAAACTTGGTTTCTTCTAGGTTGAATAAGCATTCCTATCTGTCAGGGGTTAGCCCTTACCTTTTCATATGTCTATGGTTAATTCTTTGGTGGGAGGTACTCATCAGGCTACGTGTTAAATTCCACTGATTTGTCTTATGCCAAAAGAAATTGCTATGGCTTTGTCTGTTTGTTATTATTTCAGAGTAATTACTTTTTTTTTCTCAAGGTCTGTTTTATGTTCATTCTGTTGCAAATTCAGTGGAAAGAATGTCTCAGGGCAAAGGGAAAACATGTCAAACAGCAGGAGTAATGAAGTAGGCAGTCACAGATTGTGACACTGGTCGTCTCAAATGTGACTAACAGCTTTTTTTGGCTTTTATTTTGGTAAAACCATTAAAAAGTCAGTCCTGTTCTACAGCGACACCAAAAAATGACAGCTGACCGGGTTGTCCTTGAAATGCATTGAATGAGCTGGTGCAGGTCTCGGCTGTTGACCTCTCTCTGGCTGGTGAGAGTGCTTTCTCTGCCGCCTCTGCAGCCGAGCCTCTGGCTGGCGCACGCAACAGGAGTCACCCCGTGCCAGACTCTGCCGAGCCCCCAGAGTGCCAAAGCCTTGAAGACTGAATTCAAACAACAACCCAAGTAAACCTAACAGAGCTTGAGAATCTTCCCTGAGAGTTTTAAAATGGCTTGTGCACTTGTCCAGATGTACTGGTGATGTGAATTTATTGCAACTTGGAATTCCAAACCTTTCTGTGTTTTGCTACCACTGTTTGTAAAGCATTAGTGTTGCATAAAGTGGGCTGATAATGAAGATCCGCAGCCTTTTCATCCCACAGTAGGGGCGACTGAAACCAGTTCTAGCTATGCAGAGCTGTGGTGTGGGAAAAAAAATATCTTAAAATGTGGAGTGTCCTTAAGAGAGGATCTCAGAATCACAGAATCCTAGGGGTTGGAAGGGACCTCGAGAGATCATCAGGTCCAACCCCCCTGCCAAAACAGGCTCCCTAGCTCAGATTACACAGATAGGCGTCCAGACGAGTCTTGAATATCTCCAGAGAAGGAGACTCCACCACCTCCCTGGGCAGCCTATTCCACTGCTCTGTCACCCTCACTGTGTAAAAGTTCTTCCGCATGTTGGTGCGGAACTTCCTGTGCTCCAGTTTACAGCCATTGCCCCTTGTCCTGTCCCCACAATCCCTATCCTGCAGTTGATAGACAAAGTTGACAAAAAGATTCATATGTAAAGATGTATGTCTGTTCACTGCTTCAGAGAGTTAGAGGATGTTGAATGTAATGTATGTTTTACTGTTTACTTTTTAAATGCCATATTCTGCCGGTTTTCAGATTCCTCCTAGATCCCCTGTCAAGACAAAGACTATTTCTTGGTACTTGTCTTAATAAAAATAGTTTCATCTTTGTTCTAGAAGTCTATACCCTAGCTCATTCCTCACAACCCCACTGAAAGACACATTTTTTCCACTACGTGTGTAATTGTTAATGAACTGGCACACTGACTTTTGTCCCAGGACAAACTACATTCCATTTTGAAGAATAAAGTTTTTGATTAGGTAAGCGATTGGTTTGGAGTATGCGTGCTATCCATCTACCCAGTCTCAGCATTACAGTTGTAAAGTGTTGGGTTTTTACTTGGCAAATGTCGTTCTTTCAATTTGCAAAGGTAGCAAATGCATTTAGGGTGGACCTGTGTGTTTGAAAGCAGTCCCAAAGTGGCTGGAGAAGTAGCTGTGATGATCTAAGGATGTAAAAGGACTTTTGTGTCTTGGTGCCCAGTTTGTAGGCTTGCTGGTTTCTTTATTCAACAACTGCACGTCCTTACATCTGATTAAAAAAGTGTGTGCCACTTCTGAATCTGGAGCACTGTGGAAGTGGTCCACCTCTGCAAGTTGGAAATGGTACGCATCTGCTGGAAAAGCAGTTTCAAAACTTCTTGTGGTACCTTGTCATGTGAAGAATGCTTTAAAAAGTAAACTAGTTCTCACATTTGCATGTTTGCCTTACTGCCTTGTGTTTTCAAAAACGAGAATTAAAGCGAGGAGCCCCATTTCTGAGGTCAGAGGGCTGAACTCGGGGAATAGTTGAACTGAGCCTTAACAACGTGAGCCTGAGACTGTAGCCAGCGCCTCCCTCTGTCGGTTCAGGATAAGGAAATGGGAAACCATTACTCTGTGTGCTGTCTGTGCCGTTCTGATACAGCTGTTAAAGTGGAAAGAGAGTTGCTCACTTCAGCCTTGAGTCCAGAAAGGGCTCTGTATAACATCAAATTTGTATGCATCTTCTGGCACGTTTATTAGTGAAGCTTCTGCAGCTAGCTACTATTGCTGCTCTGGTGTGTAAAAGCAGTAGTCTGCTTTACAAAGTAATGAAGTGTGCCTACATACTAGAGAACAGAAGGAAGCTCAGACTTGGCATTGAGCCCTGCTTTTAGTCACTTGTGTTCCCTTCCCCACCCCACCCTCCCATACCTCCTCTCTTCCAGGACTTCGCCTCGTGGTGCTTTTGGGTTCCCCTGTTCTGGGACAACTTGATCACCTGGTTTTGGCAGGCTTATACACAATTTTTTTAAAGTTCTGAGTAAACACAGAAAATTTTTACTCTAGCCTTTCTTCCTGAGAGGAATTTAGGGCAGGATTGGCTTGGGTTTTGTTTTAACAAAAGGATTGTTTTTACTGATACTTCACTATAACGCTTAATAATTTCTAAGCTTTAATTTGGGGCCAAATGTGAGCACATGTTCTATTTGGTTTTTGGCAATCAGGGCAAAGTGTGTGTTTGGAAAAGGCTTCAGATTACACAGAGGCTGCTTGGACCACTGGCTTCAGCAGATGGAACTCCTTAACAGATACTCACCCCTGCTCTGTGCTCCTCCTTAAGAGGCTTTTGCATACTAATAGCAAACATTTAGATAGCAGAATTTTAAATCTCTTGTGTAAAGTCGAGAAATAATACAGCAGATACTATAATCTGAGTTGTTTTTCTCCACCCTTCTGCAATAATGTTGATCATAAAACCAAAAAGCTATTCATTGATAAAATCTTTCATGAGCAAGGGTCAGTTGTCCATTTCCTGAGCCATGCATAGCTCTGCTGAGAATACTGTTTTTCTCAGGAACAATCCATCCTTTTTGTAATCTCTCTTCTATTTTCCATATGCTGTCCCTGGATTATTTCCAGGGAAGGAGAGAAGCCACAAAAAACCCTCCAACCAACCCAAAACCGCAAATCTCACCCCAGCTTTGGTACTGTTGCAGCATCTGTTCTCAGACTCCAGTGGAAGTACCTTTATAAGGGGCGGTTGCCATGCAGTTTGCGTAGACCAACATGTCAGAGCTGCCGCTTCTTCCTCTTGTGAACCATCTTAGACTTGCAGTACTTCTAGGGTCACAGAATCACAGAATCGTAGGGGTTAGAAGGGACCTCAAGAGATCATCGAGTCCAACCTGCCTACCAAAGCAGGTTCCCTAGGACAGACAACTTGTTTGATTAAGGACAGCATAATTTGGGCTTGGCTTGTGCCTGTGCATCTCTTGATTTTTAATCTAGAAACATATTTTAGTTATTTTAGAGAGTAGTCTTGCAAACATACTTTTTTACTTCCATCACTTACAAGGTTTATGTGAGCTAAATTCTATGACAACAAATACATATAAACAGTACTTTTGCATACTACTTTTTGTCTTTAACGATAGCAAGACTCTTTAGAAACCTCCAGTTCTCCAGTTTCTGTTTCTTAGAATTCTTGAAAGCCAGGAAATGGTGAAGCATGGTTTGAAATCTTTATCTAAATATATGCAAAGCCGACGTTCATGCTGCTTCACCGTCAGCGGGATAGTCAGCCTGGAGTCTGAGAAAGAGAAGTGCTGGAGAGATAAGTCATATTTAGAGGAATGGGAGGGCTCTGGGAAACAGGATATGACACAGAGGCCATGGGAAAAAGTAAAATCTCCTCCTTTGCCACAAGCCCAGATACTCACATTAACGCCAGGCTTTCAGACCGTAGCATCGTAAGGCCTTGGTGTAGAGGTGGGCTTTGTATAGGCATAAGAACAGCTATAAAGAGCGTTTAGGGGCCTTAGCGTGCTTACGTGTGTGGTCAGCGCTTAGTATATGATAAATTTGAATACAAATAATTATTATCAGTGTTTGGCAAAAACAGCTGCTCGTAGAAGCTGGGGCAGTCACAAAAATGAGTAATTTTATGCTGAGGGAAGATTTGGGCCTGGAACAAAACACAGGGGATCAAAGGAGGAGCTCTTAGCGTTGCTAATAACTATCCGCTTAGGCAGATTTGTCACTCATGTTTCTGCAAGTTTTGTGGCTGGATGAAAAGAATGTGCTTTTATTTCTTGAGCAGCTGTGCATTTAAATGGGTGCAGCTGTATCACAGTGTCCATTGACACCAATTGCTTCATGATTTAGTGTATTGGTTGTAGCGGGTAAGTGCAGTCAATCAAGTAGAGCGTTTTGTTGGGTTGTGGGGTTTTTGTTTTGGTTTTGGTTGGTTTTTTACTGGGGAGTGAGGAAAATCTTGTGAAATAGCTGAAGTTTGTTAGGCTGCAAGCAGGCACAACTGCAGCGTATCTGTGAGGCCACTGCAGAAGCTTTTGAGGGATATGGAAGTGGATTATCGTTCGCTGTTAGCCAAAGCACAGCTTTGCCGAGGCGGTCTCTGTTCCAGCGAGGGCATGACCTGCCACATGCAACGTGGAAGTCATTTGAAAGATTTCCTATGGCAAGAACAACACTGCAGTTATGTAATGAAGTGTTGTTTTTTGGGGTTTTTTTTTTGTTAGAAATATGTGAAAACAGGAGCTGTGAACTTGCAGGCAATTCAAAGCTGAGGTTTTTCCTTCTTCTCACTCCAGAAGGCTTTTTTTGGGATTTGTTTTTGAAAGTTTAATGGAATGCTGTTTGGCATTTTTTGAGAGGAGTGAGTGTGCATGTTTGTTTTGAAGGAGACTCTTTTTTAGCCATCCCATTCTAGCTGTGAATTTCCTAAATTAATGGCATTGAGAGAGTGAAAGTCTTAATCTTGGCTCTGCTGATGATTTGCTGACTAGGCTTGGAAAAGGCCTTCTTCCTTCCTCTTAGAGGAGGATAAATGTGTAAGTAATACAGATAAAATACTCTGAATAAAGCCATACCATTGTACTCTTTTCCTTGAATAAAGATGCATGATTTTTTTCTCTCTCCTCATCTAAAGAGCAAACAAAACCCTTTTCATCTGTTAGGCAGTTTTAGTTGGCCTGGAGAATATGGTAAGGGTCTTGGTTTTCTATGAGTTTCTTAAATCCAGGTGGCCAGGTGGAGGAGTGGAATACACCTTATGTTTGGAGACAGTGGAGAAGTAGGAGCATTGGGAGCACGCTGCTCACCAGGCCCCATGGTGCAAAGTTCAGTAAGCGTTTGGATTCTCCTCGGCAGCAAAGGCATCAGGCTCTGGCGAGCCAAGCACAAGGTGAACACCATCTTCCTCATTCAGTGGGACCCTGCCAGGTTTCACCTGTGATTGCAGTTCCTGATACATCAGGCTTTCTAGTTCTAGCACCTCTTTAAAAAAATGTTTAAGCTTATAATTTTCTGATGGAAGCAACTTGGTGCTTCGCTCGGGTCTTTTGAGATGCTACTTTATTCTTTTGGGCGTGGGGGTGGTTGGATTTGTCTGGTTGTGTTTAGATTTTCTCACCTTAATTCCTATTTGGAATAACACGTATGGAGTTTCTTGTAGGGGACTAGGACTTGGCAAGCTGCTTACTGACTAATACAGATACACTGATTAAAAATTCGTATCGAATCACTGAAGCCAACTGAAGTTACTGTTACTTGTTACAGGGCAGGGTCTCCACTACTGCGGTTCAATCAATAGTAAACACAGCAGTCCTTCTGTTTTCCCCTCAGCAGTTAATGCTTCACTTATCTAAAATTTCCAGGAATTGCTTTGTTCAGTGATTTAAATTCTACTACGGATTATAAAAGCTGTAAATTGTGAAGTCTGGCTTGCTTTTTTTGGTTGCCTTTATACTAAGGAGGAAACTTTCCCTTACACAAATATCCCATCTTCCTTTTGCCTGAAGGGAAACCCCATCAAGGACAGGTGAACGTCTTTGGAAATTCAAAATAGCAACACTTACCAAATGTTTTCTGAGATTATTTCAAGTTTTTGTGACCAAGGGCATATTCACGAGCATGCCTTTAAAAGCGATGCAATTTTAGGGTACCTCATACTTTAAAGACTGCAGCACCTGGAAGGTAGTGGCTTTAAATTAATTTGATATGCCTGTCAGGGGAATACATTGTTTTGATCTGTTCATAAGCATACCAGTATGGCTTGGGTTGTTTCATTGGTTCCTTTTTTTCTGGCGTTACGTAAACTAGGATGAAACCTACCTTTGAATGCAGTATACTGAATGCATACTGAGGATGTAATCCATACGCAGTGAGGTTGGGAAACATGATTGAATACAGTGTATACTTCCTCCATAAGCTACTGTAGTGTTGAGATCCATAGATAAGCCTATAGACTGAGGACACATACATTTCAGTAGTCCAACGGGAGATTGTGCATGCTGCTCTTGGAAGCTCATGGTAGAAAATACAAAGCTGTACCTTATTTATTATTTTCTAGTTCACTGGCTATTAGGGACTGTTTAAAATCAATATGTATCTAATTATTTTAGGCGGGGGGGGAGTTTGGAAGACCTGAAACTTCTCCTGAAGCCAGTGGAGTGGTATGCAACATAATTAAAACCGTCATTTTCAGAGCACTGCTTTGGTTTTGCCATTGCAGTATTAATAGATTATTCCAGTTTCAATCTAAAGATGTGATATTTATCAGGCATCTATTTCATTTCATTTTTACTCTGGCCATGACTAACAGGTTCTTGGGACCCTCATATGCAGGAAGGTCTAGCTCCCAAACCAGCATTTAGGTAATTTCTCTTTCTGCTGTCCTATGAAATGACTGAAACAGATGTCCTCCTTCAGCTGCTTTCCCTATTCCCTTACACCTTTTTTTTTTTCTTTCCCTCATTACGAAGCAGCTATGGTATTTACTACTTCTCTGTTTTGCCCTGTATTCTTCTGAATATTTATCCTTCTGCTGCAGGCTCACCCAAAACTTTGTAAACTCCCTATAGATGCTCTTTAGAGGTGACTCTGTCTGAAGCCCACGTTCTGTGTGAGGAATCAGGCATTTTTAAAAACGCTTTTTGTTACTGCTTCATGTTGAGCAGCTGAGCCTGATAACTCATCTGTTCCTTATAATATTTCTTTTGGATCCACTGACAACGCTAGTGGGTTATGGCAGCCCCCATTCAGCTGGACAGCAGCTTTTGCACAGTAACATCATGTATTTGTGTTAAACAGGTAAGCCTACGTAAATGCAGAGAAAAAGGAGTTTACGGTGTTATTCGCCCTCATCCATACATGCACACCAGTGTCTGGCATTCAGATGTTGGATTAGTTTCCACTCTTTCTTGAGGGGATGGATGCCACTTGGTTGCTTCTGTTCCTGGCCCTGTTTCAATGCAGTCTGTTGTGCAGTGTATGGGAGGGCATGTGTTTTGTTGTCACACGAGGAAGGCTCCAAGTTTTGGAGCAGTGTGCCTTAAAACATGCTTGCTGCTTATAGGATAAAGTAGTAAATGGTAAATACATTCAATAGTCCAAAATAAAAATTTCTAAGACAAAAAAACCCAGCTTGTAGTTAAATTCCATAAACCAATAATAATTTCAAGCATCAGAAATGTTCTAATTCCCTAGTCTGACTAAAAATAATTTCAGTCACAGTTTAAGTATGTGGAAGGTACCTGAATTGTGGTGTAGGGAATACTTGTGAACTGGGGAGACTTATTCCAGACTTTCACTTGGGAATATAGAATATTCCCTGCTTTTTAGTTGTCAGATCACCAAATGGACCCATCTTGTAAACAACATATGCTGCTATCATTAATGGTATTTTAGGCAGAAAGCTGTATTGGAAACTTTTCACTTCAGAGAAGGGGACAAGAGTGGGAGCCTGGAGGAAATGCTGCTGTGTCAGTTTTATGTGGATTTAAAAACAAAACAATCCCAGCACCCCCTACACATCCTCGCCCCGACCTCTTCAATAGGTTATATCACCATGTATCTGTTTATTTCCAATGGCTCTTTTAAATGACAGCTTCATAAACTGAAGTATCCAAAACAAAGGCCACGAAGTTTACTTTGGCCATCTCAAGTAAATTTTCCTAATCTAAACATCAGCAGTGCCTTTCATAAATCAGTCCAATGACATCATCTTTTCAATTAGTGAGGTCGGTATTTGTGCTCTGGCCTGGAAAGCTATTTGACCAGTTAATGTTTTCAGGTTTTGTAGTAGTCCAGACTTCTCACCAGCCGCAGTTCTCGGTAATGTGCTTCAAGTGGGAACACATTTATCAATAATTGCCACTTTTTAAGTGCAGATAGCAGACAGTGATTAATTGCTAACCTTCTTTATTGTCTACTAGGAATAACAGGCGTCGTCTGTAGGCTGGAATTGTTCGTGACACGTCTTGCACTTCTTGTTGTTGGGGGATGCAGGCGCCTACCTTTGACGAAGCATGATTAGCCAGGCTGCGGGAGGACGGAAAGAAGAAGGTAATAGTAGGTGGGTTTTGTTTCCAGGAAAGCTGAAACAAGGTCGTCTTAGAGCTGGGAGTGAATCATCTGTCAGCCTGAGTGTACTGGTTTGTTTTGTTTCCCAGCAAGTATTTGAACTTGAGGTAAAGGGCTACTTCGGGGAGATCCAACTTCAGTCTTCCTTTCCTCTCCTGTGTGCAGGTTAGAGGGATCAAGCCTGTGCCGACAGGGAGGTTGCCTGTAATGTTAGGGCAGGGAACGGTTCAGTTACAGCATATCTTTTCCTGTGGATGAAAATGCTTCCACCACATGCCACAGAAGCAAGAGCGGGGGTATTTCTGATAAGGATTTTAGCAAAAATCCACCAGCTGCCAAGAAACAGTCAAGCAGAGCAACAGTATTCTTTCTCTTAATCGCACCTTCCTCTCCCTATGTGGAAAGAACAATAAGGGCTGACATGAGCTGAAAAAAGCCAGGAAATGGAGAGCCCAGGCTTAGCTCCTATCCTTAGCTCACCCTAGCAACACATCTAGGCATTGCAACACAGATGCTATGTAAGGTCACCTACTCGCAGCTCTGAAGTGTCAACTATGATTGAATTCCCTTCAAAGAGAAACCAAAAATTATCTTAAACACACAAACTATTCCATATGTGTGTGTATGATGTATGGTTTTGTTTATGTTAATGAAGAGACTCGCACCAGTAAGTGGTTACGTGCTTGGCTTGAAATGTGCAAATGCTTGAAACCCCGCTCTGTGAATCGCTTTCTTTCACTGTCTTTCACTTTGAAACAACATGAGCTTGGGTTCCCATGATACTATTTCTGTTCTTCAGCGTTCTACACACAGCAGTCTTTCACCAGGCCTCCTGCTACTTGTCATTGCCATGGCTCGGCTTGTTGATAGCAGGAATGGGAGCTTTGTGAACTAGACAGACCTTTTCCTATTTGGTTCCTCCCCACCCCCAACTTATTTCTGAGAGAGGTTAGAAGCCATGATATTAACAGTGCCACTGGCCTACAGCAGAGGTGTAGCTTCAGAAGACACTGAAGCTTGAGTGTCATTTTAAGGTAGGTAAAGTTATAAGATACCTTGAACGAGTCCAGGAAGTGCAGGAAAACACCACCACCTTTACTGGTGAGACACTTGCCCATCTCGACCTATGTCAGTGGTATGCTTTTTGCTTCCTGCTTGCCCATTAACATGTGGTCTTCACTATAAGGCTTCGCTGTGACTTGACCACAGAGTTGCTTGAGAATATGGAATCTTACCATTAATGTTTTGTAGCAAATTTTCTAAGTTCTAGGGCTTATGCTTAACAAGTTGCTGAACTGATCATCTTCCCCTTTGGTTTGCCTTCAAACAAGTGAGCAGAGAATGGGGAATGGGGAGGTTGTGGGGAGTGGGTATCACATCCATTACTGAAACTCGCAAGTAGAGTGCAGGACTCCTTCTTCACAGTAAATAAAAGCAATTTCCTATAGTCTTGAGAAATAAAGAGAAACTCACTTGGGCTGGAGATACCTCTCAGTCTTCATGTTGAGACACTTGTGTAGTGTCTCCCTGCAGTAAACATTTTGCCTTACCTCATTGTTAGGGCTGTGTTTGAAGTCACAATTTAGCACTGACCAAACGGGCTTAATGGTTATTTTTCTGTGTGTTGTAGGTTTTTTCTTTATGATTTTTGCAGTTGACTAGGAGATTTCTTTTTTTGGGGGGTGTGAGAGGAGTGGATTTGTGAGGGACAAAGGGAGTCAGTTTGAGGGGACAGAGGATCAGTTTAAGGGGCCTGTCTATTTTGGTTACTTTTTCAAGAATTATTCCTGGTAGGTATGTTCTGGAAGGCAAAGTGAAAATTATTTTAAAACAGTTTGATGAAATAAAATTGATTTTCCTGAAGTACCTCGAAGTTTCATATGGTATCTTGATTCAGTGAAGACAGCTTCCCATTATAGGATTATGCCCCAGCTCTTTCTTGTGAACAGCAATTCCATCAGGTGCTGCGTGGGACAATTTCCAGTTTGGTAAAATAAAAGGCTGTATTGCTTAGCAGCAGTTTGCTCCGTGGAGTTTTTCTGTCAGCTGAACTGCATAATGATCTCAGTCAAGGGATACTGTTGTGGAAATGATTTGAGGGTTTGGTCCTTGAAGAGAATCTCCATTCCTCCTGTAACTTGTTCAAGATTATTGGGCTGCAGAGGTGCTACAATCATCTTGAGAGGAGGCATGGGATGGAGTCCTTGCTGAGAGTCTAATAGTAGCGAATCATTGTCCAGAGCTTGGTGAGTATTCCAGCATCCGTAAAGAAACAGAAGACTGACTGATTTCTGGAGTCTGTTAAATTCAGCGCGGACCCTGCTTATTTTTCTGAGAGGCTGAAAGGCTGGATTCATGTATTATCTGGAAACTACAGTAGGTAGCAGGTTTTATCTGTTGCACTACTCTGGATTCTGTGGGACCATACCCTTATCTCTCTAGTGCTGCCGGTTGCAGGGCAGGTACCTTTTTTCATCCCCTCTGCAGCGGCTTCTCGCATGTCTGAAAGGGAACCTTTCTCCTTTCACTTGGGTCACTTGAGCATGCCAAGGTCAGCACGTGGGAGGAGCAGAGTCTGAGTGTTGAGGTTTGCTTCATGCAAATAGAAGGAGGCAGCAAAGGGGAAGCTGTGTCTCTGGAGACCAGTATTCAAAACATTCCACGGGGTATTTTTACAAGTTGATTCAAATAATTAAAAAGAACACAAGAAGTAACTTAAGCTTGGGAAGCTGATTAGATGGAATTCGTTTGGGGTTTGCTACCTGAGTCTGGGATGAAAGTGGATAAATTGGCCCCCATACAGGTGAGGCAAGGTAGCCTGGAATAACTGCATTCCAGCAAAACTGAACAAAGATGGTTTTTCAGCATGGAAAAGCCAATCTAGGGACAGATTTGTGAACTTGTGTGCTTTTCCTTGGACTCTTTCTTTGAGGGGAAAACGACTGACATGGCCAACACTGATTTCCCAGCCCTACTCGGAATGCTGTGATGGTAGATACATCTGCCTGTCCCATGTTCTGCTGGGATGACTCGAGTTATGAACCCAAACCTGAGTTGCAACCCTAAAGGGAATAGCCTCTGCCACTTCGAGCTGCCGTGTGCACGAGGTGAAACCACGCAGGAGGGGAGATTCTGGGCCCAATCCTAAAAGCAGAACACACAAGACCATTCACAGAAAGATGCTCTGCTGTCTAAAAATTGAAGGCAACAATGGTCTGAATGTTTCTTATGCATATGGGAATCTTCATCTGCTTCCATCCTGGAAAGAGTGAAGGAGTTGACAGTTGACTTAGAGATACAGGAAGTCACGAGATGTATGTTTTGATAATTCAGCAACAACCACAGACCAAAGAAGCTGAATGAAGTCAAATTGTATGTGGCTAACTCCTGGCTAAAAGTAGATAGCGTAGGCTGTATCTTCAGGGAACAAATTTTCTTTTTCATCAGTCTGATTTTAGGTGCTTAATTAAATATGGCTGGTTTTTTTAAGCAAGTAATCTGAGCCAATCTAATCATAGAGCTTTTTGATAAAACTATGATTTCTGGGGGGTGCTCTGGGGTGAGTTTTCCAGAAATACGTTTTATTAAAATAAGCTGATGACTTTTTAAAAAATCCTCTCAAGATGCTGATCCTTTCATGATACTTACATTCAATCGTATGCACAGCAAGCAGCCTTGAGCTACACCTAACAAGTTGAAGAGTTTCTAGGGATGATAATTTTGATGAGTGAGAATAATTGCTCATGCCAAGCTTGAAGTAAACAACTTTTTAACGATTACAAAAGAAACTGCATTTCTGAGACTTCTCTAGTATCATGAGATAACCTTGCCACACAACAGGTTCCATATTCTTCCTTTTCCACAGCAGGATCCAGAGAGCTACAGGTAGCGTGGGTAAGAATAGACAGTAGGTCCACTGGAGCTTAATATGTCTAGGTATAGTCTTCCAGGAAATCTGTGGCTGGTGATAAATACAGTAACTGGACTGGCTTCTGTAGCAAAGTTTCATTATTTATATTTAACATCTGGGAAGCAACGTCCAAAAGCAGAAGGTCTTATTTAGATATATATCCTAGATAGATAGACAGATTATCCTTAGACAGCTTATGCAAGAATTTTGCCCAGCAGGAGCAAGAATTTTGCCCAGCAGGAACAAGAGTTCATGCATGCAGGAGGTAAAAGGCAGCTCATCAGCAACAACTTCCTTTCCCCCCCAGATTTTTTCTTTATCTTTGTACTTGATTGGTAATTGTTTTAAACTGCAGTTTCCCTGACTTGTGCTGTCCAAAGCCAGTTTGAGTTTACCTGGAGGGTTTTTTAAGCTCTTTTCAGGAGTATATTGCTGCATCAGTGCTGTGTGACATCCCCTAATGACAAGGCAGGAGAACAGGGATGTCTTATCTAGAGCCTTTTTTCTGTCTTTTTTTTTTTAAATTTTGTTCAACTGCCCAATGCAGTTTGTGCAGTAAACATGTCAGTACCAAATGTTGGTTGAGGGGGACAGCCAGTTCTCCTCAGCTGGATGTGATGTGTCTGGAGTCAGGGGTGCTGTATCCTGAGGAGAGATGGGGGAACAGGGCTGGTAGCAGAAGCCTGACATGGATGTGCCAGTTGGGTTGCCCAGGGAGGTGGTGATGGCCAGGTGGGACACAGTGCAGAAGGTGTGGGCAAAACAGTGCCTGTAGCCTGCTCCTGCACACTTGCTGGCTGAGCTCATGCACCTTGATGGCTCCAGAGGTGCTAGTGCCCCAGTGCTGGGTGCAGGAACAGCTCCAGGTGGACTCAGCTCAAATCTATAGTGTTTACTAACTCAGTCCTCACGTTATGAAGAGCTGTGCTGCCTTTGGTTGAGATGTGCACCTCAAAAAGCAGCTCTGGGTCTGCCTGGCAAGTAATTTAGTTGGATTATTGAGGGGACAGTTGTGTGCAGAGCCATCTCTAGGGCCGCTCCATCTGGGGCTCCGCCACCTGAAGCCCAGACAAAGCCTCCAGAGGGTGGCTGAAACTGGACTGTATTCCTCACATGTCAGTGAACGGACGGTATGGTCCCCTTTGCTGATTCGGTTTGGTTTAGGCATCAGTTACCTTAAACCTTGCAAGAGAATTATGATCCATGAAGTTATATATTTTTCAAATATGTTTCTGTCTTCTTTTTCGAGTGCTACATAGATCCAAAAAAACCCCACCTCTCTAAGTTTGTTCAACCAGCTGTTTGTTTTGCCTTTTTAAACCATATCCACTAAATCCATGTAGCTCTTCACAAAAGAAACTTTAAATACTCTCACCCCCATGCATATGAAAGGATTACAGTGGGGGGGAGCTTTAAGTACTTCATTCCTGAAGGGCCAGTGTATTGTAGAAAAAAAATAATCATCTGTGAGGAACTGGTAATGATTTCTTTCTCTTTTTTTTTCTTTTGTTCATCTCAGCAGCTCCATTTCTTAGCATGTATGTTACCCAACTCTGTCAGAACATACAGCATTTAAATTCCAAACTGGCAGTTGGGGGCTTAAGGGGGTAGGATTTTTCTAGAAATGGAAAATACATTCTAATTACAGTTCCTACTTTAGACGAACATTGGCAAGATTCGTATTAGAAAATGTGTAAGTTTCAATAGTACAGGAAAAAAACTTTATCTCATCATGTGAAAGCAAAATCTTAGTCTTATTTCAGAGTATGTTCTGTTTTGAAGAGGCAGTGTTGAATATATATATAGTGTTTAAAAAGTATATAGAAGTATACTTTTTATTTAGCACTTTGACATCAATAGCTATTTAACACTTTGGCAGTCTTATTCATTGATAAAGTAGCTATGTCACTGCCTGTTATAATCCTTAATTTGTTCCATCATTCAGTTGATTTTTCCATTCTTGAATTAAGTTATTTAATATTCTTAATTTGCCTTTCCCTTTTTCTGACAGCTGGGCAATCATGTTCTGGTTTTTACTGGTGTTAGAAACATCAGCACCACAATCAGGGCAGTTGGGGAGCCCCTAGAGCTCCAGGAATGCTCTTTGCTCAGCTCTTTAAGCAGTTGCCTTGATGTGGTGTCACCTCTCTGATCTAAGAGTTCTCAAATGTATTCCCCATATCATGCACAATGACTTTGAAATACAGAAGAGGGAGAAAGTAGGTCTGAGCAGGTGCAAAAGAAAAGTATGAAAAAGAAAAAGATGGGAAAGAAATAGAAATATTTCTGTGGTAAACTTCAGGAAATGTGACATGCTGTGTGTTTCTGTTAAGAAAATAATGAGGGAACTGGGAAATTTGCAGGTGAAGCATTTACTCTCAACAATTCTCTAGATAATGCACTCCATTTTCACTTTTAAAAATAATATTGAGTAAGAGAATCTGCCTCTCTACTGTGTGCCCCCCTCCCCCAGTCTAGGAAACTGGCTTTAACACTGCAAGTCCAGCGAGGGGGCATGTGTTGGTCACTGAAGAGCAGGCACCATTAGCACCTTTATCTCTGTTAAGCAATAGTACTAATGAACTCCCAAGTGCAATCAGTCCAGCTCCTTGAGTATTTATGTTAGCTGGCCATCAGTTTTTGGGGACAAAAGCTGAAGATCCTTTATATCATTCCTCCCAGGATGATAAAGGTCTATATTTTTAAAAGATGCTAATATGGAATTTCCATTTTGTTGTCTGAGATGTTAAGAACTTCATTTAATTTCATTTTAAACTTGTTTCTTGGGGGTTTGTTGTTGTGTTGGTTTTTTGTGTGATTGGCCCTTTTCTATCCAGGAAAGTTGGATTTGTGTCTGGATAGCTAATGATTTCTTTGGACCAGAAGCTATAGGGAACTGTTAGCATTATTAAACTCAGTGATGAAGGTCTCTGAAATTGCTGTGGTTAGGGGCTTGTGTGTATAGCTGGTCTTCATCTTTCTCTGTAGGAAGCTTTTAAATTTATAATTTAATTTCTCAGACATTCATAACAATCTATTTACACATAATTCAGAGGTCTTTCAGATCTCTAAAATTACCCTATTGAATTATTGCGGATAACTTTTAATGCTGGTCATAATTAGTTACTTGTTCCAGTGGGGAATTAAAATCAAGCTGTTAGCCTGTACGTCTTCATCGAAGAACAAAAGCTTTGGCTAATTATTCTGATGGTGTGGAACTGCTGACTGACTCATGATGTCAGGAAGGGAACTAGTTGAAATACAATCTCTTAGGAGCAGAGCTGTGTATTGCATCCATGTTGTGGACTTAACAGCAAACGATGATGCCTTCCTGGTCTAGAATTACAGTCTAATTATTGTTCAGGTCATAGACTCTGCACTGATACCTATGTGGTAATTTAAAATTGTACACCGTTTAACCTTCTGTTTCTTGAAAGCTGTGATGTAGTGCAGTGTCATAGAAACTAGATTCTATGGGAAGAACAGCCATTAGCAAGATACTGAGGACAATAGGGACATGGATAATTCAGAAGCTTCAATCTTTCCCAACTTAAACTGACTTTATAAGAAGCAGAATGTTTCAGTGAAATCTCCAAGGCATTATCTTGGCCCAGTCCAAACTGCTGCAGTTAACAAATTACACAGTTGGCTTGTAATCCTTCTGATGATATAGGCTGTGCTCGTCACTGCTATAGAGAATAGAACAAGAGCGTCACTGTTACGGTGAGCATTTGTCTGCATGTCTGACTTCTCTCCTGGCACATTCTTCTCTTCTTGTCTTCCTCTGTGTAGCCTTTTGATTGCATTTCTTCACTGCACAGTGTCTGTAGCACTCACTTCTAACTTTGAAATCATTTTTATGATAACTGTGTAAGTGGCACACACTGATCTTGATAAAGCATCATTTTTCTCATGAAGATAAGGAAGAGGAATCAGTTTAAATGAAATTCCCAGATGAGCTCTGACCTGTTGGACAAAACTTCAGTGCAAATTTCAATCTTAAAGGAAAAAAAAAAGATAAAACTGGGGGGGGAAACACACCACTACCACCAAAAAAACGTGCGGAGAGTAAAACAGGAAGAGCTGCTTTGCACTTGAACAAATAGAATATATTGAGAGGGGGTACTGTAAAAGAAACCATGGATGAGTATGTTGCCTGGGACAGGCACCTGACCTAGTAAGTAATTTTAACAGAACATTAATACTGAAGTGGTTATTTGGCTCAAGTAGAACAAGCAGAGAGTAGGGCTGCATCCTTGTATAAGTATTCTGTACTTGTTCTGAGATCCTCTGTAGAGAGGGAGGGTCTTTACCCTAAGTCTTCATGTGGCAGCTAAAGAAAAGAATGTCGACTATATTATGATGGATGCTGGCTGTTTTACCTAGGTGCATGAGGGGACACTCCAGCAGTTAAAGTAGCTTTTATTTCAGAGAATGGAGAGCACAACTAGAAGAGAAACTTCTCAAAATTGACTCCCAATAGTAAGAAATGGGTTGAGTATGTCTAGATGGGAAAGAAAAGTGAGTGAAAACAAATGATGGCAAAGTAACAATGTTGGATTTTTGTCTTTGTGTGTATGTATGTATACAAGCACATATAAAGACATGGAATCTGAGTCAAGGAACTAAGGACAGACAGCGAAATGCACTCCAAGCACCCATAGACAAAGCCAAAAATACTAAGTCAAAACATAAGAGGAAACGAGCAAGATACACTCAACATAGCAAGGAGTCATCATATGTAAGCAATCAGAGGAAAACTAAAGAATCAATCCACTTCTTCATTGTGAGAGCATATGATAGAGACCAGTATTTTTGAAATCTACTCTTGACTGCCTAATAGATGTCTTTATGAAAAAGGTCAGTTGTGTGGAAGTTGGCCGACTCAATTAATGTGATGAGACCACAGATGACAACATTATATGAAAAGGTTAGAGCACATTGAGATGTTTTGGTTTAGTCTTAATGATGAATTTCATGTTAGGACATACAAAGAGCCAGTGTCTAACATCTTGGAGCTGTTAGTAGCTGTATTTGACACCACATGTGAGACAGACCTGTCAAATTAGTGTCAGAATTTATTTTTGAAGAGGGGGAAAGTAGATGAGGTAGGAGATTTTAGGCATTTGGTTCTCAAAAAAACACTGAAGCAAAGTAGTCAAATTACATTAAAGCACCTAGAAGAGCAAAAGGAAGAAAAGAACAGCTGATGTTCATGTTTAGTAGTTTTACTAGCAAGCTGAATGATGGACCCCAGGGAACGTTCATTAAATATGAAGACCCCACAGAGCTGAGAGAGACTGAGACAGGTTTAAATTTCAGAATGTATGCGGGCAGGTGGCAGTATGGGAAACTGAACTGCAGCTCAGTTTGATAAATGCAGATTACTGTAGCTAGACAATCCTAAGGAGGATGGGGAACAACTTGCTTGGAGCAGTTATTTAGAAAAAGATCTGGGTTTGCTGTGGATCACAGCCCACTCTTGGAAAAATAATGTTACGTGGTGGTGAAAAAGCTTAGTGCCATAATGAATACTGAAATTAAGCTATTGTGTCAGCAAGACGAATCACATAACCTTTCTGCTTTACTCTGGAATTTTTTTGGCTTCATATTGGGCTGTTTCTAATTTTGGGCCCCACACTCCAGGAAAGATACGAACCCAAGTCCAGAGGAGAGCGCTTAAAATGACTGGAGATAAAGAAAACATGACCTCTGAAGAAAGATTGACAGAATTTGAGCAGAGTCAAAAAAAGCTGGAGGAGTAACATGAGTCTTTAAAAGGCTTTCACAAAGAGGAAATAATCATCTGTTGCGTAAATTAGCAGGGCATAGGATTACTTGTACTGGCACTGCAGCCAGTGCTTCAAACAAGGCTAACGGGGTGCCTGTCAGGAATGTCACCACCATAAGTGATCCTGACTCGCGGCCGGGGCATGACCTGAGGTAACTTCCACCTTCCAGTCGCCATTTGGTTCAGCAGCGACTGTGTTCTGACCCCCAGGGTAACAGCATAACTTTTGGCAGCCCTGGCCACTGAATCCGATTCCAGATGATAGTTTGTAACTTGCTTTTTTTCTTTCCAGTTCAGAGTTGATGGTAATTTTTGCAGGGCAGGGAAGAGTGGTTCAGAGAAGAGTGACAGCAGCCTTGTGCTTGAAATGAACCTGCTGCTTTCCACTTCTACATTCACTGGCCATTTGTAACTCACTTTGATCTCTTGCAATAATTATGCACATAGATGTTTTGGTGACCAAAGTCTAAAATACTTTATATTGGGATTTTTCTCTCCAGATCAAAACTGATTTGTGGAGAATGTGCTCTTACGTACACATGCAACTCATAAAGTATGCTTATGAATTCAATTTTATCTTTCTTTTTGATCACATCAGTGCAAATGATTTGTAGTTTGACCCTTTTGATGTTTGTGTTAGAGTGAAG
The DNA here is from genome assembly GCA_013400835.1 of Zapornia atra. Classification (NCBI taxonomy): domain Eukaryota; kingdom Metazoa; phylum Chordata; class Aves; order Gruiformes; family Rallidae; genus Zapornia; species Zapornia atra. The sequence goes on along the minus strand of VZTU01020287.1, from coordinate 177,629 downwards.
TTTGACATAACTGTTGCTTTAAATGCAAAGATTAATGTTTTTATTTTAATTAGAATTCGATGGAGGAAGGATCCACTCTTTGCAGGGGAGCTAAAATTGGAAAGAGGGATGTAAGCCACTAAAAAAAAAACCCAACAAAAAAAACATCGAACAAAAAGCCCAACCCAAAACAGCCAGGTGTAGTTTTAGAAGCAGCTGTTCAAGAAACATGAAAATATAACTAGCATTTCTGATTGAAACACTAGTCCCTCCCAAGCTTCCATTTGATCCTTACTTCTTTCACTCTTTCTCCCTCCGTTTTTTTTCTGCACCTTTTTTGCTGCTTTATTTCTATCACATTGACCATTGACTATATATTAATTTTCATTTAGAGATAATTCTTTAACTCTGGATGCAATGGTGAGTAATTTCATTGAGACTCGGAGCCATTAATACGTGTTGAAAATGCTAGCTCAATACCATGCAGAAATGTAAAGGTGTGTTACGATTTTAAATTCCTTTATAAGAAGCACTCATTGAATTATGGCTACAATATATATTGATTTTTAGGCTTTAATTTAGAAACACATCAGATGTGAGGGGATTTTTTTAATGACATAAAGACGTGGTTTTTCTCAGTCTTCTTGATCCTTTTTGTTAAGAAAAAAGTGCTACAGGACACTGAGGTTGTCATCTGTTGCTTTACTTCACCAAGCAGTGAAGAGCAAGCAAACGTTCTGCAGTTTTCATGGCTCGTTACTTGACAGCAGCATTGCATCCATTACCACATTTGCTTTACCAACAGAGAGTAGAAAGAAAACCATGCGTTGCTTCTCAATCCAGCATACAATAATTTGGGCAGAGCAAAGCATGACCTGGGCTCTGCTGCCAGTTAGGGACCGGGATGTTTGGTTCCTTACCCATTTAGCGATTGATAGAGGAGTTACTTTGCTCATCTGGGTGTCCCCCTACAGAGGTTAATCGATAGTGTCTGAGGCACTCCTGTATACCCACAGCATTACCAGCTTTTTTGTGTCTTTTGCAGTGTGAAACAGTAACATTTACATTTTCAGCATGAAAGTTAGCAGTCTTCTAAGTTACTCAGAGGTTTACCCATCACAAGAGAGCTGCACAGATGGCGCCACAGACTGCTTGCAACAAGACTGGGGAAGTCAGAGCAAATTTGTACAGCTGCATTTTCATCACTTTGTCCTTGTTGGGCAGAGGGCATTTTCGGGAAGTATCGTGGCTTGGGTTCCTGTCTGCTTTGTTCTCTGCACCTCTGCTCAGCTCAGGATTCCCAGTCAGAGCCAGCATGGGTGAGGTGATGGCTTTTACCCATCTGCTCCGTGCTGCGGAGGGCTGGCAGGGAGTCCTGGCTTTGAATGGGCTGGTGTGTCTCGATGGCGAAGCGCCGTGCAGGAGCACAGCTGCGGTCTCTGGAAGTAGCGTAGCCGTGCCCCAGGTAGCCATGAATTCTCCTGGAGGCTGCCCCGCGCTGGGGTGGCGAGGCAGCTCCCCATACCTGAGCTGGTTGCGTAGCCTTGCACACCGCTGTAATTCTGTGGTGTAGGCTTACCTAACTTGTTTTGCAGGTGCTGACAAACAGTTATCAGACAGGTAATGATTTGGGCTGCTCTTGATCTTGGGGTAGATTTGGCCTCGTACGTGTGAGCTGACAAGTTCCATATCCCATTTCCAGAGGTTTTGCATTCTTTGATGTACAGTGTAATAGTCCTTATGAATTGATTTGGTTACTAATACAGCGTCTGAGCCTTTTATTAAAAGTGACAAACCTTTTGAGACTTGTAGGATTTAATGTTCTTGACTGGCTCAGTCTTTCAGGGTAGCTGTTTCTTCTGCATTTGTAATAACTGGCAGATCTTATTAAATTCAGTAAGAGAAAAAGCATATTTCCATTGAAATGAATACCTCAGGAATTAATTTTGTTTTAGTGGGAAGTGTTCCAGTCTGTCTGTGCTTTTATTTTGCTCACTGTATGAGCCCTTCCATATATTTCGCTGTATTTGTTTTTGCACTTATTTGCAGTACCGTAGAACGGAACCATATTTAGGTATGAGTGTTTTTCTGTTCCTAAGCTTCTGCTAGTTCATATGTGCTTGTCCATGAATGTGCACACACAGTCTGAGCCCTCTGACTGAGGTGTGCTCAGTAAGATCAGTAAAATCCTGGTGGATATTTCTATTACAGCACTTCATTAGTTTTGTTGTGATGTAATACAGTTTACCCAAGAAATCTGTGGCGTGCGTCATATCGCTGCTAGAGATGGTGTGGAAACATGTCTGATGCTCTCCATGTGGCTTGTGAAGGCAACATCTCAGGAAGTAGCTTGCATCTGTATGTCTACACCATACATATCCACAGGTAGGAAAGATTGACTCCTCACAGAATCACAGAATTGTAGGGGTTGGAAAGGACCTCGAGAGATCATTGGGTCCAACCCCCCTGCCTAAGCAGGCTCCCTAGCTCATATTGCACAGGTAGGCATCCAGACAAGTCTTGAATATCTCCAGTGAAGGAGACTCCACCACCACCCTGGGCAGCCTGTTCCACTGCTCTGTCACCCTCACTGTGAAAAGTTCTTCTGCATGTTGGTGCGGAACTTCCTGTGCTCAAATTTACAGCCATTGCCCCTTGTCCTGTCCCCACAGACCACTGAAAAGGGGCTGGCCAATTCCCCCTGCATCCCATGCCTAAGATATTTATAAACATTAATTAGGTCCCCCCTTAGTCTTCTTTTCTCCAGGCTGAACAGTCCCAGCTCACTCAGCCTTTCCTCGTACCGGAGATGTTCCAGGCCCTTAATCATCTTCGTAGCCCTCCTCTGGACTCTCTCAAGGAGGTCCCTGTCTTTTTTATACCAGGGAGCCCAGAACTGGACACATTACTCCCTGCATTACTGATCAACAAAAACATCTAAGTAACATGTCGTCTCCCAGTGACTGTAAATTCTTCTGGTCCCATCATGTCCCATCATAATCTGGCTTCGGTTATTCACTCCCTGACCTCTTGGTTGCACTGCAAGGCTGCAGCTAGTCTCAGAAACAAAATGTCTTATGTTTTGGAAAGTTTCAGTGGTTCAAATGATTACAGTCGGTCTTGTCAGCCGCACAGAGTGCCATAAAAGTGTTAGACCTTTTCTTACTCTGTTCTGGTTTCAGCTGAGAGAATTTTCTTCATATCAGCTAGTATGGGGTTGTGTTTTGGATTTCTGCTGGAAACAGTATTGATAATAGAGATGGTTTTGTTACATAGAGATGGTTTTATTGCTGAGCAGTGCTTACGCAGAGCCAAGGTCTTCCCTGCTCCTCACACCACCCTGTCAGTGGGATGGCTGTGGATGCACAGGGAGTTGGGAGGGGACACAGCTGGGACTGTTGACCAAAACTGACCAAAGGGATATTCTATGCCATATGATGTGATGCTCAGCTTACAAGAGCCTTGGGGAAGAGGAGGGGAAGCGGGCAGCCATGTTTAGGGCAATGACCTTTGTATTCCCAAGCACCTGTTATATGTGATGAAGCCCTGCTTTCCTGGAGGTGGCTGGACTCCTGCTTGCCTATGGGAACTGCTGAATTAATTCCTTGTCTTGCTTTGCTTGCACACGTGGCATTTGCTTTACTTACTAAACTGCCTTTATCTCACCCCATGAGTTTTCTCACTTTCACTTTCCCAGTTCTCCTCTGCATTCCACCAGGGCAGGAGCGAGCGAGCGAGCAGCCGCCTGGTGCTCGGCCGCAGGCTGGGGTGAAACCACAGCGGACCCTATTTACACCGGCTTGCAGTGGAGCACTGAATCGGGGTATTTCCTCTTAATATCCAAGGTGATAATTTGTTTGGGTTTTGAGTATCTAAAATGGCTTAAAATCTAAGCTGGGGCTTACTGCTGGGCTGTTAAACCATCCTGCAAGAAAGATGATGTGGAATTGTGATGAGAGCAATTTCCTGTTGGCATTTAGACTGACAGTAGAATATATTTCTGGGTGACCATAGCAGTGATGATCTCTCTGCTTCACTTGAAGTAGAAAGTACACTATGACACTCATGTTGTTTCCAGGATGCTGAGTTGAAGGCGATATATTTCATAAAAATAAAAGTGTACCAAAACAGTGTGTGTACCATTGTGGTGCCATGTATTTAAAAATTAAGGAGGCATCACAAAAAAAGCATTATGAATTACATGAGATTCTTTACATACAGGTTTCAGTTAATTGTTTCAGAAGCTTTATTTGCTTTGTTCAGTTTTGTTCAGGAAAGAAATTATTATCAGGTCCTACTACTACATCATGTATAAGAAAGGACATTTATTTAGAAGATTTGCAAGGAAAAATGTAGTAAGTGGAATTTGAGTTTAGGGGACAAGTGTAAAGGAAATAAACATCCATGAGACATGACGTGTGGGCATGGTAGGCTGGGGAGATAGCTGTGTTGCCATTGCTTACTTTTAGTAGATCATCAGTTCTTAATATTGCTGGGTGTTTTGCTATATAAGATGAAGAATGTTGACGTGTTGGCAGGTGCCCACCCTCCTCTGCCGTCTGCAGAAGGACTCCAGCTGACTGTCAGATTGTGCCTGACTAAAAGTTGAATCAGTTGACCTTCCCCATGTGGATGTGATCATTTGGAGGAGTTGCCTCACGTTATAGTCATGCAGCTCAGTGGTACCCACCATGGGCTTCTCTTTACTAGCCAGTCCAGAAGACCGAATAGTAATTGGCTACCAAAGGTATTTGGGAGTTTTTTTGAGATTGAGACATAGTGTGATGTTAGCTCACTGTTTAGTGATACCAGTTTAAAAAGTAACCACCACTGAGTTGTTCCTCATTTCTCCCTCAACTGAGACACAGAGTGTCAGAGAGATCCCATTTCATTTTTGTATGAAGAAAGTCACGTTAATTTAAGCCACCTTTTTACCTTAGTTTGACATTACACTGAAATGAACTGCATTTCTCTTTCCTTTGCCTCGAGGCATGAGCAGAGTGTTGTATCTCTCTGCAGAACATCATTTTAACCTCTATTTGATGGCTGGTCAGTGATTTCATTGACTGTTAAATGGCCTTTATCTCACCAAGGCCTGGAAAGTAGTCCGTACCAGGAAAGCCGCTGGCAGACATTTGGTTTGGATTCTGCAAGGCAAAGCTCCAGACAGATAGGGCTAGTGGAGTTGTTTTTTTCCCTGTTGGTTGGTAGGATTTGAAAAAAGTATTGTTCATAGTTGATCTCGGGCTACGTGGGGATAAAAAACTGGGTGAGATGTAGCTGGAGTAAATATTGTCAGTGAAAAATGCCTAGAATAACAACATGACATACACAAAGCAAACCTGTGCTGTATCAGTATGGAAACAGTGGGCCACTCTCATCCTGCAAGTCTGCATTTAGCACTGCATGTGAAAAGGCAGCAGCAGTAGGCTGTAGCTCAAGCCTTTGCCGTTAAAAAAAGGAAACCCAGACACAAACCAACAGCATTGCTCTTCTTAGACAGTGACCTCTTGATGTATCTTCTGTATGATTATCAGAAGAGAGAAAGGAAAGACCTTCTCTTTAACCTCATTAGTATTTTTTGATTGGGTTTGTTTTGTTTTGGGGTTTTGTTTGTGGGTTTTGTTTGTTTTTTTTTTGTTTATCACCTTTCTAAGGGAGCACTTGGTTAAATATTTTTGGCAGAACCTCAAAAGATTTTTGGCATGCTGGAGAGAAGGACTTAAACAATTAAGGCAGTGTTATACTGCTGTAAGAGGGGCATTCTCAGGGGGCCAGACAGAAGCCATGGATGCAGAAGCATACACTCGCTTGGGTGCTGCTAAAGCAGCACAGCTCTGTTCTTGGAAGAAACACCTGGGAGCATAAATGCATTACAGTTTGCTCTGCAAGTTGGGCATGCTCTGGAAGCTGGGAAGGTAGATGGAGCTCTGATGCCAGCGGATTGAACACTTGCTGCCTTTCTTTACCATAGTTGCATTTGCTCTTCAAATTAAAGTATTTCCTCCTGATTCATGGCATGACAAGTCCAAAACTGTGATTGAGTGCAGTTGAAGGCTGTATGCCGGAAACCAGGTGTGTGATGAATAGCTGCTGTGTTTCTCTTGTTCTGTTGCAGGAAGCAGGGAGGAATGAGTTTGGGTTGGTTTGTTTTTTGGGGGATTTTTTGGGGGGCGAGGGGGCAGGCAGGTGCTGATTGGTTGGCTGCAACTAAGTATGAGCCAGCAGTGTGCCCAGGTGGCCAAGAACACAAATGGCACCTTGGCCTGTATCAGAAACTGTGGCCAGCAGGTCCAGGGAAGTGATTGTGCCCCTGTACTTGGCACTGGTGAGGCCACACCTCGAGTGCTGTGTCCAGTTCTGGGCCTCTCACTACAAAAAATACATCGAGGTGCTGGAGTGAATCCAGAGAAGGGCAACCAGGCTGGTGAAGGGGCTGGAGGGCAAACCTTATGAGGAACGGCTGAAGGAGCTGGGAATGTTTAGGCTGGAGAAGAGGAGGCTGAGGGGAGACCTTATCACTGCCTATGATTATCTGAAAGGAGGTTGTAGATGGGTGGGACATGGTCTCTTTTCCTAAGCAACAGGTGATAGGACAAGGGGGAATGGGCTCAAGCTACGTCAGGGCAGGTTCAGATTAGACATTAGGAAAATACTCTTCACTGTAAAGGGTTACCAGGCATTGGAACAGGCTGGCCAGGGAGGGGGTTGAGTCACCATCCCTGGATGTGTTTAAAAGACAGGTAGACAAAGTGCTCAGGGATATGGTTTAGTAGCGGACAGGTACAATTGGACTTGATCTCAAAGTTCTTTTCCAACATAGTGATTCAGTGATTCTGTGGTAGCACTAAGAAGCTCTTTAAAGGATAGACTTTCATAGGACTATGGCTGTGGCCTTATGGTTGTCTGTTCTTCTATGGAAATTTCTACTACTTGTACAGGTGACATTGTTAAGCCAGGTACTGACTTTTTTTTTTGGCCTTTTCAGGAAAAATTAATTCTTTGTTGTCACAAATACAGTGTCAGTCCATTCTAGTGCACTCCGGGTTAGCAGTAGGCAGAATACTGTGAATCAGGATACATTAATGAGGACAAAAGTAGCAACTTATCCTTTTCAGCAGTCCATTAGCACTTTTGACTGATTAGCTCAACAGGCAACCATAGTTCCAGGGGAATGAGTCAGCAAGGAGTCAGGCCAGACCCTGAGTCAGCACTGCACCAGCCCAGCAGGAGGGGCTCACTGGGAGCCCAATGCCCTTAAGAGTGTAGCTGGCCAGCTGATGGAACTTATCCTTCCCTCTGGGGATCTGAAGGCATCCTGTGGCAAGTTGTGTGTACTTTACTCCTGTGCCAAGAAGATGTAAGTTGAGTGGAGGAGCCACCAAGGTTGGGAAGAGAGGCTGAGGAGCTGGCTGTGTCCTCTTTGCTCTGTTCCGGCTACCTGAAAGGGCATGTGGAGCCAGGTTTTGTAAGGTCCTGCCCAGGAAGAGAAAGTCAGGCTAAATAGAAGAATTTTTCACAGCAAGGGTAGTTAAACACCAGAATGCTGTCCAGAGAGAGACTGTTGTACATCTACTCTGGGCATAAAAAGCTCACCTGAACCAGCATCCTGCATTAAGCTAATCTTGATGTGCTCTGCTATAAGCAAGCACTTGGACTAGAAGACCTTGAGAGGTCCTTTTCAACCTTAATTATTCATAATTCAAAAAATTACATGTTTAAGTGGGTTCTCAGTCAGAGTTTAGTAACCACATAATTAATTCAAACTGAGATTTACCCATAGTGTTTTAATTGTACTGATTTCTTAAAGAACACTGGGCATTCTAAGCTTGATGGCTTCTTTCCTAGATTTGGAGATCAAGATTTTTCTTTGGAAAATAAAAATGAAACATGTGGGAAGTGAGACTGTAGAAGTGTGAATGGTGCAGGTTTGGGCTGTGGCATCAGGCTGTGACCAAGGGTTGCAATGCTTGTTCCTTATAGGGAGCACCTGTCCTTCGGGTTGATCTGCGGCGCCTTTGTCATCGTGGATGGTAACCCCAAACTGGTAGCTAGCCCCCTGGGCATTTGTGGCTGCATGGGGTTTTTGCAGCGGTGGAGATGTACTCTCTGAAAGGCCAACGTGGCAGGGGAATAGCTCGGTGCCTCTCCAGGGTGCTTGTTATTGCAATAACACAGATGATAAAAGATATTAGACAAACATACTGAGTTTCTCAGCCTCTGTGAAGCTAGGAAGAATACTTATTTTTTGGGGGTAGTTCCTTGTATCTCAAGTGCCATTATGCCCAGGCTTTTTTGTCATGGATCCCTGATGTTCCTTCTAACAAAAATGACAAGCTATTTTAACTTTAATAATTAAAATAGTGTACTACTTTTGGAGTTCTTTTTTTCTTTTCTGTTCCTTTTTTCCCTAGCAAGGAGTATTTAAAAGCCCTGCTTGAGTAATCTAGAAACTCACAGACATATTTGCTTGCTTGCAAGAAAGACAATGTCGTCATGGGTTTGTCCTCTTTCATGAGGCTGGCAGTCTTTCCGCTCCCAAGTTTCCCCTTCCCTTTTCTCTCAGGGACTTCATTCTTTTACCCTTGACATTTCTTGAAATGAATATTGAGTTTTTGTTTTTCCTGTCATTAAGCTGACCTACCTCAAGGAAAAGTTCAGACCCTTCCAGGTAGAGGATCAAAGAGGTCAATTATAAATGAAAGGTGAGGGAAGGAGGGATATTTTCCTGTCTTGCTTCATCATTTTCACTGATGGAGTCTGCAGAAGCAGAACAGTCTGGTGCTTGTAATATTTGGGGATGGCTCTGTGTTTTCTGAGCTCATTATGGAAAGGAGCCAGCGGGAGAGCTGGAGAAGTGAACAGGCTGCCCACATGTTTAGAACAGGCTGGGAAGCTGCTTCAGGTTCCTATTTCGCAATCCCTGCCCATGAAAAGGAGTTCTTTTGTGGAGGGGGAAAAAAAAGAGAAAGGAATGAAAAATGGAAAATGAGAGCAGGATGGGAAGAATCTGCCTCTTTCCTGCTCCTGCTCAGGGGAATGGTGCTAGATAGAGCATTTGATGAAGAAAATGCCATGTTTGGATTTTCAAATACTTGACTTTCAACTGTGCTGTTGGCCTCAAACTTGTAAGGAAGTCCAAAAGAAACAGTCTTCCTCTCCAAAGAGGTTTAACTTGCATCATGTAGGCTCCTTTGCTAGTAGAGTCATATTTAGTGATGTAATGAAAAGAAATGTGGAAGTGGTGCCTTTCACATCTCCTTCTCAACCAACTTCAGGCCTTGACAAAAGAAATCAAAGACTTTCTATAGCCCGTATTTGTCCCTGGAAATGGAAGTAAAAACATTCAGCTTTATCTTGGTTTGGTTTGTAAACTCTTGATAAATTCTCTTTTGCCCCCCCAAACCAGCGAGGGAAGAAAAATGTTGACTTTGGAAAGTGTGACCTCTTCTCACAGGAGAGGCACTGATGTGTGGTTGGCTGCTTGGGATTCTTTTCTGGGTTCAGGGTGTTTTTCTTCCCCCCACTAGCACAAGGCAATTCATTGGGAAAACCTTAAAACAGTCTTTAGAAGATCACTGCAATGGCAGCCCTGCAGCACTCCCCTACCTACTGCAACCCCCCTCCTGTGGATCTGATGCAGGAAAATAAAATGCTGTTTGTCTTCAGCGTGGAGAGATTTTTCTGCCTTTAAGTATTTTCGTATTTCTCCAGCAAATTCGTAATTATCAGGAGTTCAGGACCTTTTGTATCTTTTACACAGTCTTGCCATTGCCCCACGTAAGAAAATATTTCTGGGTGGCCTCTCCTGCCCACATCTGCAGGCTTTTCACATTGTAGAGCTTGCTGCACCGTATGCAGCAAGTATTTCAAGTGCTCAAACCAGCCATGGCAACCCAGATGTGGCTTCTGCGGCATCATCCTGCCCGCGGTGGCAGTAGTCAAAAGATACTGCTGGCTTTATGTTTTCACTACTTCAAGCTGCCTGAAGCGGAGTGGAAAGAAATCTTTAAATAACATTGTAGCAAAAGGTGAGCTATTAATTCACTGTTCCCATTCTTGGCTTCTTTCTAGAATGTGGCCCATGTGGGACAGGCAGGACAGATTTCTTCCCGGTCTCTCCACTGCTTTTCCTCACCTTTCAAGAAGATGCGTGGAGGCTTCTACCCTGGCTTCAGCTGTGAGAGGGGAGCTGGAGGCAGTAGTGAGGACTGAGCGGTTGGGTTGGCCAGCCACTCCCCACCTCCTTGACTCAAAGCAGACCTTCCTCACTCTCCACATTGTCATTTTTCTCTGTCTCTGTGAAGGCTGCAGCTCAGATGAGGCAAGTGGCCCTCCACCTCACGGTTGTTGGCTCATCCAGGGACGTGTCAAAGAGCTGCCAAAGGACACCCTGAAATCAGGAAAAGGTGCTGCCTGTTCCTCAGGCTTCTCACATGGAGCACTCTGTCCTTTGTCCAGCTCTATCATTTCTCCTCGTTTCCCTATTCCTTTTGGGAGGAAGAGGTGGGGACACAACAGGAATTTGGTATGAGTCCCCCTTACACATAGAAGACAAAGCAATCTTGCTTTGGACTTTATAAGTTTCTGATTGCAGGGATACTGCAGTAACCATGTTTGATATGTCCCCTTCTGGTACAAAGACCAATTATTATTCTCATTGTGACACTTGTCTTTCTCATGTGCATTTTCTGAGTCTGCCCTGACTTGAAGTTCTGTTCAGTCGACCTGAATGCAATGGCTCCAGGACCCTCTGCATCAGGAGGAGCTGTGACGGTGCCGTAGAGTTACTGTGCCTGTGATGCTGGGGGGAAGCTCTGTGCCAAGCAGCTCAGGAGGAACGATGCTGGCCTGGGACCCAAGGAAGTGGTAGGCTGGAGCCACCACTTGTAGACTACCTGAGTCCCTTTTGCTGAGGAGGAGGAGGTTGATTCGTTATGGAGCACTCATGTTTCTCTACTTACAGTCTTTAGTGAGCCAGGAAATTCATATGGAGTTTAATTCAAGTATTCTGTTTCAGAGGAGAATAAGGTTTGTGTGGTTTTGGGTTGAATTTTTTGGGTGTTTGGGGTTTTTTTTAAAGCTGAAATTTTTTTTAGAATTTTGAGTTTTTAGGCATAGGTAATTCTGAGTGCCAAAGCTTATGTAGACAAAGATCTGTATGTTTCTGAAGAAGCCTGAGGTTTTTTGGACTGTGTTTCAGAAATCAATCCATTTTGATTGATACTTTGCAGCTTTTCTTCTTGGAACTCAGAATATGTAAAAATTCAGCCTTACAGAGTTGTTTACTAGAGTAAGTAAATAATAAAATAATTAACTCTCTGACTGAGAGGGGAGAAGTCACTTGTCTGAGGGCTTACAAAGCAGATTGACTTTGAGACTTCTCTTGTTTTTACAGTCCCTACAGACTCAGCTGATTGCTGATACACCAATTGGACTTCAGATGTTCATTCTTTCGGTCTTTACCCTGACCTGAGCACCAACATCAGCATCCTCCATTAAATTAGAATCACAGAATCACCTGGGTTGGAAGAGACCCTTTAGATCATCGAGTCCAACCACAGCCTAACCCTGACTAGTCCACCTCCAGATCATGTCCTTAAGGACTTCATCTACAAGCCTTTTAAACACCTCCAGGGATGGTGACTCCACCACCTCCCTGGGCAGCCTGTTCCAGTGCTTGACAACCCTTTCAGTAAAGACATTCTTCCTGATATCTAACCTAAATCTCCCCAGTGCAGTTTTAATCATTTCAGACATCCGATGAAGCAGCAGCCTAAAATGCCAGTGCCCGTTCATCCTTAGTCAGGCTTCATTGCAATGTTTCTCACTCTTTCCCCCTCCCCTCCAAAATGAAGCAAATTACATAGAAGTGCCAATAACTAAATGGTGTATGTCAAAAAAACCCATCTGGAAGAACACTGTTGAAAGCTCAAGTTTACACGTTATTAGGTTAAAGAACAAGGTCCCAGAAAAAGAGGTTGCTAGCAAAGAAATATTGGTCTTACCTGAAGAATACATTTAAGAGCTAGGAGAGGTGGTTAACTTTTTTTTTTCTTCGTAGAGACAGCATGTGTTTACCTAAGCTTATGATTGAAGGGTTGGTTTCTTCTTTCAGATAGAAACTAATGGTTCTACTGACTCAGGTAAATGGAAGCTGTCTTGTGTAACTGGGGGGAAAAAAGTTTAAAAAAAAACAACAAAAAAACTGAGCCTGAAATTATTTTTGATTATACTTTAACAATTTTTGAGCCTTTTCATACTGGATGATTTCACTTGCTGCATCTTTTAAATATTCATGAACCTTGAAGCAGAAACGAAGACAGGTCTCACTTTTCCGACTGTATACCTCATAAACCTCCACTGAGAAGCACTGCAGAAGAATTTACTGAGCTTTCAGAAATAACAAGGCTAAACTCACAGCAACCTGCATGAGCTTCGCTAGCCTATGTCCTGTTAGACCCTTCGTGTTCACCTCTTGTCCTAAGCCTTTAAGATAACATACATCTCCCACACATCTCTGCGTATCTCCTTTCCTGTAGGTTACTTCATCCAGTCATCTCACAGAACAAACCTGTGCCGAGTGTAAATCTGTGCTCTCTTCAGAGAGAAGCAGTAATTTCTTAGATCACATTTTTGTGGATGCCAGAATACGTTTAGAGAGTGAGTCAGGAGATGGCAGAAGGAAAAATTTCAGGGTTAAGATAGGTGAATGATGCCCTAGAGTGCTGACTTTTTGTGCAGTACTAGGCAATTTGTTTAAAAAATCAGATTCTTAGAAGTGAGTTCCTGTTTTCATGACTGCTTGTCTCCTTATCTTATTTACTGAATGCTTCCAGAGATCAATGGGAACTCTTGAATATGGAAGGCATTATATAATATGAAAAATTCTCAGAAATAGGCCTCGGTTTTCTCGTACCATACCTTTCAAATTAGTAGATGAATTTGACCTGACACTCTTCGTCTTAGCTCTCTCTTCCTTAAGGAAGTCTTATTCAAATACATATTTCTGAAGCTTTCAGATTCTGTGGTGATGAATGTTAAAAGCTCCAAGACAAAAAGCACAGATAGGAGAATTTCCATAGCTTGGAGTTAAGAATTTTTAGTGCTATATATACACTGAAAAAAATACAGCTGCTCATTCAGAAGTGTTTGTAGGCAGCACCCATTCTGTGTGCCAAATGAGACAGGACCCTGCAGTGAAACACTTTGTGGCCACTTCATTAAGCTCTGAGCTGTGGAATAGAAGAAAGAGTGAAGTAAAATTGGACTTGAGTTTAAAGATCTCCAGGTGGATTATTTTTTGTTTGTTTACAGCTTTTTATTTTTTTTAATTTTTTTTTTCATTTGTAAGCTTTTCATTATTCAGGTGAACCAGTAGCTCAGAGGGACTGGATTTATGTGTTCTGGCCATAAGAGTGTGTCCTAGCACCAGTTTGAAACGTGCCTATGCTCTGTTGGCGCCTTCCTTCCAAGCCTCATCACTCTTGACACATCTTTCAAGTCTCTTCCCTGGCTCAGATTTCTAATCTTCATTCACAGCCTCCGACCTGTTCTCACCATGAGGGAGTTCACCAGCTGCACAGTTCCTTGAGGATCCCAGTCTCTGCCTCCTTACTCCATCCTGTGTCACCCTCTGTACGGCGCCGGCTCCCCATCTGCTTCACTCCATTGCTTCCCACCTGAGCTGGCTAATCCCAGCTCCTTGCTGAGTCCCACCACAGATCTCTTAGCTCCTCCATGCCCCTATTCATCGATACCACAGATTTCTTGCCGGGATCATTGCCCCTCCCCACCAGGTCCCCATGACCCCATCGCTTTGCAGTCAGTTGCGGTGAGCGTAGGCGTGACTCTGGAGCTGAGACACTCGGGCTTTTTTCCTGGCAGCGACTCTCAGCTTTCACAGCAAAAGGCACCAGGAATTTTTACCCCCCTGTTTCCTTATTTTACCAAGGAGATAAGACTGTTTAGTCTCCTTCTCAAAAGTATTTAAAAGCCTGTAAAGACGCGGTTCAGCAGTCTGTAAGCACAAAGAACCGCTGTTTAATGAGATAAAGCTGAAGGAGTTTGTGATGGCCGGCTGAGGCAAACGCTTGGGCAATGTTCTGCTGAGGTTCAGGGAGTCTTTCAGGCCTTTCCACTGCTGAGCATCGCTGCAGAAATCTAGCAGTTCTGTACTTTGAAGTGTTGGCCCCTGCAAATAAACATCATAGGATTTGAGGAAGTCAATTCAGGCTCAGTTTGGTGTCTCCCAACATTTGTTTTCCTCGCTGGAGGATGCAGTACTGTGCGTTCCCCGCCCCGCAGAACCTGTGCGCGTTGCCATCTGCCTCTGCTGCCATCTGCTCCCCTGAGCTAGCTGCAGCCAGGGACTGTACATGCCCTTTCCGATGGCTGAGGCGTAGCAACAGGAAGATTGATTATCCATCCTAATGCGGGTGTAGCGTTTCTCTGGAGTAGCAGGGGAGGCTGGAAGGCGGAGGTTTGCTGGGTGTTGGGCACTTGCCGTGGTTGAGAGTGGCCTTCCCACAGTTTGGCTGCCTGGGTAGTGCATGGAAAAGGCCTTGTAGCAGAGACAGCAGGTTCTGCATATGCAAGGCGATTTCTGTTTCTCTTCCTGCCATACCTTTTATTTTAAATTTAACAGCTCTTCCTTTTTCCAGTGTATCAGCAAGATTCTTTGACACCCAGTTGTGTAACCTTGCTTGATGCCATAGCAGTGATGGTTCAAAAGAGTTGGGTTTCTAGGGTTTGTTGTTTGTTTTTCTTCCCCTGTGCATCTGAGTAGGGCTTCAGAGTTGCACGAGGCCATGCCCTACTTTCTCCAGGTCTTTATTTTTTATCTTGATAAATAATACATAAATAAACTTTGGAGATATACCTAAGTAGGCAATAGCGTGCACCCGCGATTTGTTATCATTAGCTCGACATGTGTGTACATGTACACATGTATGTATAAAAATATATCCTTCATCTATGTAATGCAAACTCTGTGAAGAATCTCTTCTGAAACAGTGCTAGGCAGTTTTTTACCGCAGGAGTTAAACATTTGAAGAGTAGACTCCCATGCATGGTTCTCATGGGCCTATTTTTAGCTTGTCTTATGGGAAGAATGGCAAAAAATAGACTAGGACCGTGACTTTGGATTTAGTGCACATAATGTTTATAGGTTAGTTGACAGGAGCATGTGTATGTGCCACGGGACCTCAGTACTACACTTCCTGTACATTCATTAACAGGACTCCCAGCAGAGCTACTGTAGTTTCAGTGCTCATAATACTAATTTTAACATGCCGCTATAAAATGCGTCATGGCTCTGAAGTGCTATTTTCAGCCTTGATTAGGGATTACTGACCTGAAAGATCTGTATTTCTATAGTGAGAGGCTTTCTTGAATTCATAAATGTCTCTCTGGATTTGCCCAGAGTGCTTTGCTCCTCCATCTCTCCCCCTCCTACAGAAGCTGCAAGTGAGGGACATGCGCAGGGCAAATGCAGATGATGCATTTAAAGCCTGCAAATACCAATGCTGCATCTTTTAGTCATACGTAATTTTTAACCAAGAAAATGATGTAAGAGTCTCTCAGAATTTTTGGTTATTGCTGTTGCCTTCTGCTCTCCTTGCTCATTTTCTAAGTCTTGTTTGTTGCAATGGGCTGAGTCCAGAAGGTATTTCCAAAGCTCAAATTGCAGTTCTTTTATGGCTATAGATGACTCCAAGACTCAGAGCTCTTAAAGCTGATCATATTCTGATGCGTGTTTTCAGATCATGGCTGTATAGGGATCAGGTGGAAGACAGGAGCATAGAAACCTGCTGTCTTGCCTGGAAAAAAAAATTCAAACTCCAAACCATTTAAATGTTGAAAATTTTAGCAAGCTAACTGTTGTAGCTATTAAACTTTCCATGGAAATACCTGCCTCATATTTTCCAAGTCACTTTCCATTGGTGCTGTTTCCTTACTAAATAAAAAGTCCTGCTTTGCCGTGGCTTGCTAGCATTCAAAAAAAAAAAAAGAGAGAGAAATGATGAGTGTCAGAGCAAGGCTAACCTTCCTGTGGACTTCTCACTTGTACAGGGTTTGAAACCTTTAAAAGGATGGATAATACTGAAGTAAAAAGCTTCCTGTCCCCCGAGTCAGGCAGGAAGGCAGAAGCCCTGACTTAATGAAGTGGAGCAAGAACTGAAAACGTTTCAAGAGTGCCCTTTCAGTTTTACACATACATAATAGCAGCACTTAAAACCAAAAATCCTTGCAATGTTGACTTAACTGGAAACAAACAAAAGATCCAGCTCCTGTTGTTAACCACTAACTGGTAGATTACACAGAGACTTTGCTGCCTACGGTGCACGAGTTTGTCGGCACGGCTCTGAGCCAGGTGTGCAGGACAGGATTGTTCAATGCTCTGTTTGTTGGCCATTCTATGAGCAAATTATTCCAGCAGCAAAAAGAGTAAATTTCTACCTTGCCCTTGTTTTTCCACCCATCTCTGTCATTCTTTGTTAATGGGAAAGGGAGTGAGGAGGGAAGGCAAATATTTCCCTGTCTTCCAGGATTCAAGCAGATGGGAGAGACACGCCGGTCGCTTCAGTCACAGCTCCAGATCTGGTCCTTTACTTTTTAGATTTCACTGTAGCGAGTGCTTCCCTCTTGTCTGTGGTTCCAGCACCATCATAACACACAGATGGGAAAAGCCATTTTCCCTACACTAAGTGGACACTGATTCAAAACCCCAACACAAGCAAAACCACTACGGGGAGTCAGATCAGGGTGATAAATCGTGAGGGTGGGCTAGCAGTTTCTCTGTAATAAACACTGACTTCACCAAGTAGCTAGCTTTGTCTCTTCTGGGGTAAATGCCTACTCCCTCTGCATGGCACTCAGTGGCCTGTCTTTCGTTTGCATTTCATAAAGGCACGTAGCATTCAAAATCAGCTGCAACAACTGGCGGTCAGGCTGTTACAACTGCAGCGTTATCGCGAGTAACAAGGCGCAGAGCAGGAGTAGGGGGAATAAAATCATCTAAATACGTGTACTCCATTTCCCCTCTTGTCCCAAGTGTAAAAACAGCAGGAAGGCCCCAGAGCCCCTTGGAGCAGGAGAGCGAGTTAGAAAGCCTGGATTTCAGCACACCGGTGAGGAGACGAAATTGCAGAGCTCTGAGTGTGATGCGCTGTTTCCTCTCACACACACACCCCCCCCCTCCTCCCCTCCGCCAACCTACATTTCTTGGCTCCCGTCGGCTCCGAGGCTGTTGGGGTTGTGACGTAAATGACTTGCAGTGAGTGACCCCCGTGGCAAACCTGTAAAACATTATACAGCATGAATAAGAAGCCTCTTATTAGGTCTGCAGCTGGCGAGATGCAGACATATGGCAGCAAGGATGTTTTGGAAGAAAGGCACGGCTTGACAAAGAACCCAGTCTCCCGATAAAGGTTTATACTGGCACTTTCTTGTGTTTATAATACCATATGCCAGGGGCATGGCCTCTTTTTTCATCATATTGTTGTTTAACTTTTTTCTTAAACCTAATCAGCCCTTCAGTTGAGGAGTCTGGGAAGCAGAAACTTGATATTGATACTATTTTTTCCTTAGATTTCTCCAATTGGAGCTGTCCTGTTCTAACTGCCGAGACTCAAATCTGTTTCATATATAAAGTGAAGTGAGTTTGTCAAGATCAATTGTTTCTGTTATGAGAAGGAAGTTTTATTTTTGAGAAGATTTGCAGAATAAACTAAATATTGCCTGGGGTTTTTTTGTTGGTTTTTTGGTTTGGTTTGTTTTTTTCTTGTGTAGATACTCAAGCTTGTTAGCTTGCTTGCTTTTCCCTGTGTTAGTTTATTATTTCAGGAGAGTGTAAGCATGGTTGTTTTCAAGGAGGTTTGCTATTTGAGTGTGCTTTTAAAACTCTTTCCCATGCAGTCTAACAATCTCAATGGTAAGCTTTTCCTAGATCTAGGCATCTAGTCTCCGGTTTAAGAGCTGCACGCTCTTGCTCTACTGCTTACTGTGATAACTGGTGCTTTAAATTATCATCCTTGGCCTTTATTAGCTTTTCAGATTGATTGATTAGTTAAATCCGTATTTAAAGTGATACCCAGAGAGATTTTTGGTTAAGTTTAAGCTGGTTTAGGGGTTTTGTTATTTATAAGACAATGGCCCTTAGGATTTCCAGCTGGGGATCTAGAAGCTGTATAGACCAGGGCAGAAAGTTTCTGCCCCAGAGAACTTGCAGAGAACTTGCAGTCAAACTGAGTTTTGGCTAGAGGAAAGTTGTACTTTGAACTGTTTTGATACCACCTGGTCCCCATATGATATGCAGAGTATAAAGGCATAGCTCTTACATTGGGAAATTCATATTCTAAGATGTAGTGGTTTAATTTGCAGGCTATTCTTGCAGCTGCATTCAGTGAAAGTGACTCTGGTTGCTGAGGGCTGAGCGGTTGGTGCTGTACTGACTGTATCCTCTTAGGGCTATAAAAATTCTCCAGTAGTACACAGTCACCTTGGTGCAAGTTCTGAGCAGTCAGGAGTTTGTTGGGCTGTGAGCTGAGGTAAAAACTGAAAATAAATGCTTGTAGCTTATGAAAGATGCTAGTAAAATTAAAAAGGGCAAGAGCTAAAAAGAAGTCTGGATGGTTGTTTGCATTTTTTTTCCTGACTCCAAGATACAAATTAACCTCTTGTCTCATACCTCCTCTATTTCTGTTTTTGGAGGTTGGACCTGATGATCTCTCGAGGTCCCTTCCAACCCCTATGATTCTGTGATTCTGTGATTCTCAAGTGTGGTTAACTCTAGGGCTGTCTGAAATGCACACACACAAAAATCTGTGTTGAACAATCCTCAGCAGTAAAATAGCTACTTTTTTTGTTACCATATTTTAGTTTCTTTAGCTTTGTCTGCCCTGTGGTAGAAACAGCCTGCATGGTGATAGAGGGCTTCATAGTTTTAAAGTTGTGTTAAAACTGCTTTGCCCCTCTGCTCTTATGGGTGAAATGGCTGAGTTGCTGCGGATGCTGTTTCAAGTTCTGGTGGCATCCTGAGCACCAGGCAGGGAGCGTTTTGCCATCACTCTCTGGGAGCGGATGGGATACCCTGCACAAGCACTAGAGCCGCCCAGAGTGGAAGGCAGAACGACTGGGTGCGCGGAGCGTGGGCGATGCCTTAAGCGCCCCGTGAAACCAAGCGGGCGACTGCGTGCAACTGAGTCACTGCAAGTGGTTCTTGGAATTTTTCTTCACAGAGTCATGTTGCTCTCGTCGAGTTAAGGGGCTCTTGCTGTCTTCAAGCTAGTTTCTATCCTGTCAGCGGGACAGAATCGTCCTTCTGGTCTCAGCCAGGATCTGACAAATTATGAATTAATCCCACCCAGGTACAGTTAGTCCTGTGGCTCGGCCCTCTTCTGAAGTGAAGCTGCTGCTTAATGTTCTTCCCAGGGGGACTAGGAGACAATTAGAGGAGATCAGGGAAGAAGAATGGAGCAGCTAAATTGGCCAATTAATCACTGTCTCTTGCTCACTCACTTAATTTAGGGATGGATTTAGCATCTTATGATAGCAGGGTGGCCTTTTAAAAAATAAACATAAAAACCCAAACTAGTAAACACTTTACCTTCACTGAGCAATTAGCTTTATCAACTGGACAAAAGGGTGAGCTGTATGCCCTGTCCCTTCCCATATTTTTTTTTACTTCCTTGGAGAGAAAGCAAAAGGCTCATTGTGGCCCAGCATGCCCAATGTTATTCCTGTTGGATCACAGAGATTTAGTTGAGCCTGAGCTTTTTCCGTGGGTATTATTTAGTAATCATCTCTTTCTGCAGCGATGCCCTGCACTGTGATTAAATGCATGTTGGATCTGTAAGGTATTTATTGATTAATAGTTCAAGAATCAGAAGACTTGCCAGGTTCTTGTTAAGAGCTGGAGAGGAAATGCTTTTCCTCTGCGGTGGGTCTACCTCCCTGTCCAAATGCTTCACACCTTAATCAGAGAGGGAGCCCATGCTTTTATGCTGGACAAGTCCTTACAGCACAGTGTTGTCCCCACGCTTGTATCAGAGCAGCTGTTGTGTCCAGCCAGGCGAAGCACACGCCACTGCACAGGGTGGGCTGGCACTGAGCAGAGTTGCCAAGGTCTCAAAAGCATGTGATGTACACAGGATGAGTTTGGCTCGAAGTCTGTGCATAAGCAGCATTAGAAAGGCTTTCTGCTGATATCTGTAAAAGTTAAATTCCTCCCTGGTATGAAATCCTGGACCTATGACTCCCCCACACGCAGCAAAACAAAAACAGCCATCTGCTTGCCATGTTCTCAGCACATTTCTGGTTTGGGTTTGTTGTTTGGTTGGGATTTTTTTCCTTCTTTCTTCCAAGAAAGTTGACATCCTGCTTCCAACCCCCTCCTACTAGGAAATTAACTTAAACAGTAGTGAAAATTAAAGGCTCCTGCAGGAATAAATACAGCTGTAATCTGCTTCATCCTGGCACTGAAGGCAAAATGGAAGGAACCTTTCCTTAGGCCTCAGTCCTCAGTCATGTGAGTCTGCACGTGGGAGGACGTATAGCTGATGCCATCCTGGCAGAAGATGTCTGGCAAGGTGGGAATCAAATAGGAGAACATGCAGCCAAAGTCATTTTGCACCACATCATCCCTTTGTGTCAGGCAGTGCCAGCTGGTAAGATGAAGTACTAGTGCTACATTTTTGATTTGGTTTAAGTTTGTGTCCCTGGTCTAGCCTGCTGTTAAGCACACATTACTTGGTGGTTGTATGAGCTCCAAGGATATTCCCTCTTCTCTCTCTACCTCCCATTAAGTAACAAAATTGCAGCAAATTGCTGGCCTAGATATGCTTGCTGTGCTCCTCGTGTTGTAGATCAGACTCTGGCCTCATTCTGTCTTTGCTCTCTGATGTCTACATCCTGTGAAATCCGCCGGGTCCTTCATCCGTACGGCTTTGCTCTTTGTGTTTTGTTACTGTTCTGAACCCAGACGGACATTTTGCTGGGCATAAGCATGGCTTGAGCAGCTCACAAGGAGCTTGAGTTGCTTGGGTGTACCAGGTCCCTAGGATGTCTGGGCTACTCTGAGGTGATCCAGACCAGAAAGCAGTGGGGAAGGAGACCAAGCCTCAGTGTCCTGAGTTTTCCTAGAGCCTGAGCCCTCGCAGCCTTGTGAGACATCCCGCAGCAGGGCATCAGGATACCAGGTGAGCTGCTGTCAGATCCTGCTTGTGAGCTTCTCCTGGCTCACTCTCCCCTGCATTTTCCCATGTGCGCATCTTGTGCCTCTTGACTGTACAGAGATTGACCGGCCTGCAAGGTCAGAAAATTTGGCTATTCTTTCTAAATTGAGAGCCACCCACTCACTGGATTTGCAAGGAGGACTGTGAAAGCATTTCAAGAAAGATTTCCAAATGTAGCTTTTTTTTTTTTCTTTTTTTTTTTCTTCTTCCCAAGCAGAAGAAGCCTGAATATTTTGAGAAACTCTGTGAATGAACCTTCTTTACGACAGTAGCAAAAAAGCTGTTTGGGTCAGTAAACCCTTTAAAGCTTGAAACAACAATGGCAATTTTTTCCTGACTTCTGGTATTTATTTGTTGAGTTATTTTTTTCTTCTAAAATTTGAATTTCAATTCTCTGTAGTAAAACAAAACTGAAATGCTGCTGTCCCTAGATACTGAAACAGCAGGTCCTGATGTCTTAGAAATACCTTTTTCTCCCTTCCATAGTTGCATCCAAAACCAAATTTGTACTGAATTGTTTGTGAAGCATTTCAGTTTTGAAGAAACCCGGCTATTAGTCTTGAAGTCACATCAACTGGTTGTGTTATTTGGTTATATGCAGGTGCTCCTTGCGTTCTGGGAATGAGGAATTACGCTCTACCTCCAGAGGATGCTTTGTATCAGTCTGAAAGCACTTTTTTATAATCAGAGGTGTATTTAATCAAACTTAAAAAGGAATAATTTAAAAGTAAACCAACACCCTTGTGTATTATTATGCAAAAACATTAGAGCTGTGGTATCCAAATGGTGCATTTTTAACAATCATGCTCTTCAAATAAAGACTTAGCATGTATTTGTGCAGCAGGACAGTAGGATTTTTCATGCTGCTCTGTACTGTTGCAGTAGCAGGTATTTAGGCAGTGGATAAGCTACTGGGCAAATTTTCGCATGCTTTCTGACCTTTCTGATGCTGGCATTGCCTAGTCTTCTCAAGTAGCAACTGAGATAATTTGGCCCTTGAGATAAAGAAGGAGAGATAAAGTTATTTTTAGTGATGGCTTGCTTCAGTTCTGGCATTTCATTCTGTCCTGCACATCCTCCTCACAGAGTGGAAGGATGCAGCTTGTTTATTATGTTCTACCTTATCTGCTGCTCTGGCTTTTGATACCGGGCAGAGCTGAGTTTTGCCCTTTGACAGCTTTCCCACCACTGCAGGGACAGCCCTCTGCATTCTGGATCAGCCACAGATCCTCAGTTTTTAATCCTGGTATTTCATTTTCCCCCCCACCCTCCCACCGCTTCACAGTCCTGGTAGCTAAAAGCCTCCTTTCTCTCTTAGAGGAAACATGTTATTATTTATTTATTTGTCCCTTTGTTTTCACTTGAAATGGTGTGGGAAACATTGTCACTCCAGATACAGTCTGTACAGCTGCAGAGAATAAGCATGTGTGTCTTGTGTAGGCTGGAGTGTTCAGTACCTGAAGAGGCTCTGTATGTTTTCAGCCCGTCATTAGTTCTTTGTGTGGGCTCCACCTGTATTCCCATCCCCTTATCTCTTGAGCCTGGGTGTTTAATACAATGCAGGATGTTGGTAGCATCACACATACGGAGGCTGAACGCTGCTGTTCAGTCACAGCACCAGCAAAGCGTGGCACTATGAGCTTTTAGTGGGGTGCTGCCTGGGAGCCCCTGTTCTCATTTGCGGCCGTCTCTTGGTGTCCTGCTCCTGCCACTGCGAAGGGCATTTTGTCTCCACCACCAATCCCCCCATTCTGTGTGGCTCCTTGGTAAGAACTGGGTTTCCTCTCATCATACTGGCTGCACGTAGGCAGCTCCTCAGTCCACCTGGAACCTTCTTTCTCGTTAACCAGCACGGATGTTTCAACATGAACTGTCTTTCCCTGAAAACAAATGAAAGCGCCAGTTCCAGGACCACGGTGTTGAGGGAGCAGGGAGGATGTGTGGGAAGAAGAGTACTAGGCTAGAAAAAATATTTAGGATATATACATTTTTATTTATGTTCTGTATTTAGGTATGAGAAGGAAAGTTTGAGTGTTCTGGGTTGTTTTTTTTTTTCTTCTACAGTTCTCTCAAGCTTACAAAGCATCTAATTCTCAGCCTCTATTGCTCTTCCCTGAAACAAGGTTGTTGGTGGCCCTGGTTCCCTTTCAAGGAGCCTTTGTCCTGATGAAGGGACCTATTGAGAGGGCCAAAGGCACGCAGGCACCTGATGTTTAACATGCAGCTGCTTATCTCATGACAACATATTTGTGGAAATACAGGTCTTGATACTAACAAACTAGGTAAACTGCAAGTATCCGTGTTTTCTCTTTCTGAAAAAGGAATTGCACAGAGAAATTAAAAGTGGAAGAGAAAAAATACTCTGCAGTTCATGGAGCTTTTGTGGTGAACAGTTTCATGCCACAGATGCCTCATGCCACTCAACTGCTTGATGAACAAATCAGAAAGCTTCATGAAAACATTTTTTTTCCTCCTGCTGTTTCGGCTCATCATCCCTTCCTCTGGCTGTTCATCTCTGTGTCCACATTCAGAGCTGAAGTGGACTCCATGTCTTCAAAGCTTGGGGAAGGTTCAGTTCGGGTCTGAGGCACAACTGTTGATTTCTTAATTTTGTTCAAGTCATCTTCTCCAGCTAAAGTCCTTCAGACTGAGTAAGAAGGATTGCAGGATTCCTGGGTGTTTGGCTGTAGATATAGGGGGAAAAAAAATCCATTGGTTTTCAACCTTTAAATTTTCCTATCCTTCCTGTTTCACTTCAGTGCTTTCTTAAAAAGGAAGCTTGTTGATATTTCAAGCTTGTCCTCTTCTTGATATTTAGAGGGCTGAACAGTTCATTTTCAGAAACAGAGATAAGATCTTCTGATGGCTGAAAATAAGAATAATTCTGTTCCCTGGTGTATGCACTCAACTCACCCAAAAAAGAACTTTGACATAAATAGTTGATCAAAATGAAGTCTGTGGTCTGATCCCATGAGCTGAAGATATTTAGTTGCTATTCCCCGTACTGTGCTGGGTAAGAGACTCTGTGAAATGGAAATAAATCAAGGGTTTTTTCTTGCAAAGGTCCTGTCTGAGTTAACAAGTTTGTATGGTGGTCTGGAAATAAGTGCTTTGGAAGTGGTTGCTATCAAGATTTCTCTGACTTGTAGCTGATGTATAATACAGGGAGAGACACAAAGCTGTCTGACAGAGCCTCGGACTAACTGTGCCTAACTGTGTCTCCTGGAACACCAAGCTGGTTCCCAGGCGTAAGAGGAAAAACAAAAGCCAACATTCAGACCACGCTGAGCTGATGAAAACGTTGGCAGCCTCAGGAAACCAGGATTACATTTGTAAGCGATACAGATCTGGAGATCTGTTTTTTCATAGCCATAGGACCAGATCTGCACAGCTGTTCAGCACTTCCCAGCATGTGCTTTTTTGGGGGCCCTTTTTCTTGGTTTGAGGTCATTCCTTTGAGGTCAGCCCTTGCAGAATCCGCTCCTCTGCCCTGCTCTGCCTTTCTCCTTCTACTCTACAGTGCCACCTGGTATATTCATTTACTCCGTGACCCCCCTGAATCGGGTACATTCTGTGCATCCTTTGCACCATGATAGAGATGGCACCTTTTTGTTTTGGTAGCTAGAAATAGAAATACCTTTCCATCTGGACTCCCCTCATGAAGGCAAAGTGATGTATACTCACGTCTAGTAAAATAACACTTCTGCTGAATGAAAATGGCATTTTTACACAAGTTGAACGTAAGAAGGCGAAATAAAAATATTTTGCTGGCACGCAAGGAAAAGAAACTTAAATTATACTTTTTGAGGGGAAAAACAAAAAAAAAGGAAGGGGATGAAGGCATTGTAATGAGCTTAATAAAAGGGAAAGTTCGTGTTTCTGGTGGAGTCCTGAACAGCCTGTCATAAGAGGAGGAAATACTGCTTTTTTTTGGTCAAGTTTGTTTTACAAAACACAACGTGCAAAGTCAGATTATGCAAGGAATAAAATGGGGGATGGGGGGGGACGGGGGGAAGGGGAACAACACGGATGGACACACACCCCGGTGGTGGAGGGGGTTAGTTTCCCCTAGAAAAGAAAGTAGATTTCAGAACTTTCTATTTTGAATGGACGGACCTTTTTGACACACAACATTTTCCTTTTCTTCTTTAACCACAGAAATGCTACTTAAATTTGTTGAAGCCTGTTTCTGAAAGGCAGACTAGTCAAAGTGACATATTTGCAATGAAAGATTCTTCCGCCAAAGAATATTTCAGCAGCTTTTGTGTGACTCAGTTTAACTCAACCAAACCCGAGGCCCTTAAATGGAGGGGATGGGGAAGCTATTCCTATTCTCAAGCCTTTTCCTTTGAGGTCAGCCCTTCCAGAACCGGCTCCTCTGCCCTGCTCTGCCTTTCTCCTCCTACTCTGAAACGCCACCTGGTATATTGATTTACCCCATGACACCCTTGAATAGGGTATATTCTGTGCATCCCTTGCACCATGACGGAGTTGGCACCTTCTGTGGGCTCTGGTTTTGCGGTTAGCAGTCCTGTGACGCTATGGAAATACGGCTTGGGTGACCACATGGAATTAAATGCTGGCAGGCAACGTTGCAGGAGAATGTATTTTATGATATTCCTCTAAGACAGCATGTGTGGCTTTATTACTTGGAAAAGAATATCCCAGAAGCACAGCTTTGAAAGAGTCGTACTGGTTTAAAAGGCAGGATTTCAAATCACAGAAAAACCTGCAGCCATTCTGAAAAATCTTGTTTTACTTTGACTTCCAGAAATCTCCACTGAAATTCCTCCCTTTAGAGGCGATGAAGCTGGCTGACGATTCCCCCCTGTACAGCACAAGCCCGGTATTCATCTCCCTGGCTTTTGCCTGTTTATATCCAGTATCTCTGCAATCCAGATGGGGAAAAGCACATGTGACAGCGTGTGTGTGTGTGATTTGGAGCAGCAGATGGGTGCAAATGACAAACTGTTGCCTGTGGAGGCACCTACCTAGAGATTACTCAGAGTCCTGCCTCTCTTGCGTGTTGTTGTTCTGTTCTGTGCACCGTTATCAAAGAGGGCACTGTCAGGGCTCCCACGTCCAAAGCTTTACCTAACTTGACAGGGATCCTCTGCAGGCATCCAGATTTCAGTACCTTTCAGTACCCGTGCCCGTTTGTGATGTGCCTTCCGTCTAAAGGAAGCGCTGACCGAATTAAATGTTGTACAGGGAGAAGAGCAAGGTGGGATTGACTTCACATTCGAATTCCCTACTAAAGAGAGATCCCCCTTCGGTGTCTTTTTGTTCCCCAAGTGTCCCTGTCACCCTGCATTTCTTGCCCTGTTTGAGCTGCCTTTCCTTTTCCTGCCCTTTCTCCGAATGCATTGTGCATAAAGAGAAAAGCGATGGGAGGTGAAGCGCTCAGAGAGAGGAGGGGCCGGTGGTTCCTGGTGCGGTCCAACACCCGCAGTTCCGGTGTTGTCACTGCACAGGCACTGTCCCACACCGCTGCCCACTGGGACAGAGCTCCGTGCGTCGGCCAGCAGCGTGACTGCAGTGGAAATGATGCTGATCACAACAGTGGGGAAATTCGTGGCCCAAATGTATTTTTGGTCAATCACTTAAAATTGGAGGACAGAGAAGTCTCAACTACTAGTGTAAATCACTTCCTGGAACTACTCCCTTTTCAAGGCAGTAGGGTCATCAGTGCTGTGGTCGTGGGCGCACATGAACTTGCAAGCTTTGGTGTCTGACTCACGGCAGTGATTTGAAATCCACGGATTTTAATTTCTCTGTGTGTGAGTCCTGCCAGCTCTGCTGCAAGGCCTGACTTGGGTACCAAAGGGGTACCTTGCTGACTGGGGTACCAAAGCCTTGCCATGCCAGCACTGTGAGCTCTGCTCGCTTTGTGGAGCCAGCAAAGCACTGAAGTTTGGTGCTTGCGAGCCCCTAAATGTGAGATGGGTGATCCAATCCTGCTGCTCACTGGCTGAAACAGGTTCTCTGTGGCCAGGAATTTTCATGTAAATGTCAGTCTGAAATTATCACGGTGAATTTTCTGTGATAGTTGTTGTTTGTCTTTATTTTAAGCCATGTGGTTGCAAGGATGAGTGGAGAAGTTCCCTAGTTTGCTGCCGGATAGACATCTGAGCCCCATGTGAGCAGCCTGCTGAGGACAGTTGGAGGAGATGGGGGAACTAGGCTGCTTGGGGAAGGGGTGGGTGAAATGTGTCGTTCTGGAAGAAGATCACTGAACTGATTTAATTAGTTCTGTTTCAGAGGATTCATTTTTGCTCGGGTCACTGCTACGTTCATCTATTTGCTTTTTTCCCCCCTCTTAGCAACAGACAAATGCAGGGTGATAATTAATTTGGCAGGTTGATTGAGATTGGGTGGCAGAGAGGGGAGTTTTCCTGGATGAGTGATGAAGCGTTGCTGGTTGAGCTTAAAGTGAATAGTCTGAAATAGAAAGTAGTTAGTATAAAATCCCCCCAAGGGTGTGTTTAAACTGAATGTACTTTGAGTTTTGACATTGAGGTTTTTTAGTGAGCTACCAGTCTCTACAGTGTAATTTTAGGACATTTGCTAGCTAGGAGCTAGCTGTTGAAATGTCAGTGCTATTCTTCTGCATTGTGAAACCTCAAAACAGGAAAATGGGGTGTTCATGAAAGAAGTAGCAGCCCATTTGTGTGGGTGTCAGGCTGGAACAAGCTTTGGCGGAGTGATGCTCTCTTTGTTTCCAGGCCAACCCTGGAAGCTGAGGCTTCACCTGACCAGACATGATGGGATAAGGCTCCGTGGGTCAGCCTGCTCTGTGTGCTTGCTTGAGGGAGGCCAAATTCTCAGTATCTTAAAATTTTCATTGCTAAATCTCAGCTGTCCCTCAGTGTGCTACCATTAAAATTAATGCATTTCAGGAAAATGAGCTGCTGAAACTGTAAGAAATTACATTCCTGGCTTTCTGCCTCCCTGTATTTTTAGCCTCACCAGGGGCTGATTCCTGTAATCACTGTGTTTTGTGTTTCACTCCAGGTGGACATTAAGTGGCCATATTAAAAACCCCAAAGTTTGCTTTTTTTCCTTTTCAGTAAGCACATATGGCAGCAGAAGAGATCTGATTTGTTCAAACTACTGGATTCTGTTGCTTACAAAGTTTCCAATTTGGGGGGACAGTGGCACTGCAACCGTTACTGGACTTCTCTGACCAAGTGGTTGGGGTTTGGAGATTTGGTCTCTCACCTTCTACCCCCTTCCTTTTGTAAGTGGTGCTTAGCTCTAGGGAGAGGTTTTGGGTGGATGGCTGTGAGGGGACCCCATCCTGCATGCACAAGGGAAAATACAATGGGGACGCAAACAAGTGACGCTTGTCCCTACCCCCACCGCTGTGGCTCAGTTCCCTTGCAGAGGAACCACTTCTGAAGGTAAAATGTCTGGGAAAACCTCAATGCTTACTCAGTCCTAAGGGGTTTTTTTCTGCCGAGCCTGCCAGTAAGGATGTCAGTTTGACAGGGGTTTTGTTTTTTGGTTTTGGGTTGGTTTTTTTCTTGTGAGGTAGACACTTACCCACTGGGAATTGAATTGGGAAATTCCTATTTTTATGCAGACTTCCAGAGAGTGGTCAGCTGTTAGATTACTGCACTTACTGAACTAATTGGATTAAGTTGTCTTCCATATGACCTTTCGTGTTTTGTGTTAGTATTGTGGGTGATTCAACTGCAATCAGAGCCTGACAGAAAAATCCCTTAAAAGTTTTCCTGCTTTTTCAGTGGGGTTTTCAATTGCTGTGTGAAAAGACATCCCTTGTATATTCATAGGACTATACTTTCTTTTCTTTAAAAAAGAGGCCCTCCTGATAACCAGCTGAAAAGAGTTTGTGTCCCCTCCTTGAGGCTTGTGTTGAGTAACTGTAGAAAGTGCAAGTACCATATATGAAACTAGAATCTCTGGAAGGATAGAAAGCGAGAGAAAAACTATGCCCTAAAGAGGGGATGATACTGGTAGCATACATTGCAGAGCAGATTTTTTTTAAAAGCTCCTTTAAGAAGTGACTAGTGGGCTTTAGGTACCTGAAGCTGATTTCAGACTCTGCTGACTCTGTGCTGCAGCAGCTAGCGAGTTTATCCTGGCTGTGCCAGGAACGATACTGTGACTGGGGTTCTTAATGCACAGTTAATGATTCCCAATGGAAAAAGAGCAAATAAGCTTTCTCACTTTTTCTAGGAACTTAATTACAATAGAATGGACTTGACTGTGTAGCTTTGAAATCTAGGAACTTAATGTGTCTACTGTGAATAGCAAGCAAGGTTTAAATAGCCATTTTCTTCTTTTTAACAATCTTTTTAAATTCTTTTGTCAGCTTTTTGGGAGTCTTGGTATTGCTGTGTTGTCCCATACCAAGGAATCTTCTTCCCTAGGTTACTGTCTGTAAATGAACAGCCATGGCCAAGGTGGGAGGATATCAGAGTACCTATGCCCACATTTATTTTTTTTATCTCATGAGTATGGATATTTTTTTCTATAGCTTTGGTTTTCATGATCAGGCTCGGAATGGGAAAGTGAGTACATGGAAAATTTGGTGAACACTTTTGCTTGTTGAATGCTAATCCACCAGATCAAGATACCTATCATTAATCCAGAATATCAGTTTAAGGAAATAAGAAGTCTCTTTATGATCATTTTTGTCAACAATTTATTATTTGTTTTATCAATTTATTCCGGAAGTATTTAAAATTTCCAGGTTAAGGTAAAACTAGTAACTTAGGAAGCCTTTCCTAAAAGAAATCTGCAAATAGCTCTTTGTATGACATTCAACTTTGAGGATCACTGAAGAATAAGAGTTGCTTTTCTTCAAAGAAAAACCGACCAAAAAACTTACAAAAAAACAAAACCAAAAAAAACCCCAGCCCTTTTCTGTATTTTAATACAGCTCTGCCTCTGAAAACCATTGTTTAAAATCCTGGTTTGTGTGTGAAAGATTAGGACCTGAGAAATTCAATGGTAGGACTGAAAATAAGTCTAAACCTGTAGGGATTTGTTTTACTACTGTCATCTGTTTAAGTAGTTTTGACAAAAATGTATATAAATCCAGATACAGGGTGTGGAGGTGGATATTTCCCTGCTTTTTCTTTTTCCCACCTACATGTCTTCTATTTCTTAGCACCTTCCCACTATCTAAAGTTAAACCTGCTCATTTCAAGTAGTGGCACGGAGCAAAAGGGGTACAACAGTTGTCTGCAAGCCCACCGGTGCCAGATTGCCGTGCTGTGTATCTTTATGCCTCCTGCCCCTGTGCAAGGGAGCCAGAAGAAGTCAGATGCAGTTTATTGTCTGGAAATATCTAAAAGGCCATATGCTGCCATGAGAAAAGTCCTCAAAAATGTAGTCTCTCTCTTGCCGTCTCTCCCAGCGCCAGATATGATCTCATTCCTTTTATTCCTTTGGAGCTGAGTCCCTGGTTAAGTGCTCGGGACGGTTTCTTCAGCTGCAGGACAGTCACTGCGGGTGCCTTTCAGGTTGTCCTGTGCCGCAGTGCCCGTTTGCCTCCCCTCAGCCTTACCTCACTGAGCACCCTATTTTCTCTGTTCCCCTCTGCCACAGCAGCTCACTGTCACGTTCCGTGTCTCAATGGAGGATCTGCCTAATTGTGTGTGGGTTTGCCCTGTTCTGCGTAACCTGTGGTCGTGCTGCGAGAGAGCTGTAGGGGTGGAGGAGACAGCTCCTTCCGGGGCTCCCAGCTTCACCAGGATACCAGCTTCAGAGGGTTTAACTCCATCCCCGCACGGGGCTTGTCGTGCAGGGAGGCCATTCGCTGTAGCTCTTCTCCAGACCCATCGCTCTACCTCACTGCTCCCACTTCCAGTTCAAAGCAGTGCCCAGTGCCAAAGCACTTCTGCCTGCACCTCGGTTAGAAAACCTGACCTCTGCCTCCAGCTCTTGTCCAGCAGCCCACAAACCTTCGAAACAACTCAGTTGATTAGGAAGCAACTGAAAGGCTATTACACCCCCATCCCACCCAATTTATTAATGTAGTTAGTTTGGGCGGGGGAGGGAGGTGTTTTGGGTTTTTTAACCAGTCTCAAACTGGGTGCTGACCTTCATGATTTGCAGGTCCCCAGCATGTTGGGAGATTTTGGGTGGAGAGTTTCCTTGCCACTAACTGAGCCGCCAGAGGCTGTGCTGGGGGGAGCGTGCAGCTCTCCTATCTGGCTGAACAGCGCAGCTCTGACATCTCGTGCTTTACGCTGACCCCGGGAGTTGGCGAGTGGTTGTGGAACAGGGATTGTTTTTCCAAATGCTGGAGCGCTTTGCTGTCTGTGTGTCACAGCCTACACGTGCCTGTGTATGATCGTGCTCATCGCGCAGTGAGGAAGACGTCTCTGGCTCTTTGGCTGCCTGCAGGGCAAGCTGCAGCTGTGCTGGCTGATGGAGAAGGTGGGAAGTGCAGCCCTGTGGTTTCTCCCCAGTTACAGTATGGGGATCTGGCAGAGCCGAAGCCCTGCAGCTACAGCCCGCTTACCTTCTCCTGCTGGTGGTGTCCATACCAAAACTGCTCTCCCCAAGTCAGTAGAGTCAGTAAATGACCTTGTTTATCTCGATTACTGTGAAAGTGCAGGGAATAGTCTGTCAGATAGGAGTCCTACTCTAAGTGGCATGTGCAGAAAACCCCTGCTAGCTGCTGTGCAACCTGGTTCCTGCGTGTTTGTAAAAAGAAATGTTTCTTCTAATATATAATCAAAGAAATTGTGCTTTTTTTGTTAGTGAAGAAGAAATTTATCAGGAACGGTTTGTGCCAACATGCTGGTAATAAACAGCTTCTTTTTACCAGTGGAAATACAACCCTGACTGGAGCAGAGTTAATACCCATTCAGCCAGAGAATATGTATCATACTGTGCCCCATTCAGCACAAGCTGTAAGGCGGCAGTGTCAGAGAACTCAACAGTGAGACACTGTTCCTCATCCTCAACATGCCCATTCAACAAAATCTCTTCCAAAGAGGGAAGATGTTATGCTCAGGTTTAAATACAGGCTCTGCTGTTTTGTTGAAGGTTGAAACCAGGTGACAGCCAGATCGGATGCTTCCATCTAGCTCTGCTGGATATGGATTCCCAAATATATGCAGACTTCAAGGGCAAGGTCCTGACACATGCATTGGGACTATGTGATCCTACTTCAGTCTGTTTGAGTCACCTTCACTAGCTTTTGTGAGTTGTGGCTGATTGAGCTCACCTTTGTCAGCACCGTCTAATTATTTGTATAACTGTAGAAGTGTTGGGTATTTGTAAATATATATCTAAATGCAATTCCAGAGTAGTTGGCCATAATCTGATCAGAATTAGAATAGTCTCCAAATTGATTTAAAGACTTTTATTAAACACAAAGCACAACTGCTTCATTGGTCCTCTTAAGTACTTACCATGAAAAGGTCTGCTCGTTCTCTCTAATGAAACTGCACAAAGTGTTGTATTTGCTTAAATAAAAAATCCCTGTGGCTTCAAAATGCCGTTGCATTCTGCTACGGAGGACTCCCTCCCCTTCCTCAGAACATACATGGGACTGTTCATATTCTAGAGGTTGGGGGGTTTTCCTACTCATGCACAGTTGTGGAGGTCCTTATAATAAGGTTATGCCTTTTTTACTTCTGTGAGGTGGTTTTTAGGTTTGGTTGGGTTTTCTTCAGGCATGGCATAGTTAGCAGTATTTCTGGTTCAGGGGCACCTAAATAAATAAATAAATAAATAACCCCAAACACTGGGCCAGAAAAGATGATTTAAGAGAAAAACAAGACCCAGGAAACACTAAAAAGATTTGAATTGTCATTTCTTTCCATCTTTTTTATTTTATTTAGATTTATTATATGTGGGGGGGTCACATTTTCTGACAGTTCTCCTAGCACTATGGAGGCTTCGAATTATGATTTATGAATTTTAATGAAAGTTGAGATTATTATGTAATCATTTGCTGGGGCTTTAATTAAATCACCAAAGAGGAGAAAAATTGTATTTAGAGAGGCGAGAACTGAAGATGCTGATTTTTGTTCTGCTTTGGCATGAGTATCTCAGATACTAAATGCAGAAAGTCCCTGATGCCATTCCCTACTCCTTTGCAGGTATTATTACGTTAGTGAGCATCTGGTTTACATTTAAAATTTTCTTTTACAGCCATGAGGCCTTGAGGCTTCAGAGTGTTTATAGCAAGGGCCTGAGATTTAGAGCACAGTCTACCATTCTGCGTGTTCAGAGCACGCCAGCCCCATTTCCCTTCACTTTTTCTCTCTGGGACTGTGATTTTGTTATTAGGGTCTTCTCCATTCTCACCTCTTCTTCCATTCACAGCCTCACACTCCACTGGGCTGGGGGAGGCTGTTTTCCCTGGGGACCTGTTAGTCAATTAGTTAGGGTAGAGCGAGCCAGTTGGCATCCATGGTGTTTTTGTGCATTCTTGAACGTGCAAGAGTTGTTGCTGAAAGCTGCCTTCATCTTTAAGTGTTAAAACTGTCAGAGCTGGGTCTCCAGGACAGCTGTAGAAGAGATGTTAAGTAGATGCTTTCCTTCTGAGAGAGCTGCATGGGAGTTTGATTTTGGTTTTATCCCTCCTTTTCTGCTGCTGGTACACTCAGCCTCTGCAGCCCGGTAGTAGGAACGATAAAGAAAAGGTATTGGTTAGTGTGAGGCTCTTCCTATCATTCTGGTCCAAGTCAACTCATAGTAATTTTTAGAGAAGTTGATGAGGTCTGAAACAAGCCCTTCTGTTAGTGACAAACATAAATCTCTCTGCTCCATATGCATTTTTTGTGTCTGTGTGTCTTTTTTCATGCAACCACCAATTAGACATCTTGTTTTCTTTTTTTCTGATTACGGAAGGCTGACTCAGACTCGAGTGGATTTATGCATTCTCTTATGTTTCTGACTGTTAAAGACTGGGGTTTTTTTCCATCTTCCAATTTCTATGAAGCTTGTGGAAATTGTGATTTCCAAGCACCCTGATAGGTCAGGCGTACTCGCTGCCCTCCCTTGCTTTTTTTTTCTCCTCTCCTGTATTGTACTGAAGCACTTGCTGTTTGTCCATTGAAAGGAAATCTTCCCCAGGCTCAGAAGTCACCTAGCACTGCATGGCTTGAGCTAAAACGTCTCATACCGAGGCCGTCCTCCCTCTGTGGGATGTTGGCCTGGCAGAGGTTTTGTTACAGCTGCTCTCTACCTCTTTAGTTGTTTTCTGTCCTAGAGCTTGAGGCCCTTTTGTAGTTGTGATATACTTTTTATATCTCTTATGCTGGGAGTCACAGGTGGTGAGACTCATGCTAAATTGAAGTTTTCCTTAGCCGAGTAAATGAAGAAAGCTTTCAACTGCTCCCTCACAAGGCATAGGGGCTGAGGGACTGAAACCAAAGAGGTTTTCTTGGTTCAGAGTAGCAGGAGCCATGGAGGAAGCACAGGTATGAGGGTTTTGGCAGCGGTTCTGCGAAGCACATACATAACCTTTGGTAGATACGTCTCTCGGTAGCTTTTTGCATGCTGGTTATTTACTGAGAGGCCAGCTTTCATAAACATCAAAGCTCAGTTTCATACAGTAATGAGCAAACATAACAGTATGGAGAAACAAACAGGGAAACCTGGCACAGGCAGTGTTTCCACCAACGGTGTGTGGAAAGAGGAAGTAATTACACTAAAACCAGGAGGTCGGTCATGAGGCTGCATCACGTAAAAAAGCCGTGTGACACTGGTGATCTCTGGTGCTATTCTGCCTGTGGGGGTTGTCTCCAGCTATTAATTACAATCACCTACCCCTGTAAATTAAATGAAGGGGGCCTTGGAGAAGGAAAGGATACGTAGGAACAGTCGAGGGCAAAGATAAATTTTTTGTATGAAGTGTATGTGGCTTTTCTCATTTTTCAAAGTAGGTTTTAATCTCTTTTCTTGGGATGAGTGTTTTGAAAGCATGTTCTGCAGTAAGTGTAGGTTGTAAATCTCACTGCCTACCTCTGACCCTGAGAGAAGGCATTTCCTTTGGGAAAGAATGTTGGGAGGGAAAAAAGAGCAAGAAAATGTTCATGCTTGTAAGTCACTGCATGTCACGTTGACCCTTTTATCTTTCATTCACGTATTTTTGTACTTGCATTAAGCTGTGCTCATATGAGTAAGAAAAAGCCTTACCCACAGAGAGCCCGGAGTAGCTCTGTAAAAAACCCAGCTGTCTCCCAGGCTGGAACACAGGCTGGCCAAGCCTGAGAGGCAGGATTAGCAGCTGTAGCCGCCTTGTGTGCGCTGCACAGCTCAGGCTCCATCCGAGCCGTGACTGGGCACTCCCTGGTGCTTTCCAGGGCTTTTGAGGGAGGTATGAGGATAGCTTTATTGCCACCACTTCATGTTTGCCCATAATCTTCAGATATGTGGAGAGGTAACAAAGCCTACTGGGTATTCTCTCTTGTCTGGTTTTTTTTGTCCCCCACCATGACATAGGAGGAAAGAGCTGCTGCATGCAAATTGTATTTTGCTTAAAGAAAGGTTGTGCCTGCCTGTGTCAGCATACAGTTTTGAAATAAAGTAGAAAAAAAGAGAAGACTTTTTCTGGTGCCCCTCCGTACCATCTAATGCCTGACCACTTGACTCACAACACAGTCTCCTGCATGGTTGTACAGAAGATCTGACAGCTGAATTTGGGCTGTAGTTAATGCTTGCCTGCTCCTTAACTTGAAGAGCTGTATACCACCACAAATCCAAATTTCCACAAGAACCCATCATCTCTAAACTCTCTGTTTTCCTCTGCAATGTAATGACTCCACTTGTTTTCCTTTAGAGGGTGTACCTCTACTTTTTTATTACATGGGGAATAATTCAGTGGAGAGGCAGGCTTACAGCTGTCATAAACTTTCATACCTGGTAATAAACCAAGCATTGCTATTTAATCTCATGTCCCCCAGTTTGGGGAATCTCCTTGCTGATCTATCAGCTCTCCTTTTGCCAGCTCAGTATTAAACATTTGGCTAAAGCTGAACTTAATGGCTTTGGGAATTTTACTGGTGTGAGCAGTGTTGTGATGCTAGATGTGTTTTGGCTCTGAATATAAAGGGACAAAGTTACAGTTACAGCTCCCAAGTCTTCTCACCCTCATTATGAAGCTGAAAGCTGCGTGAAGCAAACCTGTGTTTTCAAAGACAATGTGTAATGGATACAAAAGTGTGAATGTTTTGATAAAAGCTAAGAAGTGCAATTTTTCACTTACCTGTGCTTTTCTTTGTTTTTCAGCTCATGGGGCATTCTGAATGGGATCACAAGCGAGGACCCAGAGGCTCACAGGTCAGTTGCTCAGTATTTTTTGTTTGATTTTGGCTTTTTGTAAGTTCGAGGTATTGAAGCAAGTTTTCCATCTGAGATTGGCAAAGTTGTTAATTTTGTTAGTATTTGCAAGATTGAATACATGGAAAAAAAGCATAAAACCACGACAGCCTTCATTAATATAATTTTTTGAGCTGTAATCCAAATACTTGATCCAGACAGAGCCGAGTCAGGCAACAAAAAGTTTCTTTCAGTAGCAGTAAGATGGATTAGTTGTACTGAGAAAGCGTTTCTTACTCAGCTGTCTCCGTCAGGATATAAAAGGAATGAAATTTCAAATAATGCCTATATGGTTTGGTGATTGCTTTTCTTTCTTTTAAACCTGAAAAACTTGTAAAACTTGGATGGCCCTCTCACCTTGTTCAGTAATAAAGGGATTAGTGGTGTTGAAATTGTGCAGGGAGGTGCTGCAAAGCCACATGTAGCTACTGGTTTGCTCTTGACACAGCACGGAAAGGAAGCTACGCTAGTAGTGTTAATGGCATCATTTTTAAATTATCTCTAGAATTAGGGTTGCTGCAAAGAAGACATTGCTGCCAGTATTGATGTTCAGGAATTTTTGTGCTTGGGTAAAGCAGTCTATCCTATCTGGTGTTGAAATTTTATTAATACATTATTAGGGGCCTGGCATTTTGGAATTATTTTTTCTTCAGGGGAAGGATTTTCATATGAATATGACCATCTGTGTCTAAATCTATAACAAACAGGCTTTGCTGCCGTGGAGCTACATGTTTGCAACCTTAATCTCAGTAGGGTGGTTCCTGGCCTAACCTTCACAAAGGCACTTGCGAAAATCCCTGGAGTATCTGCATTCTGCTACTTGTTTTAATATACAGGATTTGCTATTTTTAATGCAAAATTAATTTGTTAAGGTTTGCTATTTTGCCCTTATTGTTGCAGAATTCTGGGGTTTTTTCTGAAGTTTTCCAAGCTTTTGTGTTGCATTTCATTTGAAAACCAATCTTGAAATTTGCAGGAAATTCAGCATTTCATTAAACAGTTAAGCCTATCTCAGATAGGTTGCAGGTCTGATTTTTTTCAGGTGATAGCCTGTCATTTCAAAAATATTAAAAAACCAGAAAGTAAGCTAGTTTTCAATGGAAACTGAGGAATTTCAGAAACCAGGGAAATCCTTTCACACAAGGTGAGACCTGCTCAGGACATAACCTCTCCTGCCTCCTCTGATGTGCTAGTTGATCATGCTGTGCTCTTCTGCTCCAAAGAGTGGAAGGCCAATTGGCCTCCTCCAAACTACCACTGAGAGGAAGGCAGTCGCTTGAAGGACTCTTACTTGCATCATTGCAAATCTTCATCTAACTTTTGTGTGCCTATGAAAAAGTGGGCAGCCTTTTGTACCCTCTGACCCATGCCTGGCAGGCCTAATGCTTTGCCTGTGGCAGCAAAACCTTTAGAGAAGGCTGACTGGGGTGTATATGAAGTCTGCGCTGGTATTGCATCAGAGGCCGAGGCCTAAGTCCCCTTCAGTTCCTCATACCTGATACATCCTGTTGGCTTCATGCCTCGTTGCTTGAAGGGTTTTTTGGTGTCGTCTAGACATTTTTCAAGGTTTACAGCTAGCCAATAAGAAATGTTAGAGAAAGGGGTTTAGGTGGGAGGGAAGTGGTAGATTTTAAATGAAACAGTAGGACAGATCCAGCTGACTATCACAAAATGTATCTTGCTGCAGAAAATTCGACTTGGTCTGCTTAATAGACCCCTTTTGAGTTTTCTGAAAAAGTAAACTCACGGGATTAAATAGCTGCCAAATTATTTGTTCTCAAGAGGCTACAGTTTCTTCCAAGAAGGGCTCCAAAGAAATTAATATGTTGCGTGATTTCTCTCTTTCACCCCTTCCTCTGAATAAGGAGGGCTGGCGCGACATGGCCTAATTTCAAAGGAAGAGTTCTTGTGGGCATTAACTTAGTTGCTGCAGATGCCAATCTATATGGAGTGCAAGTAAAACCATTTGTGGGGTGTTGTTAGGGAAGGTTGTAGTTAGGCAAATAACTGGTTGCTAAACCATATAGATTAAGTTCTCTGCATTTCAGTAGAGGCTGACAAAGAGATAATTGTGAGAAGATAACTCCATAAAATTTTCCTCTATCTTTCCATGAATATTTTTGTTCCATCCTTGTGTGATGTTTTAGATATTCCACCACCACTTTGTATTTAAAAAATAAAAAATTGAGAAGTTCAGTGGAATCCTCTGTAGGGCAGCCTGCAGTCATTTCAACCTTTTCTGAAGGATATTATTGAATTATTAAAAACATCATTCTAGAAAACTCTGTATCAGATTTTCATGTAGAAGACTACCACTGGTATTTTTTTGTAGGCAGAATGCCTTTTTTTTTGTTTTTTTCAACAAAATAAGCAAAAATACTTCAACCCTGAGAGTGTGTTCCTTCAAACCAGCATAAATTCTGCATCTGTAAGGTTTCCTTTAAAGAGCAGTGAGGTGTTTCCTTCTAAATCCAATTAAAAAGAAGTGCATAGTTTTAATCAGTTTCCTCCTGTTAAGTTCTCTTTTATTTAATTTTTTGCTGTGTATAGGTGTTCTGCAAAGCTTCTAGAAAGCTAGTTGTTTTAAAATCTTGTAAGAGCCTTGCAAAACTAACAATCACTGTGTACCACATAAATGTTAAAGTATTAGATAATAGGGTGAGAAAAGACAATGACCCAAGCACTCTGATTACAGCGTGGTGTCCTAGTCCCCAGTCACAAGAAGCAAGGAAGGAAACTTTCATTAAGGAGAAGAAAATAAGCCTGTTACTCCATTGTAGCCTCAGACTCTCTCTCTTACATGGCTCAAAAATTATTTTGATAGGAATAGAGTTAAACCTGATTTCACTAGTTCCTTGAAAGGTTAGGAGGTTCTGATTTTTACATCTAATAAAAAAAGAACTGGTTTTATCTCTTACGATTCAGTTGCATCGTTGCCAATTTGTGTCCTTAATAAACACACCCTTTGTTAAACAAGATCTTCCTTAAATTTGAGTCATCTGTTAGGTGTACTTCTTCAAATCTAATACGTAAAGTGTTTTCAAGGTGGACTGACCTGACGGATTTGCCAGGGTTGTTTGCAGTGTTTGGGGCTTTCCTCCATCGGAGGACTTGGGAGGAGAGGTCTCTCCTAGCCAGTGGTAGCCTGCACTGCTTGGGCAAGCAGTGAGAGAGAAGGAAGGGGTTTAAACTTTTGTTATTGGGAGCCAATTTTTCAGTGATCTTTTAATTCTTACGGAGTAAAGTGAAGAAAGCGGGAAGCTGCCTGTGTCTGTCAGTGTTAATGATGTCACTTGTGAGAAAAGGAAGTGGAACCACTGGTTTGCCATAACATAAAACTAAAATCTGCAAACTCATAAAATTATTCTGCTGTTGTGGTTTAGCCCTAGCCAGCCCGAGCTATCAGCCAAGTACCCTGCAGCCGCTTGCTTACTCCTCATCCCTCCCAGTGAGAGCAAAAAGGTAAAACTCGTGGGTTAGGACAAAGACAGGTTAATAGGACAGCGACACAAAAGGAAAGTAACAACCATGATACTTATAAAAGAATTTATGAAGCAGGTGATACACAATGCAGTTTGATCACCACCTGGAGACCAGTGCACAGCCTGTCCCCAAGCAGCGACCCCCTCCTCCCTGGCCAGCCCACTTCATATACTGAACGTGATGTCAAGCATTATTGAATACCCCTTTGGCTCGTTTGGGTCAGCTGTACTGACTCCACCCCCTCCCAACTTTTTGGGAAAATTAACTATTCTAGCAAGAAAACCCAGGGCATCTACCAAGACTCTTTAAAGTCCTTTAAGATTTTCTTTAAGAACTAGTAAGTTTTTTTATGGTGTGTGTTGAGACACGAGAGGAAACTACTACAGTACATGTGACACTTACTAATGACACGCTTGGAAAATATGTTCCTTTTCTGCATGTGGGAGTTAAATGCGAAGTGATGTAGTTACAGGTAGTGATGGATGTCAAATGAAATACACTGAGGCTTATGGGAATTTCTGTTTGCAGGAGTTTGTCTCCTGATAAGCATCTGCAATTCAATAAAATGTAAATGGGACAAGTAAAAAGCTCTCTTTACAATATGTAACTTGCTCCTGGCTTCCATACCAACACCACACTCAATTTTTTATGGATAACACACACATATGTATTACGTGTGTATGTTGTAAGGATTCCTTTTCTTTTAGAATATTTCTACTATTAAGGCTACTGTAATTAGAGTGAATTATAGGTTGCCTTACAAAAAGCAATGAGTTCCTGGCTACTTTTTTTGTTTGTTTTTTACCTTTTTTTTTTAATCCCACTTCCTGCTGGAAATGCCTGATGCAGAGCACTTGCTCTCTGGATTTGATATTATGCAGAAAGTGCAAAGTGAATTTCATTGGGTTCCATGCTTAATTTTTTTCAATTAATACAGGTTAGGATTTAGGCATGGAACTTCAAAATTGAGTTCCAAGCTAAAGAAATTCTTAAGTGTTTGGGAATGTTTAACCCACCTAAAGAAATCTCTCTCAAATACGCACATGCAATTCGTAAACCCACCTCACCTCACTGATGTGAGGGGGAAATACTCATACCCATTTCTAATATCGGTGTGTGCCACAAGAAAATGTGACTCTGCTAGCCACTTCATCCTTGGCATATTATCCCTCTGCAGAAAAAATATGCAAACAATATTTCAGTTATTCCACTAAAGGGCAATACTTGATGCTTCTAAGATTTTTCAGGTGGAACCCACGGCACGCTTCGTGCACATGTTTTTATGAGGGACCTTGAATGTGTGGGCGTTATTTGTTTCTCTGTCATGAAGACTTGTTTGGCTTGCTGAAGATGTAGGCGTAGCCCCAGGAGTCAGTGGAATCGAGCGATCGTTCCTCCGGCATTATAAAACGATGATAGCCAGGAGAGAAACACAGAGGTCCAGCGTTTTTAATTCTCTTTAAACATAAAAGCTCTCAATTATATATCTGAGGTGCTGCATTTTACCCCTCCAGTTCCTAAGCAACAGCTATTTTCAGATTGAGTGCGTCTGGTGTTGTCTACCTACTTCATGCTTTTGTGAGGTAATTCGTCAGTGAGAGCCAGGCTTTTCAGTATCTCGCCTGGCTCCCTTTGTCGTGGCACTGTCAGGAGACGGAGGCTGTAGAGAAGCGGGAGAAGCTTGCACCTAACCGGTCTCAACCTCGCAGCTTGCAAAAACTTGCCTGCATCGGGGAGCCCTGCCATCTACAGCAATGAAGCACAGGAGTCAGAAATAAGGTTCTTGACGCTGGTTTCGGAGGAGCCTTTTTCTGGAGTGTGGAGAAACCTCTAGAGCAGATTCAGAATCATGAGCCGGAAATCTCTGTACTTGCTGAAGCGTAGGTGGGAGTCGATTCCCGCTACTGACCAGGTACTGTGCTCTGGTGAATCTGTCGTGTCACTGTCTCCCCTTGCAATGCCACTGGAAGGAGATTTACGGTGATTTAACGGTGGTGGCTGGAGTCGTCCACATACCGTGCCAACCAGCTGGCTGTTGCTTGTCATTTCCATGGTGAATAGTGCAAAATGTTGGGTGAAGCCAGTTTTGCAAAAGCATGTGATTGTGAATGCAGAGGTGCCATGACAGCCCACTAATGCAGGCTTAAGTAACCAACAGTCTCTCCCTGTCTCAAAAAATGAGACACTTCTAAAGGCTTTAGGATTATTTTAATCTGAGTGGCTGAGGAAAAGTGTGGTCTACTGGGTTCCTTGGTGCCTGTCTCGGTTGCATGTTGTATCTCACATGTAAGTATGTATGGAATCACTGATTACAAGTAGATATAATGCACTGGCGGAACCTCAGATTTTCCAGCATCATCTTGGTTGATGCAGCTTTTCAAGTGTGTTAACGAGGATGAGAGTGAAGCAGATGTAAACAATATAGACCATAGGTAGCATGGAAACTGTGGGATGCTGTTGGGAGGAATGGTCATCACCGTAAGTAGGACTAAGATGTGATGAATGGGAGTACAATTACTATATTTCCTGCTTCTTGCTCAGGCACTCCAGGGACCTGTGATTTATCCCAATAGCTTACTCGGGATGTAAAGACACTAAAAGAAACAATTCTAGAAGTAATATCAAAAGGAGAGTGGAGTTAGGAGCTTATTACATGTTCCAACTCAGTTTTCTCTTTATAAAGTGGTTGACTATGAAGGAATGCCTTTATCAGTGGGAGAGAGGCAATTTGGGAGAAAAATCCTTCCAACAGAAAGGATGGACTGCAGAAATACTTCCCAGTTTTTGAGGAGGATTCTCCTGTGCTCTTTTCATAGGAGTGGGAAGGGAAGAGCAGATTACTTGCCATATTTTAGAGAGTTGTAGATTTTCAAAAACCAAATTAGAACACTGAGTATCTAGAGATCTCAGGCATATTACTAGACAAAAAATAACATGCCGTCACATCAGGCCTTCAACATTTTCTTGTTAAATAACAATATGCCATATATATGTGTGTTTGTGTGCATGGATGTATGAAAACTTTTAATTTAAAGGCTTCAAGTGAAGAATAATCCACCATATTCCCTGATGTTTTCCAATTTTTATATGTTATCTCTTTTTAATATAATGCCTTCTTGTTTGACTTTTTCTAATTTAAATCTCCCACCAACTTGCTACATCTCTGAATGCCAAATTTAAACAGTCCTCTTTCAGATTATTATTCTACTTCGGTTTGCTATCATTTGTGCTAGCTGAAATATGAAGTTGCAAAAGAATCAACTCTCTAGTAATTTGCTGTTAAAAATTCACACAAAAAATAATAAGGCAGTGTTGATGAATGCAGTTTCATCGTATCGAAATATAATTGAATTGATCCAGTTCAATCAGGCTTCCTTAAATCTCTTGGTAAAAGAGGGGTAAATAAATGCTTTGTTATGAAATGAGTCATTTGCCATCTTGTTTCTCTTAGGAAGATGTGGGGAGACCAGTGTCATTCAAAGAAAAGCTGCATTTCAGCTTCTTGGCTTCCTTCCTCTGACATAAATGCAGATCCTTGGCTTATTATGAACAAATATTTGACCGGCCAGGTATCCCTGTCGTTGCATTTAGATTGCTTACCAGTTCACTTGCCCAGTGTTGCCTTTTCCTTTTAATCACTCTAACCCTGATGTTGCATTGCATCATACTGTGTTACAGTGTGATCTGTCTGGGAAAAAATAAGTATTCCTTACCCAGGTGTGAGGTGTGCTCGGCTGTACTGAGCTGGGCATCCTTCTCATCCTCAGTCCCTCAGTGCCTCTGGAGGGTTTTAAACAGAAAAGGAAGTTTCCCTGACCCATCTACCGTGTCTGGGAGAAGTGAGACTCTGTAAGTGACACACGTAGATGAAGTTGACTTGAGCATCGTGCAAACCTGTAAGGACTGTTTACGGGTGAAATAAAGGAGGGAAGATGATGTTCAGCCTCAAACACATAGCTGTTTCTCTGGCTGTTCGTACTACGCTGGGTGACACAGGTGGAGTGGGGCTGCTCTGCCTGTCCTCCCCCTTGCTCAGCCGTGCCTCAGGTGACAATCACAGAGAGGCGACTTCTTGAGCATTTCAGGCTGATCCCATTCATAGGATTGTATAAAAATAATAGCTCTGCCTTTTGGTGCAAATCCATTATTTAGTCCTTAAAGGTACTCACTAGTTTACCGTGTTCTACGCAATCCTATGGGAAATGGCATTATATTGCAGCAACAAGTAGTAACATTGTAGGTTATTGCTCTGTGCAGAGGCGATGAAAGATAATTATGTTAATAAGTGGCAAAACCTCTCCAAACTGATTTACTGTGTTAACAGCTTCTTCTTTTTTTTTTTTTTTTTTAAGACTAAAGGTAGGAAATAAAATTTAATTCTGAAAATGGGATTTTTGTCTTGATCTTGTTTCTAGTTTGATATAGCAGGTCGGATGTTTAAGGATGTGGGTGGGAGCTGTAAGTCCACAGTGAAGTCTGATATTCTATTAAAACATACTCTATCTATTAGAAAACGTTAAGTGATTCTTATTCTTCATCTTACATAGTCTACATCAAATTGAATGGAACCCAGAACAGTGAGCAAGATGAGAAGGTAGGGGTAGAGAAAAAACAAGAGTAGTTAC
The DNA here is from genome assembly GCA_013400835.1 of Zapornia atra. NCBI lineage: Eukaryota > Metazoa > Chordata > Aves > Gruiformes > Rallidae > Zapornia > Zapornia atra. Next base: position 132,991 of record VZTU01020287.1, on the reverse strand, counting down.
AATGGTTATAGATAATATTGTTGGGAGGATTTAGTTTTTGTGGTCTTTTTGGGGGAAGGGTGTTTTATAATTTATTTTTTATCTTTTGACCATCACTTAGGCTCACAGACACTACGTCACGTACTTTTCTGTGGTTTCTGGGGTCTGCTGTGACAAGGGAAATTTTTGGTTGCTTGTTGGCTTTTTGTGTGTGTGAAAGAGTTTTATTGTGAACCATAAATTCGATCCCTTTTATTTTGGTTGATGAGAAACATCTTACCTTGCTAGATGGTTTTATATGTGGGAGAGCCTGATCCTGTGGGTGTTTTGCATGGGCAAATTTAAGCAAAATTGTGGTGAATTATACATAATGTATTAGCCGCAATTCAACAGACTGTAGTATCTCTTAGTGCTTAAATCTAGAATGTCTTTATATGATTAATTTCGGAAGGAACTACCTTTGCAGATCTAAGGAAAGAATTTGGGTTGCCTGAAAGTCCTTCTTGAAGTTTTGATACAGGTTTGAGGAGAAATTTTCTGTTGGTTTCATTTGGGGCCTGAGGGTCTCATTTCTTGGACCGATAGTAATTTGTTATCCCTGATAACTACAACTGAGAATGATTTCACTGAATGGATATGCAGTTAAAGTGTTGTGGCAACCAACTGAGCAAGATGTGATGAAGTGTTAAATATTTTCTCATAGGATATTGAGTGTTTTCCTCTGCCTGAAATTCTCTGTAGGTTTCATTAGCCATAGCCTTTCAACGTAAGTTGTGTTTGCTCTAAAACACCAAACTCTTTACACATTTGTTTCATCAGTGGCTGTGAATTTTAAAAAAAAAAAAAAAAAAAAAGGAACTAGAAGCAGATTTCTATAACAATATAAAAGCCAAATAACCCAGTACTTGATATTCAGGTTTATATAGCTGCAGATTGTTCAAAGGAATGTACTGTGCAGGCAGACTAGCACCTCAGTAATATTTCTTAGCCAGAACCGTGTGCTTACGTAGTATAAACAATAGTAATGCTTTCCATTGAGTCACCAGTTTGGATTTTGATGCATTTGTGTAAATCCCATGAAATGATGCCTCTCTTGTGTGCCAGCGATTCACAGCACAGCTATGCCTAAGGCAGTTTGCATGTGCGGTGCAATATCCTGTTCCTGGCCACAGATAGGTTAGATAGGAGAATTTCCCATCACCTACAACCTATGTAGAGTGCTAAACAGCAAATACACTGATCCCAGTATAACTCTGTGAAATAATAAATCCAGAGATTTTTTGAGCAGGCCTGGATACAATATTATATCACGGAGCCACCATATTTTCAGTGTGTCTGTGTATGAAGTAATTCTGATGGATAAAAGCTGCTGTGAAGAAATGGATGAGGTTCCTTTTGTCAGGATTGTAAACTGTATTTTAACTTCCTTTTTTTTTTTCTTTTTTTTTATTTTTATAAAAGTAATGGGTCACTCAGCCACGGACCTTTTTGATAGTTGTATCTTTCTGCTCTGAATGGGCTTTGCTCAAACCCCTTATGCATCCGTGAGGATGGATACACTGCACCTGGTATCTGTATGAGAAGGCTGGAGCTCCTGTGCTCTTTTTTTTCCTCTCAGATATCCATGAAATTCAGACTTTCCTTGGCTGCTGTCCAGCCCCCCCTGCATCCAGCAGCCTGGCAGCAGTATGGCACTGTCGATTGTCTTTGTCCAGAGCCAACTTTGCTGGGAACTTCACGCTGAGTGCCTCAGTTTGTGTAAGGGAGAGAGCTATGGCAGAGGTTGGTGTACAAGCAGGACAGTGTCAGAGACCTGGATGAAAACATCATTCCGTGCAGCAAGGATCCTTGGTATGTGCCTCCTTTCTGTGAAAAGGTCATGAAGCCCTTTGTTGAGAAGGGGATGAAGCAATGGCTATGGGTGAGAGGGCTTCAGGGCAGTCAGTGTGGGACTGAGTCTCCCTGGATCATAGATTTCAGAAGGATTAAGACAATGTGCAATAGAGCCCAGGTCAGCTGGAACCAAGAAGTTCCTTTTCCTTTCAAGTGCCCATGCTTTGTGGTTGTACCTGGTTATTCCTTTTGCACAACCTGTCTCCCAGGCAAGCCACTGGCATGTGGTGGGAGCCATGCCTGCCATGGCACTACCACCATCATAGCATGTGGTCTCTTTAGGAGGTTTCAGTGGCAGCAGAGTAATAAACACAACTGTGGAGAGGCAATACAAGCCAAGGTGGAAGCAATGCACTATGTTATAGAATCATAGAATGGTTAGGGTTGGAAAGCAATTTAAAGATCATCTAGTTCCAACCCCACTGCCATGGACAGGGACACCCTTCACTATACCAACCTGGCCCTGCGTACCCCCAGCAATGGGGCATCTACAACTTCTCTGGGCAACCTGTTTCAGTGAGTAACCACCCTCACAGTGAAGAATTTCTTCCTAATATCAAATTTAAGTCTACCATCTTCCAGTTTAAGGCCATTACCCCATGTCATACCACTCTGTGCCCTTGTAAACAGTCCCTCCCCAACTTCCTGTATCATTACATTTACTTAGAAGTGTGTGCTAGCAGTCAGTCAGGCTGCAGGAACAGCAGTGCAAGTCACCGTAGGAACTCAGCAGAAGCCCCCAGCTCACCTTGTATCTCCAGCCTGCTTCAAATCCATGCACCCAAACAGACTTTTCATTCATAGCTCATCTCTCCCCCATCTTCTTATCAGAAAGGCCCATGGGGAATACATGCCTGAAGCAGAGTTCCTGCTGGGGCACATCGCAACAGCAATCCTTGTATCTAACCCAATCCCTCTTATTACACCTGAAAACAGTTTGAAAAAGTTGTTGTTTTTGTGGTTTTCCACAGTTATTCATTGTTAATAAAACCTTACATTATCCTTTCATTCAGCAGACAAGTTTTCAAAGCTTTCCTGGCAGAGCAGAGACGTGTGGAGTTGGGATGTTATGGGAAAGAGGCCTCATGGGAGGGCTGTGGCTTGGTTGGAATATGGAGCTGGGGCTGAGGGAGGACATTTGGTTTTGCACGGCAGGAAAGGTGCAGAAAGCTGAGATGGATTAAGAAATGATCTGTGCAGTTTTTCCTTGCTTTCTAATGAAGCAAACAAATGATGTCATGCAGGATGCTATCTCAGAGAAATAGTCTACCTCAGATTTGGCCCTGCTTCTCTTCAGAGGCAACTGTTGAGGCATGGGCACTAGCTGTGATTGTGAGACCTTTTCTGTGTGACCCCCTAGGCTTTCCACCATGCTGCTCTAATGAATGTATGGCAGGGGAATGGAGTGATAATGAGCTTGGCACCTGAGAAAGAACGCTCTTACTTGCTCATGTACCACCACCACTGCTCAAGAGATGACCAGAGAAGTTCTGTGGGTAGTCAGGATTGTCAGGATGTGCATTTAAGCCAGGGAGCCAATGTTTCCAATGCATAACAGAGACCAGTTTGTTTCAGAAGGATCAGCACCAGAAATACACTTGTCATCTTGCATGGTTTTGTGCAGGCAAGAGCTGGGCACAAGTTTTGGCACTGTACAACCTTCCTTGTCTACCTAGACTTTAGTAAAGACTTTGGCACCATTACCCACAGCATTCTCCTGGAGAAACTAGCTGCTCATCGCTTGGATGGGCTTATGCTTTGCTGAGGGAAAAAATGGCTGGATGGCTGAGCCCAGATTGTTGTGGTGGAGTTAAATATGGTTGGTTGCTGGTCACAAGCATGGTTCCCTAGGGCGTAGTATTGGGACTAAGAGCATCCTGGCTTCTGTCAGAAATAGCATGGCCATCAGGACTAATTAGGGGGACTGATCATCAGGAGTGATTGTCCCCCTGTGTGTGGCACTGCTGAGGCCACACCTTGAACACTGTGTTCAGTTTTGGGCCCCTCACTACAAAAAGGATGTAGAGGTGCTGCAGGAGGCTGGTGGAAGGTCTAGAGCACGTCGTATGAAGAGTGGCTGAGGAAATTGGGGTTGTTTAATCTGGAGAAAAGGAGTCTGAGGGGAGACCGTATTGCTCTCTACAACTACTAGAAAGGAGGTTGTGTTAAGGTGGGTGTCAATCTCCTCTCCCAAGTAAGAAGCGATAGGACAAGAGGAAATGGCTTCAAGTTGCCCCAGGGGAGGTTTAGATTGGATACTAAGAAAAAACGCTTTACTGAAAGGGTTATTTAGCACTGGAACAGGCTGACAGGGAAAGTGGGTTGAGTCACCAACCCTGGAAGTATTGAAAACACCTGCAAATTCAGTGCTCAGGAACATGGTTTAGTGGTGGACTTGACAGTGCACAGTTTATGGTTAGACTTGATGATCTCCAAGTTCTTTTCCAACCAAAGCAAGTCTGTGATTCTATTCTGTGATTCCATGCTGGCAAATGGCAATAAAACATTGATAGTGATTAATAAGAGCCTGAAGTGTGTTAGGGAAATGCACTTAGTGCTGATGTAGAGCTGCAAGAGGCTAGGAGCTGGCAGGACAAAAGACAGGATACATCTAACTGGAAGTTGTGACACGGCTGGTGCTAGCAAACCTCCTGCAACCTCCCATATCCCTCACTTGTAAGGTGCGGAAAAACCTTTTAAATTGTGTCAGCCACTCTGTGAATCATCCTCTCTATCAACTGCTGTATCCCAGAATGATTGGCATTGGGACAGGAGGAGTGGATTAGAAGCTTGATAATTACAGCCCTCTTCTTAAGGCTGTCAGACTGTTATGTCAATATTCTTCACAGTGAAGCAGAAAGCTCAACATAGGTTTCCAGAAATACTACATTTCTTCTTGGAAACCTCTGCCTACTGTTACCCTCCCCAGGTGCGCAGCGCCAGTCGTGCAGCAGGTCAGGCAGCCGGGTAGTGCGGAAGGGAGCGGAAGGTGGCTGGCGGTACCCGGCAGGAGCCGTGCTCTGCTCTGTTCAGTGAGCACGTTCTGCCTCAGGAAGGGGGCAGCTCGTAGGATGGTGGCCGTGCTGCAGTCAAGTGCAGCTTGCAAAAGGAATCGGCAGGGCAATGCAAACGGCAGCCTGAAGTGGTATCCTGGCAAAACGATTCCTTGAAGCAGCGTGTTGAGAGAACAAGCAGTTAAAAAGCGCAGCGTTTGACTTTGTGTCTTGAAAAGCAGAGATAGTAGAAGCAGCTGGTACACTTTTTTATTCCTCCCTCCCTCCAGCACTGGGGAAAGACTGCATGTCCACTTCTGTGGTGCAAATATAGCTGGATGATGGCAATTGAACCGAGAGGACGAGATTGTGACCTGTTGTCATTTGGAGCAGAGCAAGGGGATCATTTTCTCTCTGTAGTGATCACAGTCCTGAAATATCCCTTTATCTCCCCGCATTATTTTCTCATCATCAAAGTGTATCTTTCTGTTCCACCAGTTTTCACCATGTTTTTGTTGGTACATTTGTTTTCAAATCCATGGGTTTTTAGACAATGCAAGTTTACAGCTGGTATTTCTCAATTGCTGCTTTGTAAATTCCTTTGAAGTAGTTCAGAGGCTTATGGTCTTCATATGAAAAAAATTGGTTAAGAGATTTTGTTCATGTGCACTTTCCCTTTTTGAGTTTTCCAGTTGCAAACCATCAAGAGAAGTGCTTAGGGCATCAGCTATACTTGCTGTCCTGGTCCTGGTCAGGCCAGAGTCAACCTCCCCAAGCAGACAGCCCAGGTGAGCTGAGTCAGGGGCTGTCCCCAAACCACCCGACATCACTCCCCCATAAAAGGGGATGGTTGGGGAGGGGTACTGGCTGGGTGTCTCCAGAGTAGTCTGAGTGTGGCTGGGGCTTCTGGTTGTGTTGTCTGGCTCTCTCTGATGGCCGGGTCGGTTCTGTGTGTTATCACTGGGTGTGAGTGTAATTGGCTGTTACTGTTCTATTATCATGGTGCTTGCATGGGTAACTTGCCCTTATCCCAATCCGTGGAAGCTCTGGCTCTTCTCTGGGAGTGAGGGAGCAGCGTGTGGTGTTCAGCTACCACTTGGGGCTGAACCACTGCACTTGCTTGCTGGGGTTGAGGGGGGGCTGAAATGGGTTGGCATCTGGTAAAGTTGATGGATGTCTTTAAGTACCTGTAGAGAAACTTGGGAGGCTTTGAGAGTTTAATCTGCTGAAGTTCAAGTCCTCTGCTTTAGCTCATGCTATCTACATGTTTTCAGATTTCAGATTCTTCAAATTACCCAAATTTGGGCATCTCTGAAACAAAAACTACTCTGAGGATTTTCTGAGTCCAGACTGGTGCAACAGAAAGAGTTTAGTAGTCAGTGATGAGTAAAACAGTGTCCCTTCAACTTCTGGAAATGACTGTGCTAGATGAAATTCTCCAAATAAAGGCTATCAGTTGCAAACGTTTAATTTTGTAAAAGTATAAGAACTGAAAACAGGGTTTTATGAAGGAAAGCAAGGGCACACATAATAATGGGTGATGCAGTTAACTTCCTTGTAATGAAAAAAAAAACCCAAAAGATAGAAATTTGTAACACTGTGGCTTTTGTGATGATAAAACAGCACATTTTGGCTCCTCACAACTATTAAAAGCTGAGAGTTGTGTTATAAGGTGTTTTTTCATTTCCAATATTATCTTAAGTTTCGCTTATTGCGTATCTGCGGTTCAGATGTTTGTCACCTGCCCAAACAAATTGCTGAACACAATTACTTCAAATTTTTTGGATTCCTGTTTTCAGAGATGAACCCAGTTATGGAATGAACATGATTTATGTACTTAGTATTTTACTCAGCAGTGATTATGCATAGTCTTCAGCCAGGATGCTTCCACTGGTGTGTTAATAGCAGAATTGTATGCCCTAACCTTCCCTACAGAGTTTCTACAATGCTGTTAGTGTCAGAAGATGCCCTCAGTAATGGGGACAAAGTGAGCGGATTTCTCTCTACAATGGATACTTGGGTTTAAAAGCATTTTTATTAACACTGGGTTTATATTGTTTTTCCCTGAGCTTTGTGTCTATATTGGGGAAGACATGTATGCTGTAATTGCTGCTCTCTGGGATAGTTTTAAAGAATAAATAAGTGAAAGTATTTCCTATTGTTCCTTCCTTACAAGAACGCACGCTGAACTCTCTAGTAGCTCATTTTATGAGTTTCCCAGTGGAAAAGCTCACAGCTGATCGGCTCTGTTCTCAACAGCAGATGTTCTTTTTCTGCTTGACTTTAGTAGTGAGCCATAATTTTGTTCTGTGTCTGATAGATCAGTGTTCAAAATTTCAAAATGAATTATTGGAGCAGCCTCCTGAGATTTTTGAATAAGCCAGAGCTGGAGTAAATCTTAAAGTCAAGTCATAAAAAAAGAAAATTTCATGTTAGGTTGGATTTTACAGATCAAAGGTTCATTGTGTAATGGGTCCTCATTGCTCAATTTTCAATTCCTGAATAACCTTGAAAGTTACAAGAGCAGCATGAATTCTTACAGTCCATAAAGGAAGTCTGGAGACTATCAGACCTGATTCTAGAGTTCATAATTATTGAGTTATTGAGCTTTATGTAGGACTAAAAAAGTAACTACTTGTTACAGTGAATAGACAAGCCCCAAGAGGAGAGGTAGGGGCATCAGTTACTGAACTGAAAAAAGTTTTAAAACAAACAAACAAACAAAAGAACCCAAAACAAAAACCTAGTGCAAAAAAAGGTGTCTTTATTAATAACTTGGATGATGGACAGAATGCACCCTCTGCAAATTTGCAGGTGATACTGAACTGGAGGAGTGGCTGCCACACCAGATGGTTGCACTGCCATTCAGGGGACCCAAAGAAATGGGCCAAGAGGAATCTTAAGAAGTTCCACAGTGGGAAATACAAAGTACTCCCATACCTGGGGAGAAGTAACTGCATGCACCAGTACACGCTAGGGACTGACTGGCTGGGGAGCACCTTGGCAGAGAAGATCATCTGGTGGATGCCAAGTTGAACATGAGCCAGCTGTATGTCCTTGTGGCAAAGCAAACCAACAGTATCCTGGACTGTGTTGGGCAGAGCACTGCCAACATCTTGGGAGAGTTGATCTTTTTTCCCATCTCAGCACTGGTGAAGAACATTTGGAGTGCTGTGTACAGGCCTGTGCTCCCCAGGACAGGAGAGGGACAAAAATACTGGAGTATGTCCAACAAAGGGCCACAAAGATGATGAAGGGTCTGGAGCACCTGACATGTGAGGAGATGCATAGAGAGCTGGGGCTGTTCAGCATGGAAAAAGGAAAGACTCAAAGTGTATAAATACCTGATGGGATTGTAGAGGGGATGGAGCAAAATTCTTCTCTGTTGTCCTGGTTCTGGCCAGGCCAGGGTTGACCTCCCCAGTCAGCCAACACATGTGAGCTGAGTTAGTGCAGCTGAGCTGAGTTAGCCTGGGCTGTTTTCCACACCACCTGACACCACTTGCCCATAAAAGCAGCTGGATGGGGAAGGGTAGGGACTGGTTTTTTGCCTCTAGGACAGTTGGAGTGAGGCTGGGACCATCAGGCAGGTTGGTTCTTACTGTCAGGCAGCCCTCTGTAATCTGGTCAGTAAGGTACTCTGTGTTAGCACTGGGTGTGAGTGTAACTAGCCATTATTGTTGTATATTCACAATGATTTTTGGCAGTAGACTGTCCTTATCCCAACCCACAGAGGCTCTGCCTGTTTCTCCTCTGGGAGTGAGCGAGCAGCTTTGGTGGGCATTTGGCCTCTAGCCAGGGCCAAACCACCACATCTGTGCTGCTCAGTACCTGAACAAGAGGCAGTGGGTGTAGAATAAAATACAGGAAATGCCATTTAAAAATAAGGAAGAACTTGTTCACTGTGAGGGTGTCCAAGCACTGGGACAGGTTACCTAGAGATTTTGTGGAGCCTTCATCCTCAGAGACACTCTAAACCCAACTGGATACAGTCCCGAGCAACTCACTTTAGCTGACACTACTTAGATCAGAGGAGTTGAAGTGAATGGTTTCCAGTTCCTACTCGACCTTCTCCTTCATACCCTCACTCCTTCTGGGGTTCTGTGTTCCATGTTGTCAGGAAGATAGGATTCCATGGGGTACTGATTTTTCCCTAAGCTACAGGAAGTTGGGGTTTTTTTTCCATTACATTTAGCAACTCAGACCTGTGATGAGGTGCATTAGTGCTACCAGATACTTGTCTCTACTACTACTCAATATTTGCTGCTAAGCAGAATTGCCAAGAAGGTCCTGCCGAGAAGGTTGTGCCACAGCACACCATTCTGTGCCACGTGCAGATCGTAATGCATGAACTAGTGTTTCCTGATGATGCTGGTAAAAGGGATGGAAAAAGTCTGGAGAGAAGGTGAATGAGCCTTTTCCTACTAGTAATATTTGCAGCTCAGGGAGAGGGGTATACAGTGTTGGTGATCCCATCCTGCTTGTTGAGGTGTGGAAGCAGAAGGCAAGCTTGTAGAGTTCTAAAGACTCATCCTCTACATGTCCTACTCATCCTTCCCCCTCCGGTAGCTGGAAGACATGTGTCAGTAGCAGATGTTTGCCTTTTCATTCTCCCTACACCTCCACCACCACATGCACACAAGAATTGGAAGGAGGGGAGGGGGGGAAAAAAAGCTGTGGATGGAGAAAGGGAGCCAGAAAAAAAAATCTTTCCAAACAGAGCTGGAGCTTTACTGAAACCCAGCTACCAAGGTAGTGATTTAAAACATGTAATCCCTTTTCAGACTACGAGGATAGTATTTCAGTAAAAACCGGGGTAACCTTTCTTTCTGTTTCCAGTAACTTTGCTTCTGAAGCAAAAGAGCTCACTTCCCTAAAAGTAAGCTCTAAACCTGAGAAAATGTCATGTAGTACTGCTGCCTCTTATCCTTTGTCTGTCAGATACCAGAGAATAATGTGGAATTTTCTGCCAGGTAAGGGCTTGAAAGTTCATGTGCTGTTCTCACGTACGTGCCCTCGGCTTCAGGGTAAGACTCGCACACACGGCGCTTCCAGCTTTCACATCCAAGATCAGGGAACCTGAATCTTCAAAGGGAGGTGATGGATGGAATAGCAGTGCAGAATGGTATGCTTTTGTGTGCCATATTATCATGGACCAGTTTTTATTGGTGTGTAAAAATAGTAACTCTGCATATAGAGATTGTGTTTGAGGACTCCTGGAGGGTTTTATGCGCTCGCTGCTTTTAAATTAACAGTTGGAGTTGAGTGAACAATCTGCGAATAATTATTTTATATTAAATTCGTCATTAAGATGAAGACAAGGAAAGGAGGGTAGCTGACAAGAGAAGCTGCAGTAGTACTTCCCATTCCTTACAACCCTGTAGGGTGTGAAAACAATGAATAGCTGAAGTCCACAATTAGGATCTTAAAGGATCAACACTGCCTTTGAGACAGTGCTGTCTCAGGATGGTGGTCGTTGCTGAGATTCTCATCACAGAAACAGCCCCTGGACAAAATCACACTGTAGATTTTGACTCATTTCTGTCCAGACAGGAGTTGTTAAAAAGCCTGACTGTATGTGTGTTTTTTGTGTGTAGGTGCCACCTCCGATCTTGCACACACAGAGTAGCTTGGTTTTTGGTTTGGTTTGTTTTTTGAGATATTACTAATATTAACACTGATGATGGGTACAGCTTGATGTTGGCGGAGGAGCAACACAAGGCACAATGTCTCCTTTGTCAGAGGACACGGTGGTACATCAGCATCTCAGTTGTGATAACCCCTCCAGCACATGCTTAGGCTTACAGCAGAAGAGGACACATTGTGCAGTGTGTTTTTTGGTGAAGAGCTACTGGAGAGTGGAAGAGGAGGAAAAGTAGAAACTGAAATAAAAGCACTCTAAGGGGGGTGTGAAGCAGTGAGATGGACTATCTTTTCCTCTATGAGACACATTTTCTGAAAGAAATCTCATAATCTCTTGATGTGGGGTATCCTCTTGGCTGAGGGACTGCATGCGCAGGGCCTTTCTTTCAAGGTCATGCTGCTTCTCCACTCTCCCCAACACTGAGCCTTACAGTTGGGAAGAAGAAACTGGAAAAGTTATGCAACTGGGCGGTGGATTCCTGACATGCTCAAGGTCCTAGGGATGTGCTATTTTTGTTACTGTAGGCATTTAAAAAAATGTACTTCCAACATTTTGTTTTGGAATTATTGCTGGAGTTCTGAAGTCCAGGAATTTTTAGCAAGTCCTCACCATGGGAGCAGAAAGAAACAAATCCAAGATATTTTAATATGGCACACATAGTTCTGTTGTTGCCAAAGGGAAGTGCTCTACTTAAATGTCAAGACAATGTTAGCAACAGCTGACTTGAGAGGAATGGTCTGGTGACCCCGGTCCAGTTTTTAATGGTCAACTGTATTTCACTGGAAATTCTATCTCAGTCTTTCAGGCCTGGGGAGATGTTTATTGTGTAATGGATGTCACCTGCACTCTGCTCACTTCTTCAAGTTGGGCTTTTTTGGAGTTCTTGTAGTAGGGTAGATGAATTTTCCTTTGTCAGCACCTCTTCTGTGTGCTCAAGAGGGAGCCACTTGAGGTGACAATCACATAATGGCACAGCACAATTTCTGGATCAGACTTTTCTTCTGGTGATAATTGGAAATGCATCTCCTACTTCCCTTTAATTAGAAATCAGTGTCTTGTGATCTCAGCTGCCTTCACTAGGGAGATAAATAAGCAGTACTGTTTTAACTGGTATGGTTCTTCCCATCATCATGGCACTTGATCTCATTTGGAGTACTTGTCTGTTTTCCTCTCATTTTTGCCTGATTATTTCTCCCAGTATGAAGCCAGCTAGTTAGAGCCTGTCCCCTCATATCCCCTGCCATGCTGGAGTAACACTTATGACGTCAAAAGACCTTTTTGGTCATTAACATGAAACTGGAATTTAACTTGATCTTCTCTGTAAGTTTCTCACAGTGCCATGAAGTGCTTTATGCACATTGATCCTGGGCCCATTTCGAATGCAGTTTTTTAGCTCAGTAATTTTTATTTTCCCAGGTATTGCTTCTGGTACCCCAGCCTGACTACTTCTCCAGTTCAGATGTAATGCCTGCCTGGTCCTTTATGAAAATTGCTGTGTAATTCTGGCTTCCCAGACATGTTTTCCACTGCCCAGAGTGCCTGTCAGCACTAACTTTTCTTCACCTCTGTATTTGATTTTATTATTCTGTGTGCTTCATTTACTGTATTAGCATGTGCACCCCTCTTCTTTTCCAGTACAGAAAACGTTGGATGCCTCTTACCTTTACTTTTTGATGCATCAGAAGCCTAGTATAGAGACCCCAGACCTATGCTTCCTCCTAATTCCCTTCAGGATCCCTCTCAGGCCTCCTTTGTACCATCTTAGGCTCAGTGTAGGCCCTCAAATCCAAGCAGAGTTGTCTCAGCCCTGCCAACCTTTCTTTTCTCTTTGCGACATTTCTAATATGGAACTTTCCCATCCACAAAAAGGGTTCAGAGTATTTAAACCTTAATCCCTGAAACCATCCATTGCTTTAATCTTTTAAAAATGCCTTTTTCAGTTAAGGATAGAATCTTCACTTCGTTCTTGTTACTCCTGTCCATCTGTTGCTACTTGTAATGATTTGATCTGCTTTCATCAGAGCCTTTCTGTGACTTTTTGTATTTACCCTATATTTAAACTCTTTTATAATGCTGTTTGACAGTGTCATAACCTAGTGATTCTCTCTAAACCAGGAAAACAAATGATGACTCTCAAACTTGTTCATAACTTCATTTTGTTTCTGCTGGTATTCAGTATCTGCAGTAGTCTTTTTCTATTCAGAACATTTTTTTCTTTTTTTTTTTTTGCTATTACATTTTATAAGCCAAATCCTATGTACTTTAGTTTACAAGACCTGTTATTTTACATAAGAATATTGGTATTTTACAGATTTAAAGTAGCCTTTCCTTATAGTATAACTTTTTTTTTTACTCAGGTAACAGATAATGCCCATCTCTGCAACAGTACTTTCACAGAAACATCATAACAGATGATGTGACTGTGTTTTTACTGTTTTCTGCATTTTTTTGGCTTGCCACTCAGAACAAAGTGAATTTGGCATTGCTATTTCATTTATAAAAATCCATTCTTTGTGTATTTCATGTAATTTGACTTTATTTGCCTTCTTTCTGTTGAAAAGCCATTAATCAGTGAATATTTTATTTTATCATGATTGATTAATGAGAATGAAAAATTATAAAAGGGCAGGGGTGGGGGAATGCAATTAGAAATAGGTGGTAAAGACTGAAAATCCAAGGTGTAGGATTGCAAGTGTCAAGGGAGATGGAATAGGCTGTCCTGTGTATAATGTGCTCGAGATGCCTTAGCAGGGTGTGACCTGGTTTCTGAATTCTTGGAAGCCGGAAATACTGCTCAGTGAGTATTGCCATCCAGGTGATGCCTTAATTTGTTATGTCTGTGTGAGGATATTATATTAAAATCAAGCAAGACTTTTTCACATATGTGCAAGAAAATGACTCACTGCCTTCTGCTTCTTGCCAGTATCTAGAATACGGTTCATACCACTCTATCCAGATTTCTTTTCTGCGCTGAGGCTGCTGTGGGGGTGGGAAGGATATCCAGGGGATAGCGGCCCAGTCAGTGGGTTGCTGCTGCCACCAGGACATGGGAGCACTTGCTGTGTACTCAGCTTTCAAAACGAAGCTTGACAGAAAACAGCCCTGTGTCAGTGAATTCATCTCTTCAGCTGCTATTGTTGCACACAGGTTTGCCTTCTGGGCTCAGGAATTGTCAGAAGACTTCTCAATTATTTAATGTGGATCTGCCTGTTGTGAGACATTGACGTCACCATATGCCTCATGTTGTCCACTTCATGACTCTGTGGTTTATGTTTTGAGGCCACATGCAAAACTCTTGCTGGTTTTCTCCTGTACTAGTTTTCCTGCTGCAAGAGACAAGATTTTTTTTTTTAATTTTTTTTTCTCCATGGTCCATGCTTGATGCAGTGTAGAAGAAAGAAATAGGAGGTAATTGACAGTATTTGCATTTGAGTTAATGAGCAAGGACAGTTCTTCCAGTGCTGCCTCCTGCTTGAAAGAGAGCACTATGTAATCCTTTCATAATCCTAATTCAAGCTCTGTTTTACTATTTTCACTTATTTTTCTTTCTATTTCCTCTCCTCAATTTCTTCTAGTGATAAGGAACAGTCTTCTAATTACCTACTTAGATTTATGTCCATCCCATTTGTTACAGTCCAACATTATCCTGTACCATAAACCAAACCCCTCTCTGGTGTATCTTAAAGAGCAATCCTATCCTTTCTCAGCCATCAGCCTCCTATTTTAGACAGGGTTTACTTTTCTAGTCCGCCCATAGGTTATTTTTTCCCTTCCTCTAACAGCTCTTTTCTGCATTTGTCCAACTTTCTGCATGATTAGAGTTCACCTAGGTATCTTGATTGAAGGAAAGAATGTAAATGAAGTATAAATCTTTTTTTAATCCTCTTGTAAAACATGTGCCATTTAGTTCAACTTCAGAACCGTAATTTTTTCATTTATGTGGCATTCCAAGAGACGTCTAATCTGAGCCTTGTTCAGTGGTGTAAAACTTCCCTGCACCTAGCAAAAAGCCTTTTTCTGCCAATCTATTATATTTTCTATTTCTGGCTGCATTGCATCATTGTCTTGTATTTGTTCTTGGATAGTGAACGTGATCGTGACCATCCGAAACGGAGAATCTTTGAATTGGGGCTGATGGGAAGCCCTTGTTGCTAGTCCCCAGGAGTAAAGCCTTCAGCTGCACTACTGAATTGTGTCCATCTCTGTCACTCCCCTCCTCATGCAGTTTTTTGTTAGGATGTCCCAGTTCTCTGTTGTGTACGCAGTGTCTTTGAATGCTGCCGTCAGCTCCCGTCGTTTGCTGACTGGGCTTCTTGTGAACTCTCACTGACAAGAATATTCCTGCAGCAGCAGCAGCCTGACTAACAGCTTTCCATTGGATATAGGTAAAAGAAGCACCACAAACTGTGAAAATACCAGTGTGTGATGGCAGTGGGGAAGCGGGTGAGGAGACTGACACTGAATCTGTCTCTGCTGTCTGAAGGACCGTAGCAGTAGAAGCAAATGTCATGCTACTGCTTACAGGTTAAGCTCTTCAGGGACAAATAGTAGAAATGCACTGTCCAACCAGGAGGTTAACTTGCCATTTGTGATGAGTAAAGACCAAGGTAGAGGTTGAACAAAATGTTTTTAGTGAAAATTTTGTATAGTTACCCAAAGGGAAAGAAAAACATAAGCTTTTTCTGGAGCTGTAGGAGATGGAGTAAATTGCCAGTCATCTGTTTCACTGTATTACCTGATATACTGGAGCAGTTAAAGGAGTCTACTTCTTAAATACGATCAAGAGTTGCCTTTTATTGGTTTATTTTTCTTATTAGAACTTTGGTGTCAGTCTTGTAATCAGGAACTTACCATGATGCTTTGGTAAGATGTTCTTTCTTTTCTCCAGCTAGTGTTTAAAGGGAAGGCAGATGACACTTTGAAGTCTGAATTGGTGAATAGCACAGAAAGTGACTGCAGCCAAATGACTGTAGTGTCTTGTAACCCAAAACAAGTTTGGAACCTGTGTTGAGAAGTGTTTCTCACTGAGCAGTGTGTGCTGACTTGTGAGCTGATGAAGTCAGATGCCAAGTCCTCCTTTTGGCAGACGTTCTCCAAAGGGTTTCTGGCAGAGGCTTAGCAAGAGGGTGATAGCACATTATCCCTGTGACATCAGGTGACCTTAACAGCCTATAATACATGTTTTATGTATCTAAGAAAGAATGTTAGATACTTATCACTGTCTCAGACACATGGGTTATCAGATACTGTGGGACAAATCTATCAGTTCAGTGCAGATTTTCTTCTCTGCTGTGAAGCTGGAGTTTCTTCAGAATTACAGTTTTTGTGAATAATGTTTACATAATATATTTTCTGTAGGTATGTGAATAGACTGTATACATAGGCACATGGGAGGCATGTGTGTGTATGCTGCATTTGAAGAGACATCGTATGCAATGAAAAAAAAAAACCCCAAACCAAAAAAAAACAAACCAAAAAAACCACATGAGAAAATGTTATGTCTTTGTTACAGAAGTCTTATTTCTGTTGTTTATTATCTGAATCTGATATATCAGACAGATCTGCTCTGGGGAACCAATTATAACTTTGGTGCATGTTGTGCTGGGTTGTTTGGTTCCAGGACTGGGCATGGAGAAAGCAGAAGCCGCACCTGTGCAAACTCTGTGTTTTCAGCTCTGGAAGGTACATCCTGATCACGAAAAATGTCTGTACTGCAGGATTTTAAAATAAATTCTTGCTTGTTGTTTACTACCTGATAACCAGTCCTGTGGAGAAGGTCTGCAGCTCTAGGTCTTTGGGCTCTCCATCTAGTTGCATGACTACTTTCTTAGTTTGAGGCGTTTTCTGAGGAGTAACAGCTTTAAAACATTTTAAGTGATTCATTTTCTGTTGGTTGAAACATTTTATTATCTGTTAGAAGGCAAGGCATACAGTACTAATCCTGGAAAAGAAAAACTCTTTTCTTTTGAAGGATAGAGTGAGTACTAATAAAGGAGAGCAGCTATGCAGCAGCACTCCCAGTGTAAATGTAATCATTTAGGTTTAGATGGCTTACGATTGCAACTTAACCTAAATGGGTTGCTCTGCAGGCAGAAAATCTAATTAAACCTAATTAGTCAGTAATTTATGTTTCACATCCTATGTATACCCCAATTCCCTAATCTCTATCGCTACTGTAAATCTGCTAACAATCAGCTGGGTGAGAGAGGGTAGGGGTGGGCTGGCTGGCCAGGCCAGGTAACTACTGGCCTCGTATGGAAGCCTTTCCCTCTCCACTTTGGAAATCTTACCCAGCATCACGTCTCACGAAAACTGATGGTCATGTAAAGGAGCATTGCCAGAACTGAAATACATTTGGCTTTTATTTTGCTGTCAGACTGGATTGAGAGCAGCCAAGAGCTCTCTGTTTCAGCTGTTTCAGTAGAATCATAGAATGGTTTGGGTTGGAAGGGACCTCAAAGCCCATCTAGTTCCAATGCCCTGCCATGGGCCTGGACCCCCTCCACTAGATCAGGTTGCCCAAAGCCCCATCCAGCCTGGCCTTAAACACACCCAGGGAGGAGGCAGCCACAGCTGCTCTGAGCATCCTGTGCCAGTGCCTTATTACCCTCATAGCAAAGAATCTCTTCCTAACGTCCTAAACCTACCGATTTTCAGCTTGAACCCATTGCCCCTTGTCCTATCTCTACACTCCCTGGTGAAGAGTCCCTCTCCCTTCAGGTACTGGTAGGCAGCAATTAGGGCTCCCTGGAGCCTTCTCTTCTCCAGGCTGAACAAGCCCAACTCTTGCAGCCTGTCTTCATAGGAGAGGTGCTTCAGCCTCCTGATCATCTTCATGGCCCTCCTCTGGACTCTCTACAGCTTTTGTGGCCCTTGTCTGTACTCTCTCCAAAAAAGGCTGCTGAGGGATGGACAGGAAGAGAGGTACCATGTTACTAGCTTTATTTTGGTGAAATCCTGCCAGTGTATAAAAAGGAGAAGGTGATATGCTGGACATTTTCTATCTATTAGACTGTTACAAATAACTAACAATACTTCCAGACAAGGATACTTTGCTGAGATTGAGGCATTTCTTCACCTGTTTGTGTGATTTTTGTGTGTTGGAGTTTGTTGGCATATGTAGGAATGTACTGTACTTCCAAGAGACCTCATTAATTCTGGATAAGCATAATAATGTGTAATTATTATACTGATTACTTCCCTGAGTGTGAAACGAATAATGTACTTGGTAGCATTCATGTAAAATACACAAAGAATAGGATCATAGGTCTTCCAGAAGTTTTGCAGCTCTCAGCAGGAGGACAACTGAAAGAATACATTTCTTTGATGCAGACACATCATTAGTTGCTGCCACAGAAGGTAGCAAATTTCCTTTGACATTCCCACTGAAATTAGATATCCTTTCCTCCCTCTGTTTTCTGATAAAATTAATACAATTACATAAACATCAAAAAGAACAAAAGGAGCATGTGACCAACAGCAAGAGGCAAAACCTATTTCAAACCAGATACCATCTTTTGTGCTGCTTAAATGCTGCTGGACTCTATGTGAGCCCAAAATTGGGTATTGAATCATAAGATAAAGTGTAAGACAGCATATCTAAATTGCTTTATTGGAAATTGGTGTGATTTAAAAATTAATAAATCTGTTTTTAAAGAGAATTTGTGATCTGGCTCAGATTGAGTGTTTAGATACCCAGTCACACTGAGGTGTGTTTGGCTTTTTGGGTAGGCAGTGGAGGGCATTGTAAAGTTTTCCTGCATAGAATAGATGCAGACCAGAAGAATCTGTTCCTCTGCCACAATTTTGATCTCTCCTACCTCTGATTTGCTTAGCTTACCTACACATCATAGAACCATAGGATGGTTTGGGTTGAAAGGGACCTTTAAGGGTCACCTAGTCCAACTCCCCTGCAATGGGCAGGGACATCTTCAACTAGATCAGGTTGCTCAGAGCCCCATTCAGACTGATCTTGAATGTTTCCAGGGATGGGTCATCTATCATCTCTCTGGGCAACCTGTTCCAGTGTATCACCACCCTCATTGTAAAAGACTTTGTCATTCTGTCTAGCTTCCATCCACCCTCCATAGTTTAAAACCATTTCTCATTGTACTGTCGCCACTGGTCCTGCTAAAAGTTCTGTCCTCCACTTTCTCATAAGCCTGTTTAGGTACTGGAAGACTGCCAATAAGATCTCCCCAGAGACTTCTCCAGTCTGAACAAGCCTGATTCTCTAAGCCTGTCTTCATAGGAGAGATGCTCCAGCCTGCAGGTTATCTTCATGGCTCTCTTCTAGACCTGCTCCAATAGGTCCATGTCTTTTCTTGTATTGAGAGCTCCAGAACCAGATGCAGGGCTCCAGGTGGGGTTTCACAAGAGCAGAGTAGAGGGGGGGAATCACCTCCCTTGACCTGCTGGTCACATTGCTTTTTATGCAGCCCAGGATACAGTTGGCTTTCTGGGCTGTGAGCACACATTGGTGGGTCAGCTTTTCATGCATTAACTGTCCAAATTGTTTCTCCTCAGGGCCGCTCTCAATCCCTTCATTCCCCAGTCTGGATTGATACTGGCAAATGCCACAACTCATGTACTTGGACCTGTTGAACCTCATGAGATTCACACAGGCCCACTTCTCAAGCTTGTCCAGGTCCCTCTGGATGGCATTCCATCCTTCAGCTGTGTCAACTGCACCTCTCAGCTTTCTGCAAACTTACTGAAGGTGCACTCGATCCCACTATGTCAAGAAGGGACCCCTGAGAGACACCACTTGTCATCAGTCTCTCTTTCTGGAGATTGAGCCATTGACCACTACCCTCTGGATGTGACTATCCAATGATGTGCCTAGTCACTACTTGAGTTTTTGGGGTAGCTTTGGGAGGTTTTGGGGATTTATTTTGTTGTTGAAGAGTTAGAAACAGTGTAAAACGTCATGGTGAGTATTATTGAAGAATATAGGGCAGAAGGTGGAAAACAAATGTCTTCAAATTGACCTGACACACTAGTAATTGTAAGATCACAGGGATCTTCTAGTGTGGCATCTCTGTTTCTTTCTGAAGAAAAGTCAGCCTGTTGACTTTTGTCTACAGGTTTTGGCAATGCACTGATCTATAGATACAAGCAAATTAGCTTTGCTCGTGCGAATAGTTCAGCTGATGCAGAAGCAGGTAGATAATTTTCAATAACACATTTCTCAGCTCACCTGGCCTGTCTGCTCTAGTAACAGAGAGATCTTTCCTGGTGAGCTTTGGTATCCCTGCAGCACGCTACATCGCTCCGTAAGCGTTGCAGTTAAACATCCCAGCATCTGTGTTATATAGCAACTGTCACTGGCCTTGACTCTCTGTAATTGTTCAACTGTTTACTTGCCTTTTGTGTTTTGGTCCTGTTGTGCGTCCCTCCCCCTTGTTTCTGATACAGTTGGGAAAAGATCACTGAAATGAAATTATTTGTGTGTGAGGGAGATGCTAGGTGCAGTGGATATAGTTCGGAGAAGATAAAGCAAATGCCACCTCAAAACCAAAGAAGAAACCCCTCCACGCAGCAACAATCAAAAAAGCAGCACGGTTTGGCAGGGGAGGTGCAGAGGCCTCAATATTACAGAGATGAGGCTCTTTCTGTCCTGCCACATGGAGAGCAGAGTGCTTGCGTGACCCCCTGAGCAGCCGGGGTAGCAGGGGGACCAGGGGAGGTGGCAGCATGTCTGCTCAAGCGAGCAAACCTGCCCCAGTGCCTCGAGCCTAGGGCTGGGGCGCTGCAGAAATTCCATCCTCATGCTTGAGACCACAGTGTCTCGTCTTTGCACTGGAATTAAATAGCTCAGTACTGTACAATGTGAAACTCCAGGTCTCTAAGCACCCTGTGAAGGAAAGTGCACTGAGTGGATTGCTGTTCCGCTCCCCTGAGATGTCAGCTACTGGCTCAGCGCTAGCTCACTGTGCACCTCATGTCAGAGGGGTGAAGGCTCCTTGAAAAGCGCTCCTGACCCAACTGGCCTGCTTTCGCCCTCTGCTTTCTTTTGCATGGACACAAAAGAGTCCTCTGGATGAGTGAGCCAGATTTAATCCTGCCTGTAAACTATTACCAGCGCTGCCTCTGTAGCCAGCTGCAGAGTGTTTATCACCGATGAAGCTGTGGGAGCAGAAAGAAAGCTGCCTTTGATTTACCAGTCCCAGATGACGTAGCAAAGATGTCAGGAAAATCATTTAAGGACCTCTTAACTGACCAGAGTTATTGAGTTTGTAGCAAACTAGGAATGGTATGATGTCATTTTGGCACTGCTCCTTTTCCCATGGTAGATGTGTTGTAACCCTTTTTGGAAAGTGTCTGTGTTTTGCATCTCAATGTGCTAATCAAGTTTTAGGTAAACGAAGGCACAAAAGACTTAGTCAGTGCTTCAGTACTTCTCTCAAAATGCTCAATTCCAGCTGCACACACAAATATTTTTCTTGCCTATAAATCTTCTTTACCATAACAGAATTTGTAAAGCGCAAAATAATTTTCCTTACGTTGTTTGTTTGGATTTTTTCCCCCCTGCATTATTTCAGAGGAGGAGGAATGCCAAAGAGTTGGTGTGCTTGCATGTATATGAGTCAGGGACTGAATGCATGTTTTATTCATCTCCTTTTCAGACCAGAGCTATTGCGGCACCCGCAGGCATGACTCAGGTGAATCTGTGCCACTGTCAAAGCTCTCTAGTGTTTCAAACCAAACTCTCTGCCCCATCTAACTGCACTTCTGGATGAAGTCACTGCCTAGCTTGTTTTTCAAAAGGTTTATGGGTTTTGTGAATCTTCCTTTCCCTTTGCCCCCACCCCTTCCCCCAAAATATTAAATCTGAAAAGAATAATGGCTGAAGTAGAAAGCAAGCAAGACCAAGAAGGAGGTAATGCTGAGACGGGAAGCACTGTTTTCCAGAGGAGCCTGGATAGAAATGGAAGAGGAAAAAGAATTACAATATCTCTCCACCTCATCTTCCTGCCAGTTAGGGATTCATCTGTGTGGGTTATCCTGTGCCACCCTCCAGTGAGACAGCAGTGAAAGTGATCGGTGTAACTGTCAGATGTCTTCCACCCCCTTCTTATTCTCCTCGCTTGAATTTAAATATTTTGAAAGATAATACACTCAAATTCACACACTGATTTTAGCAAGAAACCTGAGTTTGTGGGCTTCAGTGTAAATCATTAGTATGCCAAATAACTGAGGTTAAATTTTTGAATGGTTGTTTATGCCAACAATTTATAAGAGTGGAGGAAATAAACCTTTTCTGAACAGCTTTCCTAACAGAAAGTGTGACTTAAGCCAACAGAAATGTGCAAATACATAGCTTAGTGCCAGAACTGCCTTACATGAATTAGATTTATTATATACCAGACAGAAAGAAATTCAAACATTTGCTTCAACCCTCATTCTGTGTTGAGATTTGAGGTTGGGGGGGTGGTGTGTGCAATCTGTGCAAGATAAACTGCTCGGGAAATTAAACTTTGGAAGAACACTCCCTGCCGCTCGTGACATTTTTCTGCAGTCAGGCTCATGATCTCCTGTCATTAGAGCGCGGGTGAACTTCCCGAACCCTGACACTGCAACTCTGCTCAGTGTCACAGCTACAGTATGTCAGGCTCGTAACAAAACAAACCTCCCACCGGAAACGGCTTCTCTTTGAAGTTCCCAAACTTGCTCTAGTCTTAGCTTTGAAAAAGCAATCTCATATATCAAATACACTGAACAGTTATTTCAAGCTACTTTTCTATGATAAAGCACTACGGTTTGGCCACTGCTGGAAGTGAAGATGTATTCACTGCATTCCAGGCTTTGCCAGTGCTTTATTTTATTTATAGCTTGCTCCGTTCTTTATTTTTAATAAGTGTTGGTAAAATTCGTCACATTGCTCCATGCAAAAGACTTCAACACAGTGGTAAGTTAAATTTAAAACTCTCCACAATGATATATGTGCTAGATTGGCTAACACAGTGGAGAACACAGGGGTTAGCAAAAAGGCAAGTTCACAAATGTGAATTAGCTATCCTTTGTCAGAAATAATTTTGTCTTGATGAAATTGGAAAGTTTAAGTGGTAGTGGCAGAGCTCAGCAAGGAGCAGTGTTTCTACATGACCTA
This sequence comes from Zapornia atra, assembly GCA_013400835.1. Taxonomy (NCBI): domain Eukaryota; kingdom Metazoa; phylum Chordata; class Aves; order Gruiformes; family Rallidae; genus Zapornia; species Zapornia atra. Next base: position 110,370 of record VZTU01020287.1, on the reverse strand, counting down.
ACACTGGACTTGATGACAGAGCCCTCTCTTGTAGTGGCCCCAGTTTGGTGAGGTACTTGACTGTAAACAGAGTTTTCTGTCTTGCTGTGGTGACAGCAAAAATGTGGCTAAAGCAAGGTTTTTAGTTACCTACCTTACTGAGGTACTTTGCCAGCAGTCAAAAGTGTGTTCCCTTAAAGAAATTATGATTGTACATACTATACCTAGATCTCTGAAGGCTGCTATAAAGTTGTTAAAAGACCTTATCATAAGAACCAAATCTGGTAATAACGTTATGAATTAACTCATTAATGAAGTAAACACCTGCTTTAAAAAACTTTCTGGATTGAAACTTGGCATCTTTTTGGGGAGGGCAAGGTGGTGGTCCTTCTGTGATACGCAATTTTGCATGGCCATTAATGCTAGTAAAGCATTAATGACCTATAACTTCTTACTGTTCTTCATCTGAGTACAAAGATTTTATCTGGAGCCTTTGTTCTTTTTCTGTCCTTGCCAGGACATAAGATTTTTGCACTTGAGTAGAAAAGTTCAGGTAGCTTGATTGCTAATGGCCTTTAGAAACCTGAGCATAGCACCTACATTTGTAAACCTTTGGTTGAGTTTCTGGCTGTGCTCTCTAGCAGTGTCATGAAACTCTGTGAAGCCGTCCTCGGATGAGGATGCCCAGCCTTCAGAGGAAGCCGGCGAGGGTTCCATGGGACCCTTGCACTCACTTGATGAGCACTGGTACTCTCTGCTTCACAAGTGTGATAAAAGGGGACCCTGCAAGCATTTTAGGCATCAGCACGCAAGGCCAGGATTTCCATATTTTACCTTCCCTCACTGGGCTGGCAGTGACTGCCCAGATTGTGTCAGGGCCACATTCTTTCCACTGCCAGAGGTGTTTAAGGCGCTATCAGCTGTGAATAGGGAAAGGCAGAGCAAACAAAGGGGCTGGCACACAAAATAGGGAGGGAGAAATCGACTCAAAAGGCCTGACCACATGGATGTCCTTGGCTTTGTATTAATTTTTTCATTAACACCTCAATATTAAATTCAGGAGTCTAAAAACATTTTTTGAAGCCTTTCAGATTACCTGAACTGCAGTTCAGGTGTGACTTAGAGTTTGTGAGGATCTGACTACCGCAGGTTAAACGAGGCCTGACTCCCCACCACCTCACGCAGAGGCTACCTGAGAAGTGAAGGCAATTAATGTAAAATCTTGTCTGTATGCTGTAATTGGAACAGTGTAACTGAACTACTACTGCCTGTGAGGCCTCCTAGCATACAGACCTGTCCTCCAGGCCAGTCAGTCACCTGCTAACCTGCTGGGTCGGATTTATTCCTGTGATTTATTCCCCAATTTCCCAGCCCTGGTTGGGCCTCCCTAGGTTTTGGCTTGCTAAGCTCTAGTCTCCAAAGTGAAATACAGAAGGCTCTCGGAGAGCAAGCAGCCTCTGGGAGGGCAGCGAAGGAGCAAGTGGCGTCCTCAAGACCTGCCTGTCTCCTGCATGTGGGGAGGCTGCTAGTTTTGGGTGTTGCAGTAGTTGGAAGAATAGATGAATTGACATAAATAAAGTTTCAAGTGTTCCTGGCAGGGAAAGGTATAACATTGGAGAGAAAGAGAGAAATTCCTTGAAAAACAGAACAGTGCAACTGGAAAACAGGAAATAGGCGTAGGAAATGCTGCCTGTACAAGAACAAACAAGTATTTGTAGATAAGAATCTGCAGTGACACTGGTTTCCTCCCACACTACTTACTGTTGTCAAAGTGATGGCCTCGTTTTGAGTAAGTTACATTAAATATATGCAGATTATAGCGGATGTCAGTGTTTGAATAATCCTCAAAAACTTTAAAAACAAGATTCATTCAGAATCTAGAATTTTGGCTATCCATCTGGACGTTGTGTCAATTGGGAGCTGAAAGTTCATTGGAGTGGAGCTTCTGAGGGTCTCCCTGGGAAGTCTCACAAACAGCCATCACTTTGCTTAGGAGCTCCAGGATCTGCAACAGGTCCAGAAAGTGAAACTCATGCGTATGGACGTGGGGAGGCTGTCTTTCTTTTGAGTTAAAGATTGGAATGGATAGGGAGGCATCTTGCTGCTTTTGAAGATAATGCAATCCTCTGGATGACCATTTAGGTACAGGGGTTGTATTTCTCAGGAATCCTTTAAAGTATTAGCCTGGGACCAGTGAAAGAAGGCATGAAATTTTCTTATTTATTGCTGAGTGTAAGCTCTACTGGAGATTGCTCTAAGCAGAATCACTGAGTGGGATTTAGTTGTGAAGTCTGAAAGTTGTTTATATTTAAAACAGACATGATGTGATGCAGACCTGAAAGATAGGAGGAGAATTCAGAAAATCTCTGTTTCCTCTGTCACTTTTGTAGCTTTAAGTTTATTCTCCTACAGCTTCAAGAGGAGGGTTAATACACATAAAATTACGGAATGATGGTTTTGCTGTTTATGTATTTTATGAAGTCAATAAAGAAATGTTAAGCAGAAATGGTTATCCCTGAAATGGCAGCAGGGAAATAGCTGTATCTCTTCTCCATCCTCTGATTCATGCCTGTGTCAGGATTTACGACTAACTCAATTAAACACACACTTTCCTTGTAATTGCCCGTGTGCTAGCAGAAAGTAGTCAGTTGTCAGGGGTTTTGTTCATTTCTGGGTTGACTGCCTGAGAACATAAGGATTTGGGGAGAAACTGTGGAATTACCCATAAATTTTCTTAATTGAATTGAACATAAGCTTTCAAGCTTAAGATGCGAGCAAGGAAAAACTCCAGTTTCCAGGCACAGCTGCTTCATTGCAGATATTTACACAGGGCTGCTGCTTTGACTTGCTGTTAAAAAATTACACCGAGGCAAAGATTAGGCAGAGCAGGTTTGTAAGCCTCTCTTGCATTCAGTGAGAAGAGATGTATGGAGGGAGAATGGTTGGGGGAGAGCAGGGGTAAGAAAAAGGACTCTTCCTTCAGGCAGGTTTGCATACGTCAGTCAGCGAGACCGTGATCCAGCAGAGCCTTTAGGAGTATGCTTTATGTTACCCCACAACTTAGAGCACGTAACGAATGCGAGCCTAGCTGGCAGGCCAGCCTCTTGCAACGGTTCTGGGTCCTAATCTGTTGCGAAATAGTGTTGAGGGGGTTGAGTTTCTTTCTCCGAAAGAGGAAGAAACTACATTTCTTGTAAAGAAATTGACATTTGCTATGTAAAATTTCTCATCCCTCATTAAAAGTAACTCGGAAGCTCCTCGCTTCAGGGTTTAAATGTGGCGTGTGGAGGACATACCCTTCATTCTAGTGCTTGTTTTAGGGTGGTGTACTGTTGCCTTTTTCTACGTTTTGATGTGAATTGTTAGCAGAGGTCAGAAATAATGGAAGAAGTCTTTGCTTAATGGCAGAATGTACTTCACTAGAAAAAGATGCCTTCTCAGTCTGCATGCACGTGTGTTGATGGTACATTTTGGCTCATCGTGGAAAAGGTAACTTACATTCTGGCCCTAAAATTTTGGCATGTTACATGACTATCTGGAGGGTTTTTTCTGTGTCCAGTGACACATATCAGCAATATTGTGCCCTCTATTAAATATAATAGAAGGGTTTGAGGGTTGGACTCAATCTCTGGAAGTCCCTTCCAAGCCCTAAAATTCTCTGTATTCTGTGAATAATATACAATTAGTGGCTGCAGCTTATCATCTTGTGCGACAGTATTTTTAACATCTTTTATACAGGTCATTTTTCTCTTGTCATCAGGAAATAGTTGTGTGAGATTTTACTTAAAGTGGTACAGAACTTCTTTCATTATGTTCCAGATCAATGTGCGAGAAATCTAGTCAAAGTAGCCCAAATGAGTGGTGCACTCTGCAAAGTTACTGGTGTGTTACTGGGAGTTTTCCATCTTTCCCTTTATTCTACACTGAGATTTGTTTGTCACGTACCGACTTCCAGCAACCTGACAGAGTGACAGGGCAAAACAACAGAGAGGATATAGCGCATGTTGCTTCACGCTCAGTAGCAGTCTCTGAAAGGGGGGTGCAAGGCAACCCACCCCGGTCAGTGGTATAAAACAAAGGCAAGAGGTTACAGTTGCCTTCTCTGTGTGCTCTGGGACTTGTCTTGTGGAAAGGACTACAAGGTGACAGACTCCTGCTTTCTGCCTGATCAGGGATTAGATGCACAGCGTTCTTCCTTACTCCATGTGCTCAAAACTGTCCCACATCCTTAGGAGGACTGCAAACTTCCAAAAGAGACTTAAGCGGTTATTTTGGAAACCTTCAGTAGCGTAAGGCGAGCGAGGGAGACCCTTGTTCTTGAAGAGGTCTGCGTAGGCAAGAGCAGGAGAAAACAGTGTTCTTGCTGCCCTTCTGCAGAGTGAGGGGTCTGTGGGCTGACAGCGCTGCAGCAGGTTTTTAGTAACACCAGCCCCAAGTGCGCAGGCACCCTGGAAGGCTGCATTCCTCCCCCCCTCCCCTGCCCAAGGCTTTTGCTTTTTTGGGGGAGGTGGTGGTTGTTTTTCTGCGCCTGCTGACGTCAACAAAATTGCCAGATGGCATTTCAATGCTCTGCAAAGAGACAGGAGCCTTTTATTACCGAGGTCACGTGGGTCCCATTCATTTGCATTCCCAGAAGTGGTCTAAAGCTTCTGCGCGCTGTGTAGGCAAAGAGTGCTCAGCACCTTCCAGAGACCCAGAGGGCCTCCTCTGGGGTACTGTTACCTGAAGTGAATCCTGGAAGTGACGTCCGTAAACAAAGGCTTTGCTTCACAATCATTTGGCTACCAAATACTGAAAGCCCACGGATGGTTGCGCTTTGGAGAGGTTTCCTGGGCTTCTTTTTAAAATGACAGAGGAATACTTTTGTGAATTTCGGGTAATAAACAGACCTGTGGCGTAGCTCTGAGAAGATTGCTTACAGCCTCAGAGCCAGGTGACTCAGTAGCTTGCGGAACATACATGGAGGTCCAACACTGTGATAAATATTAGAGGAGACTTAAGAGCTATTTGGGTTTAGATTTTGAAGCTTTTGGGCTCTAACAGAGCTGGACTGTGACATGATCGATGCATTGAAATGGAATGTAGTCCCTTTATACCCCTGAACAGATGACTGGGAACTTGGTACCAGATGCACAAGATTAAACCAATTTACTTTGCTGTGCTTGAGCCATCCCCGCAGCAGCTGGGCTGGGGACATGGCAATGCTCAAAGGCCAGAGCAATCTCTTACTGACGTGGTAACTCCAACAGTAGCCCTTGTCTGGCAGCTAACCCAGAAGAGAAGGAGCTTGTGATTAGTTTTGTCAGTGGACTAAGACTTTAGAGAACTGATCCTGGATGAACCTGCAAAGCTTGCAGGGGAACACACCCATGCTGAAGAAGGAAAAGCCAGACAACTCAGGGAGCATGAAGCAGTGGAAGCCACCTGCTTCTTGCAGATTATGAAGCTGGTCCTTGGACTAGTTTCTCAGGTCAAAGAGAGGAGAAATGCATTTCTGTCCAAGAATGCAAGGTGGGAGCACTTTTTATTTTTCCTTGAAACAAATGCAGGGTACTTTAGCTGGAGCACATGGGCCCTGTGGTGATGCAGAAAAGAGGCAAAGTAGTCTGGATTTGACTCCTACATCATAATCTAAAACTCCCCAAAACCTGTAGGAGATTACTAAAGGCTCTAGAATGAGTCATGATCTTGGCTCACTTAAAACCAGCTTAGATTTCTATCACTTTCGGCTTTCAGATGCACTTCTGTGGTGCCTCCTTGCTCAGTGCACTGCAGTGACATAGATGCAAGTTACCAAAGGCCATCTGTCTGGAAAAAAAAAAATATGGGGCAGCATAACCCTGTGATCTTTCCAAGTGTGAATATTTTATGGTTTAACAAAGTGCTATTGAAAGGCATGAAACAAGCAGCATCACATACTCCCCTTTCCTGCTTGATAAGCCATGTGTTAATGTTGCTTACCCTTGTCTTACCAATTTTCCAGCTGTATGACATGCACTAAGTTCTGGTGATTTATCATGGTATTCTGTGTATGTTAAGCATTGCTGCAATTCACATGGTGTTAAGTGGTTACAGACGAACACACAAATAAATATAATGAATTACTGGACTCTTTAAGTTTGGTACCATTATATTCATGACTAGGAAGTGGAGAAATTATTTTAAGCTCACTCAGGGCTGACTGGTTGATGTTGCGGAGTACGAAGAGTAATAATCAACTTGACCCTGCTTTCATAACTCCATTCTTCAGCTGGGGGAAGAAAGAGTAGTTTCTTTAGGGCTGGCGTCTTAGGGAAACTTCCTGCTCACGCTGTGCTCCGATACCTAATTTAATTTCACAGGGGAGTAGCGATTGGCGTGCACATCGTGATTCACAGATCATGGAACAGGAAGCAGCTTGTCAACTTCTAGGGAGCTGAAAGGGGGGAAGAGTTGCTTAGAGAAAAACAAAAATCTGTTTTGTGAGGGAATTCGGCTTGTGAGCACAGCAGGCAGACTTCAGTCCTGCTGTGACTCCTGCTGAAGTTAGAGGAGCCACTCTGCAGATTAATTTGCCCCTCAGTTTGTAGTTTTGAGTGCAGATAAGTCATTTGGTGGATTAAGAAGAAAAAAAACAAAAACCAAAAAGCCAAAATCCCACATTAAAAAACCCCACACCCCAAACACTCATGCCTGTCTACGAGACAAGGGTCTTTGAGACTTCTGTCTGAATGTGCCCTTTCTGTACTTCCATCTCAGATCAGCTATATTCTGGATTTGCTTTCACAGATTCTGTAGCTTGTACCTAATTGCACTCATGTTGCTGAATACTTTGCATCCTTTAGCCAGTCACATCAGCAAACTGAAAGAAAACATGTTTACACCAACATGCACATGTAAACATTGTCCTTGTGTGCGTGTGGGCTGATGTTTTATTATTAACAATTTTTTTACAATAGTCTTTTTCTCCCATTTTTATTTGCAGCTTTATTTAAAAATAAAGTGCAATAATCTCCAACCAAATTTAAGGATTACTTTAATACTGAACACCGCACAAATTGTAGGTGGAGTTGAGCATCTTTAACACCTCTGGTACAGACAGAAATAAAGAACAGGGAGAAGAGAAGCATGTATATGTTAATCTTACATGTTTGACTGACTTGTCTGAAAGGAATTCTGCTTTCTTAATACACTTGTCAAGTGATTCATGTATTGCTGGGGAGTTTTGTATTCCTACAGAAGTGTCTGTTCTGGTGTAGAATACTCTACCATGGGGGTCAGTTCAAGGTGTTACGAGATTCCCTCCACCTCCCCCAGGTACCGTTTGTACAAGGTTGAGGGATCATTGGAAAGAATGGGAACAGCGAGAGACTGCCGGGTTAATATATAAAAAACATGGTTGAAGGTCTTTTTCCTCCCAGATCGGTGGTAATAGCCATGTGCAGAGCAGTTAGAGTTTTGATTTGAAGGAAGAATAGTGCCATCTGGTGATGCCTGGGAAAAGCTTTTCCGCACCTCAAGCTGCGGGATCGTAATGCGCTGTATTAAAAGCCCTGCTCAGCTGTACCCTTGCTGTTACGTTACAGCCCTTCCTGAAGCACTGACTCACGGTGTGCGGTTTCCTAGCATTGGGTATCCTAGGTAGTGTTCTCATTTATGGAAGTATTTGTGCTGTAGTTTTCGATATGTATTCAAACCAGCTGCTCTGTAATTTTCTCACTAGCATCCCTGCTATGAAGCTCTCATCCCCTTTTCCTGTTGTGATTTTCACTTCTGCAGCTGGATGTCCTCATAGCTGTGCTGCGTACACTCCTGCCCTCTCCCCTTTTCCTGTGCCATTGACCCCCTGAGACACTAGCAGGTCATCCAGGAGGCAGTAACCCTTAGAAAGCTGAGTGATATTTTGGGCTTTCTTGCCCCATCCTTCTGGGAACTCCCAGTCTTGCATCTCTGGGTGGATAAACGAGGCAGTGGCTTCGTTCCAGCAGAAGATGAGCGCTCTGATCTTTCTCCCTACATTCTCCTTGGTAAGAAAGGGCTGGCATCCCGATCGTCACCCGTGCTGCCGCTGCCAGGGGGGAAGCAGAGTTCAGCCTGCTGCTCTGGAGCCATGCAGGATTTTGCATGGCTGTCAGCTTGGTGCAGGAAGAAAAGGATGTGTTATGTTAAGGGTGGATTCATAAATTGTTTATACAGAGCTAAACGAACATCATTTTACAAGCAAAAATAGTTACGTATGTGGTTAAAAGTCTGCCAGTGGACAGGTTTTATTTAAAATAATTTATTCCCTGCACTTGGTGAAACGTCCTTTAGCCAGTTCTCATCTAGGCTGATCACATAAGCAAGCCCTTAAAGCAGAGTAGAAACCCCTAAATTATATGTAGAGTCAGAACATGATTTCATCTTTTTTTACTGGTTACTAAGTACACCCAAATCCACACAGATCAGGCTTCAGAGTTAAATATGAAGTCCTATTTGTAACTTGTCTGTTTGTTTTTAGCTGGCATGGGCTCATATGCTTCTCTTTATACACAAAGGATTAGCTAGTCTTTAGATACAGCTTTTGATTTGCATTTTCTTCGCAGTTAAAAAAAAAGGCCAACTAAATGTTAATTCTTTTCTTTCTAATTAACTCCCTTCCCCCATTCAAACTAGGCTATTAACATATTTAAGTGCAAAGTATATTACTATGGCTCTGTATAGAATTGGATCATTATATAGTTAGTTATGGCTTAAAGGCATATTTGTATCGTGTCGGAGAAATCCCATCCTAATTGAAGGCATCTTTCCTAGAAAGCAGAACAAAGTGGGACCTCATCAGGCTGCTTTCTTGTGCCACCTTCCTTTTATTGACAGGAAAGCCAATACATTTCTTTGATCTGTCAGTGAAGATGAAAAGGCCAAGTGGATAAACTGTTGTGCGTGTTTAACGTGGTTGGGCATTTCATTTTGTTGTAACATCATACAGAATGTTTCAGCTTTATACTCTACAGAATGGTAGCTTGCATTAAAAGAGGAAATGGATACAAAGAAATCCCTGCCCAGATGAAGGGTACTTCCCGTTAGTGGCAAAATGCTGGCATGTACCATGGAGTGAGCATTACCGATACGCATTTGCTACTCTGTGTTAGCATTTTGCTAGGAATGACAGTAATTAAAAGAACAAATAATTTAACTGGAGTAATTCTTCTTTCTAGAGATCATTGCTCCCTAATGTTACTGCCAAAAATTTCACCAAGTGCATTGGGAACAGAAGAGGGGGTTATACAGAGAATACATCAGTAAAAAATATTTGTTACTTTAGCAGGTTAAGTGTGGTATCTGGGGTCACTTGTACCACTTGGATTGAAGCACTCGGGGAGGTAGTAGAGAAATAGGAAGACTGGATCCATAGGCTTCATCAGCTGATTCGTCAGAGCACTGCGCTGCACGGCAAACAATTTTGCTTGTGGTCTGTTTCAGTTCGCTAACAAATCTGCTTACGTAAAGCACTGCAAGATGAGATGTGCCTGACTGCAGCAAGGTCAGTGGTACGAAGCCAAGCATTTTCTTGTGATGAAAGTGGTCTTTTATCTTTGTTGTTCTGAGTTCAGCCTCTCAAAGCAAAACTGACTGTAGAGGGAGGGAGACCTTTAACTTCAATACCTTGCATTAGGTCACCAGTGTTAGAAAACCTGAATGCTGAAGTCATTTCCAGAGTCTAATCCATTATGGATCAGTGCCATTTAAGTCAACAATGAGCCTCCGACTGCGAGAGACACACTAAACCTCTGCAGAAGACTGATGCAGCAAAAAATGCAAATACGGGCACCAGGGTCTTCTGCAGGACTAGAAGTCACAATTTTTTTGAAAAAAAACTGAGTGACTTTGTTTCAGCATTTTTGAAGTAAATATTTAAGTTTTGCAAAGTTGATGTGACTTCTTGTTCCTATCTTTTAATAAAAAATGCTTCAAAAGTGCTGAAACAAAGCCAAAACAAGCCCTTTCAGTTGCCAGAAGTTCCAAACCCAATAATTTTTCTGTCAGGGTACAAAATGTTTTCAGTGTTTGCCTGAAGTTGTCAATACAGTGGGAATCGTTGACCTGCCTAGCTCAAACTACTGTTTGTTGTTTGTGGGGATACCACTGTTCTCTGTGTAGGACACCCTTATGCCAAATTCATGTGATTAGAAGTGAAATGTCATCAACACATATCTCAATACTATGTCCAATGATTAATAGGATTCCTCCAGAGTCCGAACACGAAGGTTTTGCATTTGTGTGTTGATACTGCTTTTCTATACATTCTCTTAAAAATTCAGAGCAGCCTTTTATTCATCCGCCAGGAAATGCAAACTTCTGTATTGTTCTAATGCAACGTTTCCAGCTGTTCTGAAACTGGCCCTCATTGTGTTGTCCTTGATTTCAGCTTGTCAGTACATCTTCCCCTTCTGCTCCAAACTCTGGTCCCGCCTTTCCACATTCTCCATACATTTCTATACTCCTCCATGCTTCCATATATTTCCATACATCTGCATACTTCTCTGTGCTTTTTGTGCTGTCAGTAACAGTTTGAACCCTGTGCTGATACTGGTAACACCTGCTGGTGGCTGGGTTGTGCACTGGACCTGTCTTCTGGCACTGGTGGATGTGACCCCTCAGGAGCTGGCGCCAGGGCTGTAGGTGGCCTGGCAGCGTAGGGCGCTCTGTGCATTGTTGACCCTCTTGGCAGAGCTCGCCCAGTCTGGAATCAATCCTTTTGCTGTTGAAGAAATGAAACGTTGGGTTACTCGTATACCTGCATGTGCACGCAGCCAGGCAGAGGTGCTTGCTTGAGAAGTGGTAGCTGTCAGTGCCCTGGGCGACTTACCCGTTGTACGGTGCAGCTTATTTTGCAGTGATCCTGGGGTCATGCAGGGCTCTGTAGGTATTTCATAGCAGCACTGTCACAGCGTGTGTTTCTTAATTTTCGGCAGAGGTGGTAGCACTTTGGGCCTTCAGTTTTAAAAGGTCAGAGCATCAGTAGCAATGCTGTGCCTGCTGTGTCAGGTGGTTTTTGTGTGCTAAGAAACGTGTGGTGATTTAAGTGGGCTGCATTCACTTGTTCTCTTTTCAATGTGATTTCAGTATTGCTCTTGTGACAGTTCAGTAAGAGTCCTAGTGATTTCAGTGTTAGTTTCAGTGGGTCATTTTGTCCCTCCAAATTCAGCCTACCTACTCCACTCAGCAATAGTAAGGGCTTCTATTGCACTCACTGATACATTATCACATATTTCTGACTGGAGTAGATGCAGATGAACTGCTGAAATTCAGTTTCAAAGAAGATTTTACCTTTTTTTAAAAAAAAATATTATTACCCACAGTTTATTTTTTTTTTTCTTAATACCTACATTCAGGCAGAAAACATAAGTCACTGTAGAAATAGAAATCGTTGTCTAGTTGGGTTGCCAGCATAAGCACCAATGCTTCACGATCTGTGTATGTTTTTTGGTCTCTATGGTTCTGTTGCCTCTTGTAAATGAGAAGCCAGTGCTGTTAAATTTAGATGTGAATTTGAAGCCAAGCTTTCCAAAAACACAGAAATGTTTGGCCCTCATCAAAAAGTGCAGACCCCGAGCCAGATGGTCAGAGTACAGTATGGTGAGATGTTCATGAGGCAGAAGTACAGATTGGATTGATCTCTAATTAGAATTGAGAAGCAGCCAACATACCATAATTAAGGATATTGTATGCATTTTCTTTTTTTCTTTTTCTTAAATGCAAGTCAAGAGCTGCTTGCTACCTAAAAGCCACCAGCTTAAAGCAGGACTCTTCTTAGGTGAGAACTGTGCACAGGACGAATCAGTCACCAGCTTCATGAAAGAAATGAGGGCTTCCTGAGCTCGCTCAGATAGCACTAGAGCCTTTAGCGTCCGGCTCGTAGGCTGTAGGCCAGAACAGTAGTGGCCTTTATCTCAGCAGGCAAACATTTTTTTCTCATTTGTGACAACTATAGGCAAAATAAGCCTATAATATAAAACTAACCTAGTGTGTCTTTAAGTTGATCCTTGCAGGTCAAGGATGAAGTAGGTTGGAAGTAGTCCTCAGGGCTTGCCGCTCTGTCGGCTTAGATCTGTGCTGAGTGAAAAAAAATCACGTTAATATTATAGAACACAGGTAGATGGTAGTGCTTTGTTTTTCTTGTATATGAATTATTGTTTCTCTCTGTTGTGATCTTCACTGAAGTGTTTGCCTACAAGTAACTTAGGAGAGGTGGGGGATTTTCACACACCTTGCTTGTTTAGTGTGCCTTTTGCTGGTCCTGGTTTTAGATGTTGAGGTAGCTTGTACTTTAGAGAAATTGCAGTTCCGCAGCACTGATGATGAAGGATTTGAGGGCTGAAAGTCCCTAGGGCTACAGTTGCTTTTCTTGAATGAGTCATAATATAAGACTCCAAAGCCAAGTCTTAAAGAAAAATGATTAATTCTTCTCACAGAGGAGTTCATTAGTGACATAAAGTCATGAGAAAGAGGAGGAGGCATTTGTTAACACTTGATGGTTATTAACTGGTATTAATGTGAGCGCTTTAGATCAGGAGAACTAAAATAATGCAAAAGCGACAAGGTGTGATGGAGAAGAAAAAAGCGTTAAAATTTGACCAATATGACTTGATTTTCATGACCAGAGGATTTATCCTTTTCGAAATGTGCCGCAGATCTCTGCCTGCCTTTGGCTTCAGTGAAAGCATGTTCTAAAAAATGGGCCACTACATATCATTAGTGTTCTTGGTTGCCTGGACTTTCATGAGATCTTCCTGCTCCTGTTGCTATGGCATATGCAAAACATGGCTCAAGATATACATCTGGCTTCTGCTGCCACTTCCAAATCCCTGTCATAATTTCAGTAAGGACAGACTGAACTTTAAAGATGCTGTATCTGCAGCTTCACTGATTATTATTTCCTAGTTTCTAATTTTCTTTTTATTCTGTTTTTTAACACTCAGCGAACAGTTCTTAAAACTTCACTGAGTTTGCTTCCTTTCAGTTTATTCCCTTGATGGCAACTCCTTTTTAGTGTTTAAAAATACATTTTTAATGTTAATTCCTTATCTTCCCCGCCACCCCAATCTTCTGTCTTAATTTAGAGGCTGGATTTTATTTGCGTTACAGTTTTAATGATGCTTAGTAATGTTGGTCTGCTTGGTACTATTAAACAGTTCTTACTGAGGAACTGAGGTGGATGTGAATCTTTAGACGGGGTAATTTTCATATATTTTTCTGCAACTTGCCATTAATTGTGATGTCACCTGTCGAGTTGCATCCCAAAAGTGCCTGAGATATTTTGAAAGGGAGGAAATACAGCCCTATATGGCTCCTTTGGCTTTGTTCTGGTGGAACTGAGACTGTCAGATTGAAAATGCAGGAGGATTAGTTAGTACGCGGGAGGCAGAACCGTGATTACTGCTTTCAGTGGATCTTTTTTTAACTCACGCTGTGTATTTGGCTGCTCTGTTTTAGTTCACTGCAGAATTAAAATAGCTTTCCCGTCCTTAAGCAGGCAGTTGGGATGTTGGAGCTGTAAACTCCCAACGGGTAAGATCACCAGGTATTAATAGATGGCTTATCTTCCGCTGTGCACGCACCCAGTGTCCCGCTCCCGCTGGGTCCCAGCTGGTGTTGCTGTGTCTCAAGTTGAGCCTGAAGAGAGTTGTCGCTGTTTTCTTCACATGAACACAAACTATAAGCTTCAAGCTACCAATTTGCGACCATCTGATGTACAAATTGAAGAACAATAATGTAAGACAATTGAGGACAGTCTCTGAAGTACAGAATTGTTTTCCTCAGTCTGTGTTATTCAAAGCAGATTTGAGCCCCATTTAGAATTTAATTTTTCCCATCTGCTGTGTTTTAAAGAAAAGTAATAATTTTTAAAGTTTGAATTTAGTTGGAGCAATGTCTACTTTATAAGTAATAAACCCTAACTGTTTGTGACTGGCTGTGATCTGCTCAACATCATCAAGTATTTCTTCAGGCTGGGATAGTCGTGATAGTTTAAGGATTTTAGGCAGCCAAATGGTATGGAAAGTCCCTTGGAATTGGGTGACTGAATCCCAAGGCTCTGCTGAGGACATCAGACATCAGCGTCAGAGTTTCCACAAGGTTTCCAAGCTGTGACTGACAGCTCTTAGCCAGAAAGTTCACCCTGTGCTCTTGCCTCCTTCCAGGAGCTGCTGTCCCTGGAGCCTTCTCACAGGTTGCCTTGTACAGTAGGTCACCAAAACTCTCAAGACTATCTTCATTTGAATTAGGATTTCCCTGTGAGCCCAAGGCAGAGCATGTCTATGACTGGTTCCAGCTCACCCCTTTTCCTTCTTACATGCCACGGAGTGGTGATGGTGCTTCCCACGGCACGTGCTCTGGGCAACAACCTTCTGCCCCTTTCCCCTGTGCTTTCTGAGGTTTTCCAGCATCAGATGGATGCTGGAGATACTTGTGCTCTACTGTGGTGGAAAATCTGTAAGAATAGGTACTGTGTATGTTGGAACTGGTGGAGTTTGTTAATTTAGGACTCTTGATACAAATGGCAGTGAATTTTGTTGCATCAGGTTATATCCAATATTTGCATCCACTCAGGTGCAGACTTTCCTAGTCTATAGGTCTTGAATCTTAGCCAATCTAATTGTCCCACTCCTTGGTATGATTTCTGTATCAATCTTTTTGGGTTTTGTTGCTTGGCTGCAAACAACCACAAAGAGCTGGTGCCTGTTACAAATCTGGGAAAGCTTGCCAGGTGACCTGAAAGCAAGAACTGGTATTTACTCTTGAACGTTACAGGTGGCACCAAAACTGCTTAAGACTGAAATGTATTCTCTATTTCTCTTTTTTTTTTTCTCCCCTTCTTTTTTTAAATTCATTGTGCTTCTCCGTGAAAACCTTGAAGCCATGTTTTCCTGAGGGCATGTTGGTTTGTCTATTGAGTATGATATGTAAAACACTCTCCTACATAATTGTGGGTTGTTGGGGTGGTTTTTTTTTTTTTAAATGTAGACGTCTTTGCTAAGGCTGTGAGACAGATTTCTCTGTGAGCTGTTGCCCATTCAGGGGGTTGCCCAGGCATTCAAGAGAGGAACAATTATCATGTTGTTATCAGTGCTAGCAATTACCATGTCACTCGACAAGAGGGAAGAATAACTGAGGTGTAGGTCTGAGCTGCAGGCTGCTGGTGCGGTTTGGGTGCAACCTGACCCTTTGCCCCTTGGGATGTCAAGCACAGTGCACAGGTGCCCTGTGGGCAGCACAGGGAGGTGAGCACACTTAGGGCAGGCCGAAAACTTGGGTAGTTTAGTAGCTAGTTTCTGGCAATCCACAGAGGTCACCCCAGGCTAGCTTTGGTTTTTTTTTTCCCAGGGCCTGTACAACTAAATCTGGACATACCAGGACAGGGGAAGCAAAAGGCCTTACTGCGCCTTCAGTGCCTGCTGCACATTCAGTGGTATCAGTTTACTAAGAATTTTTAGCATGGATAAAACACTCCAACAGCGTTCTTGTAAAGGTCTAACAATTTTTCTCAAATGCTGAAATAATTCACCCCAGACAAATACCTGGCAGTATATGTTTCAGTCTGAGCTCTTTGGCCGACAAAGCTATCATGAACTGAAAGGTCCTGTAATGGAAGAAGTTTAGTCAGCTGTAGCTCTGAGCTTTGAGAATGGTGTCACCTAAGGTAGAGGTGCAGGATGTGGCGATGGCAACTGCAGCCCCAGACAAAGTGTGCTATAAACGGTGATACATTCCAGAGGTCTTATAAGAAAGAAGAAAAATATTTTCTTCTCAAACCAGTGCCTCTTTCTTAAAGGCTCCAAATTCAATATTTGCAAAGTTTGTGATTACTCTGAATAGATTAAATGCTAGAGACATTTAAGAATGATATTTGCGCCCCGGTTTTCTAATGAAAGTAGGCCTACTTGGTCATGATGTCCAACAGCTTCAGGCAAATGAAGCAGATTGGAGGAAGCATCAGAGATCGTTATCTTATTAGAAAATTTATGACAACCTATGATGGGGAACTAGGGGAAGGTCCAGAGTAGTAGCCTTGCTTAGTAGTAGGTGACTGGCAGTTTAACACATACCCCATATAAATAAGCCAGCATGCTCGTAGCCCTGGGCACCGCTGCCTGCGTGGCCACAGGGCTGTTCCTGAGTGAAGGGGTCACTGCAATACAGTGAGTGCTGAGGGGACAAAAAATATAACTCTCGGAGGAGCCTCATTTTGTTAGAACCTCTGTTTGCAGAACTACTTTCAGAACTTTGCTCTGGTTGCTCTGTGCTGCTTGGACTCTGACATCAGGCTACAGACACACTGTGTGTGGCAGTCGTGACATTTTCGGCTCTGCAGATCAGAGTTGAGTGTAATTGTCACCAGGAAGGTCTGTTTTGTGGCAGTGGTGCTATCCCAAGCGCAATATAACCAGGGTCAAAACTGTAATTGTTATGGCTCACACAAGATCTGGAGCCTTCCTTCATTTACGGAGGGTCATCTGTTGTGCTTCAGTGTCTGGTGTATGGTTATGTGGCTCTGTGTGCTTCAGAGAATCAGCAGCAAAATCACAGGGGGAAATAGCCAGCCTCTTTTCAGTGCTCTGTGGGGACAGGGCAAGGGACATTGGCTTCAAGTTGTAGCATAGGAAGTTTTGCACCAATATGTGGAACTTTTCACAGTAAAGGAATTTTTTCACAGTGAGGGTGACAGAGCCCTGGGACAGGCTGCCCAGGGAGGGTGTGGAGTCTCCTTCTCTGGAGATATTCAAGACCCTCTGGACGCCTCCCTGTGTGACCTGTCCTAGGGAACCTGCTCTGCCAGGGGGGTTGGACTCGATGATCTCTTGAGGTCCCTTCCAACCCCCACAATTCTGTGATGAGCGATTGCATTGATGATTAGGAAAAGTTTTCCTTTATCTATGCAACAAGATGACTGGGAGGTGCTATATTCAGTCCTACCAAAGAATATGTTTTACAGAGCTTGTGACTGGTCCACCTCTGGACATCAGTGGAAATGCTGTGCTTCGTTAAGGTGGGGAAAGATGCTGAAAAATGTCCTGTTTGCTCACTGGAAAAGAGAAAACCTGAAATCTTGTGTTAATACAAAATAAGAATAAAGGAAAAATTAGAAGGCTGAGTAAGTCTTCAGTTCTGTGGCTTTTAAACACAGAAAAGGCGAATGTCAGAGAATTGTGTGCATGCTTCTCTTTTCTCCTTAGTCATTCAGTGGAAGGTGGAGCAGTTAAGTCTGTGGCGCCTTTAAAATGATTCATTATTTCCATAGAAGCCAATTCATGTTTATCCTTCAAATCGCTCTGTGGACATTAAAATAATGGAGAATTATATTTGCTTTTAATTTTGTTTCCAGACAGCTTGGCCTGAGTATTCATGATGTGACTTGGAAACTATATCAAATTGTGATTTATTGTTACTCGTAATTGTGTGAAGATTGAAGATATGCTGGATGCTGCTTTTTTTCCTTTTTTCCTCTTTGCCTCCCCCATTCTTTCTTACAGAGTGTTCCTGAGTGTGACGTGGTGAGAGGCCAACATCTCTGCCTTCAGTGCTTTTCCTTGTACAAGCCACAGCAAATGAAGATTTTATTTTTCCCCTAACATGAGGCTGTGTGAAATGAATTGTTTTTTGTGTTTGATAGCTGCATTGGACTTTTTTTTTTTTTTTGCTATTTTTTATTATGCTTAGGTTTTGACTGTTTTGGTGTTGTCATGTTAATCAACCTTTCTTGTAGGGTGGAGAAAGGCCAGTATTTTTTAGTTAAGCTGGATGCATTCAGTTTTAGGAGAATCATATGCAATACACCAATTGGGGGTGGGACTTATTTGCACTAAGGCATCTGTTAAGTATAAGGATGTCAAACCTGCTTCACAGGTGGGTCAACGGTTCCTTAACCAGGAACCAGGAAATTTAGCTGTAAGGTCTTATAGATAAAGGAATTTGTTAATCCTATTTTCTTAAATTTGTTTTTTTCCCTACAGTTTTATCGTCTCTTTCCTCTAGTGAGTAAAAAGTTATTCTTAGATTTTTATGCATAAAGTAATTCAATAGAATAAAATTAATGCTTGTATCAAAAATAGCACGGCCAGTAGGTCTAGGGAGGTGATTGTGCGTGTGTACTCAGCATTGGTGAGTCCACACCTCGAGTGCTGTGTCCAGTTCTGGGCTCCTCACCATAAGAAGGACATTGAGGTCCTCGAGCGAATCCAGAGAAGGGCAACCAGGCTGGTGAAGGGGCTGGAGGGCAAAGGAGCAGCTGAGGGAGCTGGGGCTGTTCAGTCTGGAGAAGAGGAGGTTGAGGGGAGACCTTATCACCACCTACAACTACGTGAAGGGAGGTTGTAGAGAGGTGGGCGATGGTCTCTTCAGCCAGGTGACAGGAGATAGGACAAGGGAAATGGCACAACGCTGTGCCAGAGCGGGTTCAGATTAGATGTTAGGAAAAAGTTCTTCACTGAAAGAGCTGTCAGGGCCTGGAACAGGCTGCCCAGGGAGGTTGAGTCACCTTCCCAGGGAAGGTTGAGTCACCTTCCCTGGATGTGTTTAAAGAAAGGGTAGATGAGGTACTTAGGGATATGGTTTAGCTTAGGATGGAATTGGTTGGACTTGATGATCTTCAAAGGTCTTTTCCAACCTTGTGATTCTGTGATAAAAGCCTACAGAAGATTATGCAAATTTTGAAAGGTGTGGATTGTTGGTTTTTTAATAGACATATTATGGAATCCAAAACAAATTATTCCAACCTAAAAATTCCAAGTAATCATTAAAACTTACCAGGATATTGTTTCCATACTGCATTTGAGAGCATCTCTTGAAGATGTGTTTCCTGCCCTGACAAACATTGTCTGTGTGACAGTGGGACGTGCTGCTTGTGATTTGATCCTGCGGTTGCAGCAGCTTCTTGGGACAGGCAAGTTTTCTTGCAAATTCCCAGTAAGTCCTCAGCCCTTGGAAACTTAGGTGATTGAGCAGTTGGTGCTATGAATTATGTGGGTCTGTCCCCGGTCTCTAATGCATCCTAGTGTGATCTCTGGCCATCTTACTTTTCATGTGCATTTTTTAGGGGAAAACCTTTCTTTTATTTTCTGTACTTAAAAAGATGCCTGAAAACACACAGCAAGTACATTTGGGCCCAGTGAGGAATTCCAGGTGGTACCACAGGCTAAAACACTTGCTTGGGTGCCAATTTAAAAAAAAGAAGGCAGGGGGAGAAAGGACAAAAACAGCTGTTTTACAGCTTTGGAAGGAAATTATTTTGCTCTGTACCTTAGTTATCGATAAGCATGTTTAGTTGATCTGGTTTTGCTTTTGTTTCCAGCCTGTTTGCTTTGTCATTTCTCATGCCCTCAAGCATTTCAGTTTTAGTCACTGCATGACATCGCTTAAATCAGAGTTGGAATGAAGTCACAAAGTGAACTGTAAGGCAATCTTCTCCAGAATTCATGTGAGGAAGCAGCACTCGCAATTATTTGCATATATTTGTAAATGAGTACTGACCAGTGTGAAAGTAAATTCACCTTAGCTTAGCTCTTGAATTTTTTCCTTGCGTTTTGTTTTATTTAGTTACTTGTTAGCGTTGATGGCAAACATGTTATTCATGCCTCTATTCCCCAGTATCCGGCCTTTGAGTTTCGATGAGTAAAGTGGTTTGGAAAGAATCCAGATCAGTTCATGCAGAGGCTATGCACATTAGTAGAAAACTACTTACGAAAGCTGAACATAGTTTTTGTGTGCACTTTCACCCTGAAAAGTGTGCACTTTCACCCTTTGTGTGCAATTTCACCCTGAAAGAAGACTCTGTGTGTGTGTACATGTGTGTGTGTGTGTGTGCGCATGCATACAATCTAAAATTTTCAACAATTTCCTCACATAAATCTTTATATTGTTTCACATCATGAAATGCATATTAGGTTTCCTTATCCTTTAGGGAAACACATTGAAGTTTACTTTCTGAGTAGCAGTTTGCAAAACATACTCAGTTGTCTACTGTTTTGTAGTAGAGAATAAAAAAAAAATATTTTAAAGGGTTTTTATGCATTCAATTTGTAACTTTTTTTAGAAAATAATTTAAATACCTGTAGTCTTACCTTGTCAGGCTGGCCTGCTATTACTCTAAATTAATTCTGAGATAAATGACATAGTGACATTGCTCAAAAAAGAAGTTGTTTTCCTGTACACAAGTTCTGTACAATTAAATTACAATGTACAAATCATACCATTTTAAGATATGGTGTAAATGTCCTGAGATCAGTGGATTAGATCAGCGTTTACCCTCTTTCTTCAAGAGGAACCTAAGCTTCTTTGAAGTTCTCCTTTACATATTCCCTCATTCTAAGCACGATGAGTAGTTCAAACAGTACTCTAACTGTGAGATGTGCAAGTGCCATTGAAGCATCTCACTGCAACACGCGATGCCTTTGCCGTGCTGCACAAAGTGTTTCCACTTCGAAGTCCTGTGCAATGCAGTAGGTCATGTTGCACAACTCGGTAACTGTTGATGTTTTATTGTGACCCCGGGTAGGCTGTGCCAGTGGGATACATGTCTTGTTTCAGCCCTGGTGAGGGACACCCATGCCTTGCAGGCGTGGAGCTGACTGACCTCGCTGGGCACGCTCCCTGTGGGCACAAGGATCGGGATCCCCGTGGGCTGCGTGGGTTTCACGTGCAGTGTGAGTTGAAAGGGTCAGGTCTGCAGGCCAGAAATGCAAAAGGTCCTGCCACTACGTTGTGCAGAGAGGGTGATTTGGTATCGTGTGTGCTATTGCCAAGCTCTGAAGCCTTTCCCAGGTGCAAGGTACCCTTCCAAAGAGAGAATCGCTTTGTGTCCGCTGGTTTGTTCTGGTGGGCGCAGGCTGCAGCAGCGTTACTGGGTGCTATGTGTGTAAGTTCCTAACTCGAGTGGAGTGCAGGCTGCCCTTTGCTGTGGGGTGCGGGCACTGCTCAGGAGGGAGCATGCAGGATCAGTGTGTGGTGTCCCTCATCCTGGGCCATACGGCCTTAGCACTGGCTGTGTGTGTAACTTGGCACAGCCTGGCATTTGAGTTGGGAGAAATCTGCCCTGTCCCAGAGTCAAGGCAGAGGTCACCAGGATATGACCAGGGCTCCCCACATGGCAGAAGCCAAGTGGTAGAAATTCACCATGGAGAAGAGAAGGGGTCTTCCTCTCCCCGCTTGGTACTAATCATGGAGAACAATGCTGGCTGCTTTGCAAAATATTAGTACTGCTGTACAAAATCTGGGCCTCTGCTGATGGCCCGCTGAGTCAGACTTGTTTACTTCATTGAAGTATTAATCTCTGTCTCTGATTGGCAGTCAACAGCTCCAGGCTCCAGGCTTAATAGAGTTTCAAACTGTAGATTATGCAGTTTTGCTGAAAATATGAGGCTTCTATCGCGCCTTGAATGATGTATTCTCCCTCTCTCCCCTTTGGCCTGTTTTTTCAGGGCTGAGGTTAAGATAGATAATTAATTCCTCCCATTCCCAAGCCTTGTCTTTTAATTTAAGAATTTTCTTTAGCATCTGCCAGGATCTTCTGCGTGCAGTCCTGAGAGGTTAAGCAGTGAAAGAGCCATTAAATTAACTTCAGCCATTAATTTTTTTCAGTAGGATGAAATAGCACTTCAGTATATCAAACAGTTTCTGGCTTATTTTATTTCGTATCATGACAAAGAAAAGAAATGTGGGAAGAAGCGGCTGGTTTTCTGGTTGCGTGAGAGAATGGTGAGTTGAGGAGGCCTGCCTGCTGGTCCCTGGTCCTGTGCTAGCAAGAAGTAGGGCACGAGGAGTGGATCAGTGGAGTGAAACAGCTCATGGACAGCCTGCTGTCCATGCTACATGGACAGAGAGGTCATGGGAAGAGGTTTAGCTATACTTACCTGATCCACCACTTTCCTCAGAAACGCTTTGCTGTTGCCTGTCAAGCTTTTTATGAGAATGGAGCAGTGTTAAGCTTTGTTAGGCTGTTCTTTGATGTGCTGTGAGGTCCATAAACACAATCATTGATGGGTCGCTCCTGTCCAAGGCTCTGAGAGCTCCCTTTGCTAAACAGTCTGCCTGCTTCTCCATGCTGTGTACTTGCCACTCTGAGAAATGCATTCGCTCTTTACACAGGTGTAACTTCCCCAATTGGAAAACTGCATGTCTTAGATTTTTTTTCCAAGAAATACATGAAAACAAATTAGTGCAAAATATCCTGGAATGGTGTCTCTGGCAAACTGCACGTACACTTGCTGAAAAGTCTCAAACAGTAGCAGCAGGATTGAGTTTGTGTGTCAGAAAAACAGCAAAAGGAAGAAAATGGTCGGTCCCAGAGTGTCTTGAATTAGCAATTACATGCAGAATTTATGATGATTTATAGTGCGCCAGCTAGAGAGGCTGAAATGTCACTGCTGCATTGAAAGTTCCTATGTAACCTGCCTTTCTAGTTGTTCTATTTCTGCATGTATTCAGTCTCACTATTCTAGTAGATTTTAAAGAGCAGCCTCCATCTTTCACGGTTGTATCACATCGCTGTCAAGTCACAGACTTGACAACTTCCCAGCTTCTGGCAATTGACTTTTTCTTTCAGTGCCAGTATATTGCCCTGCTGCTAGTTGGAGCTGCTGAGTGTTGGGAAGTTCTGGAGAAACTCAGAGATGCATTTATGGATCACCTCTCTTGTGCATGCCCTGGAAGCCCAGTGCTAGAGCTGTGTTACATTACCTCTGTGCGTGATGGATGGACTGTACCTGTGAAAACAGCTTTCCTGGGCCCAGTTGTTTTGCAGTGCACCATTTACAGATCATTTTTATACATGTAGGTAGGGTGTGTAGGATGTACCAGTGGTGTGAGCAGCTCTTTGGTATTATTTCTCCTTACGCATCACTTAGTTAATAATAATTCCTAAATGATATGTGTTAAGTAGATCTGTATTTCAAACCCAAAAGGAAGTAAGGACAATCCAAGTTGGCCATAAAAGTCTGTAGAATAACCGTTCTCCTCACTTCTGTCTGAATAAAATAAGTATGGGGAAAATCCACTTTTTACTCCATATTTTGGTATAGCTGCCCAATACACAATTGCTTGGAGAAGAATGTTGTTGCCACTGTACCAGAATGCTATATTTAATAGCATGAGGATATTTTAAAAAATTCAGTATATGCTTGGAATTCATTTTCTTCACCTAAGCATAACCATGGAACATCAGTTGTTCTAGATGTTAGTAGATGGGAAATGTTCAGATGTTCTGTAGTTAGTAGAAAGGCATCTCTCAAGAGGTTCCTCCCATCCTAAGCTATGTCTCTGAAATTATTTGTGCAAATAGCTCCTGGCCATTGACTATGTCTCTGTTGGGAGCCTGAAAAATTCATTCAGATGGGTTAAGTCAGCTGCAGATGGTGAAAGCTGTGAAATCAGATATTATGAAATTCCAAAGTCTTTGCAGTCTGTGAGCATTATGCCTGATGATGGATGTATTCAGCATGATTCTCCTTATTTAAAGAATTAATTCATGTTACGATTTTTCCCCTTGCAGGTAACTGCTTTAACAAAGGTTGCAGAGAGAGTGCACCACAGCTTTAGATACTGCTCAGCACACTGTTCGCTTCTGTTGCCTTACCTGTATTGTTTTGTCTTCTTTAGTCTTCTGGTACCAGTATCACAGTGGATATCGCTGTCATGGGAGAAGCACACGGGCTCATTACAGATCTTCTGGCAGATCCTTCACTGCCCCCCAACGTGTGTACTTCGCTGAGAACAGTGAGCAACCTGCTGAACACGCAGCTAACCTTCCAGGCCATCCACAAGCCAAGAGTGAACCCTTTGGTGTCCTTCAGTGAGAACTACACCTGCTCGGACTCAGAGGAATGTCCAGAGAAAGGAGAGAAGCTAGCTATTCCTAAGGTGAGGAACTGGACCCCATCTATTATCTGGTGACTTGGCTCTCCCTAAAGGGACAGCACTCAACTGGTGGCAGATGTCTCTTGTCGTTTTGCTTATTTAGTTCAGAGTAGTAAATTGCACACTAGTCATGTTCTATTATAAAAGGACAGCTAAGCAGACTGATGGTTTCATGGTAAGACAATTCCTATGCAGCCTTCAACTCGTGGCCTGGTTAACTTTGGTTGGGGCATCTTTAGAAGATGGGTTTGACACGGGATAGCTCCCATAGGTGTGGTGCATATTTCCTCACAGGTGATAGTTGGAGCTTGAGAGAAGAGATGACAGGGAGCAGAGCAAGGAAAAGCCTTTCAGAATACAGACTCACAAGTCTGTCCCATTACTTCTCATGTGGAAATTCCCCTCCCACTCAGAAGATTTGAGCCACTGCATGTGGGTGACTAGCCTAGTCAGTGAGCAGTGGGGAATTAAGTAGTAATATGAGGGACCTTTTTGCCTGCTATGAAGATAGCAATTCAAAATTCTGGATGAATTTCAGACTCCTCTTCCTTCTCTTAGCTAGAGGTGTGAAGCCTACAGAAGTCAATGAAAAAGTCTCTGTCGACAAACTCCAGGTGCTAGGGATCAATTTAAAATGTTGTATGCCAAACAAACAGAAAGATCATCACAATACTTAGTGTGACAAATACCATGAGCTCGTGAGAAAGTCTTGAGAAGAAAAAGAAGACTGAACCAAAAAAAAAAAATTTAAAAAAAAGTAAAAAATTACTGCCTTCACAGATGGCTTTATGAATGCTCAGGAATCTGTCAGGAAATAACCAGTGTTATCCACCCACATTTACTAAGTGAACAGCTAGACAGTGTGCATCAGTTTTGAAGTAGTGAGAATTGTAGGTTCATTGCTAAATAGCTGTCCTGCAAGGCTTACGTTTCACTTTTGAAATGAAACCAAGGTCCTTCTGTACTGCAGTCACCCTTGGAAAATTAAATATAGGCAAAGTACATTGCACAGGAGAATGCTTTTCAGTTTTAACAGCTTGAATGGCACAGCCAGCATTCGTTCCCAGCATCTGAATTGCAACACTTGTGATTCCTTTTAAATATATTTTAGTGTGATGATAATTATCCCCCTATTTGCCTGTGTAGCAGCTGTATGTATGAAATGGATGTTCATAGGTTTTTCAGCTCATTTTCCAGTTTATTTTAGCGTACATGTCTGTAATGGCTGTACTCTAGGCTCTGAGGGGAAAATTTCAGTGGAAGAACACTGCCATCACATGAGCAAACACAGTGAACAGATTCGTTTGCTGTTGCATAATACCTAGTGAGGAGAAGAGAAATGAAGGATGCAGAAATGAGTTAATGCTACAGAGAACTAATTTGACAGAAGAATTCACTGACCTAAATGTATTATGGTTCATAAAACTAATAGTTTGCAGTCCTTTATTTAAATGTCTAAATATAGATTTAAGGTCTTTACCTTATGCATGTGACACGGAGCATTTTGGGTAAGGAGATAGGATGTCAACATATTTATCTGTAAGTTTGAACTTCAGAACCACAAGTGTCTTCCATCTCATCTCTCTTAAACCTCTGGCAAAGTCAAGGCTCTCCATCACAGAGACATATTTATTTTTGTTCTTAACTGTAAACACTTCATGAGAACTACAAGAGAAACAGCTTCCAAAATTACAGCATCTGCAACAGCAGATCTGGATCCACACAGACTCCCTATCATCATCCTTTATTATCTCTGCCTTCAAAAATTTGGAAAAAACAATGTGAGTCCTGTTGGAGGAGAAAAGGAAGAGTCAGGTGAAAGAAAAATGCAGGGTTGTCAAGGAAAATCTGCTGTAAACAGTGATGCTTTGTCTAAGCTTTTCAGGAGACATCATATCCCAAAGCATGAAAGTTTCATTTCAGTGGGTGATCTTCAGATTGGGTAGATATAGCAGGAAAAAAAATTGGAGCTCTTTTCCCTTATTTTTCCTACAGCCTTCCATGCCTTGAATCTCTGAGTCTGGGCATTTATGACAGTTCAAATTACAGTTGAGGCTGAGAGTACATTTGGAGATCATCTAGTCCAGTCCCTCAGCTTGAGCAAGTTGAGCCTGGAGCAGGTTTCTCTAGGCTCTACCTAGAGCAGATTGCTCAAGAGGATGTCCAGTTGGGTTTTGAGTATCTCCATGGATATAGACTCCACAGACTCTCTGGGCAACCTCTGTCAGTGCTCAAATCATCCTGACAGTAAAAATGTTTTCTTACATTTAAATGGAATTTCTTATATTTCAATCTGTGTCCAGTTGCCTCTTGCTCTGTCACTGGACACCTCTGAAAAGAGCCTGGCTCCAGATCCTTCACACCATCCCTTCGGGCATTTATATACATTGAGAGGATCTCCCCTGAGCCATCTCCTTCAGGTTGAGCAGTCACAGCTCTTGCAGCCTCTCCTTTTATGACAGATGCTCCAATCCATCAGTCACCTTTGTACCCCTTATGACTTGCTTAAGTGCCTTTGGCCACATCATGTAGGACTACAACTTGTAAAGAGCACAAACACCATTGGCCAACTCCAGTGAGAGCTCCAGGTGTTGAACATCTCTGGCTATGGAGCTGTGGATATAAACTGGGTTTTAAACTTGAAATAGGGAGGATGGTCCAGACCCACCAAGCATTTAAAGCACCAGCTGTGTTGATTTGAATAGAAGGTAGGCACCATAATACCTGGGAGAATCCAGATTTAAGGTACCTCACTAAGCATTCTCAGGTAGAATTAATGAAATGCCAATGTGGGTTTTTCTTCTGCATGTTTATAAAGTTTTTGTAATGCTCTATGAACTAAACAACTGATTTCTCTCTAGCGCTTACGGAGAAGTTTGCCTCCAGGACTGCTGAGACGTGTGTCCTCAACTTGGACCACAACCACATCAGCCACAGGATTGCCTACACTGGAGCCAGCTCCAGTGAGAAGGGATCGCAGTGCCAGCATCAAACCTCACGAATCATCTTCATCCAGGTTACAAATTACCTCCTCTACCATTTATGCCTCTCTCTGGGCGAGTTTATTTGGTTCTGTATGATGATGTCGCTCATTTAAAAATGCTGACCAGAAAGTATCTTAGAACCACTTCATCATGATGCTCTAAACTGGGTTGCTAAAGAAGCAGCATTCCAAATTTTAGTCAGATTATGCCAAAACCATTCCTATTATCAGGAAGCAAAATTTAAAATAAAACAATTTTTAAAAAATAATCTATTTATGTTAGTTAACTGCAGAATTGCACAAAACTTTCAACAAGGTGAGATACCTGGTTAAAGTCTTTGTGATAGCCAGTGGTTTCCTCTGTGGGTATTGCCCAGCCAAGAGAAGATTCTAACAAGTAACTCAGCTGCTGAACATCGCTTTTAAGAACAGACCTAGTGATACGGTCCTGCAGTTAAACCAGTTCATTAAGCACTTATCCATCCTCTAGATACTAACTTCCAGATTACAAACTCTGATTGGAAGTGGACCTTCCTAAAACACCCAATTTTGAGATATTCTGTACATAGAAATGGAGTGTCATCAGACCATACAGCACTGCATATGCCCCGCATCCTAGGTACACAATTCCAGAATATAAGAAGTGCTTAGGGCTCCCTGAATGAACTCATGCAAATACAATACCAGCAATAGATGGTAAATAAGATCTGTCAAGTTAGATAAGTCAGAAAGTGATTAGCTTTGTTACCATTGAGGGATGAGGAGGGTAAAGGTATAATTTAGGAGTAAAACTGCAAAGGAAGATTGCTAGTAGAAGTTTCAAGCAAAGCTGAAAATTAAATGGACAATGCAAAGGTTTCTTAAAGGATGACTGCTATACTTTCCCTGATTTTAAGCACTGCAGTGGAACACTTCTTTCCTGTTGATGACAGAGTTTAGCTTCTGGGATTCAGAATCCCAGCTGTCCCATCCTTAATTCCAACTGTCTCATCTAGTTCAAACTATTTTCTTAATTTGCCTCAAGAAGCAAATGCACACAGCAGTTTTGTCAGGGTGCAGACTGACTGTCTGCTTCTACTTATAATGTATTTGTTTAATTATTCATTTAAGATGCCCCATTTTTTCAAGGATTCTGTAAGCAGGCAATAATTATTAAAGCCTTCAAATTAATTTCAGCAAAATGTTTGGAGGAATTATACATTATTTGCTTGTCTTGCTTGGAAGAAAGAATTCCAGATTCAATCATGACACATACCCTTTCAGGTTATGTTCATAAGGTGCATGATAGAAACACAGAATTAGATCTGCAAAGAGGTTTGCATAGGCTGAGGTACTTACCTACACCATTTTGTGCCCAAAACAAAATTTAGTTCCAGTTTCCTAAAGCACATCCCTGAAAGTCTTTCAGAGTTACCCAGAAGTACACTAGTTCTCACTATTCTGAAGAGATGGGCCTTCATCTTACAGCTATAGTCCCTCACAACTGCCTTTATCAGTTAGGTATTCCCTGCTCACTCTTACCTACTCTTTTTTTCTCAGGGCCTGATCCCTGAGCCAGTACCATAAAAAACAATTCCTCCCATGAAATGGAGAGAGAGAAGTCGTGTCCACTCAGCTCCTTACCACCAGCAGCTGACTGGTATAGAGCATTCACAGAGGCTACCCCAGCAAAATTGCTTCTCTGTCTGAGGGCACTCAGGCCTAGATACCTTCCAGTTTGGGACTTGCATGACAGATAGCCTGAGGTGAGCTGCATTTAACCCTCCACAAGGGCTGTGGCAGATAATCCAGTAGCAGCTGGTGAAGGAAGAAGTTGAATGGATGTTAGTCTTTGTGGGAAGGGTGCTTCTCTGTGAGAAAAGAGACTTGGGTCCCAGGTACCGTCAATGTATCTTAATACATTGCTTAGCTGTTCCAACAGGATTTCCTCCTTTCTGGTTCCAGAAATATTTTTCTATTCTAGACAGAAAGGAGCAGAGCCTTCAAAGGAAGGGCAGAGGGCAGTCAGTTGTGCAGCCTAGTAGCTATGGTGCCACCCTCTGAGAATAAAGTTCAGGTCCCCTCCCCACTGTAGTAAGAGCTATCATCTTGGAGCTGGTGGGTGAGGAGAGAGAGCGTGTGGAGACATGCTTTGCCTTGTAGAAAGGAAGAGCAGAGCAAAAGCATGAAATTCAAGAAGGTAATTTGGAACAGTAGTATCTGAAGACTCGCATGTTTTTCTGAATTTGGAATTTGGTTGTGGTAATGGAGAAAAAGGACTTGAGAAGGACTAACATCACCAGTGTTTGCTGTTGGATAGCTTGAGTCAATGCAGCCCCAGAAAGCTGCTTTGTTCAGCCTTTCTTCCAAGTGTACAGGTTCTTCCAGATATGTGAACCTTCCCCATAGAAGTGGCTTTCATGAAAGGCACCCAGGTGCTCAAGGCAGCCTGCGGAGTACACTGCATGTCTGGTGCAAGAAAAACACGTGGTTATCCAGAGCTCCCTTTGTGAGGAGTCCCATGTATCTCAGTGAAAGTCAATACAAGGAAGCTACAACCAAATGGAAATGTTCTTCAGTTACCGGCCTGTGGTTCCCAGGGTGCATGTGATTTATACTGTTGATCCTAGACTCTCACATAGTATGTAAGCATCCTAAGATGGGAATCAGAGGGAGAAGGAGAGCAATTAAACATTATTGTTGGTCCTTTTCTACGGTTGTTATATAACTCTGCATGATGAGCCAACTAAGCATGCTATCAATTCTGCCTACGTTTAATGTCGCCAATTGTATAATTACAGCTCTGTCAAGCCTCCCAGCCTACTGTTTGCGGTTCTTTTTTTGCAGTAGGAGAAACAATGTGTATTCCAGAAAGGGGGAAAAAAAGAATCCTATAAGTCTAGCTTTAAAAATTTTGGCAGACCA
Source organism: Zapornia atra (assembly GCA_013400835.1). NCBI lineage: Eukaryota > Metazoa > Chordata > Aves > Gruiformes > Rallidae > Zapornia > Zapornia atra. Next base: position 80,636 of record VZTU01020287.1, on the reverse strand, counting down.
ATACACGTTTGCTTTCAAGGAAAAGAATTTTAAACTGAAGGGGAAAAAAAGAAATCTTGATTATCTGCCACTTCCCCAATACCAAATTCAAGCCCACCACAAGTTAGAGAAAAGGAAGCATTTCATGGCTTGAAGGGTTGTGGCAGATTCAGTACTCAGAAAATCTGCAACTCGTTCCTCAAAGTCTAGGACGTCACTTCCAGATTTCTGTAGTCAAATATTTGCAAAAATTCCCCCTCAAATCTCTGTTGAAGAGTAGTAATCCTGTATTCTTCCAACCCCCTGTCACTAAACTGGTAGGACATGATCATCTTTATACCTTCAGATTATATGAGAAAAATAACAGAGCTTCCACCTGCCTTCTGTTAGTCAGTTCCTTATCCGGTTGTTCTCCCTTAAGAAGTCAAAAAATGTGGTTTGGTAGTTTTTGCTTTAATTTAGTTATTCTTTAAAGTGTGCCAGTGTGATATAGCCTTCCTGTCAAATAAAAAACAAAACCACAAAAAGTCAAAAGAAAACAAAAAAACCCCACAGCTAGATTCTTTCTTTGTCTTACTTCATCACAGATTATAGATATTTGGGCCAATGAAGACAACCTGCAGATATTTTCTAAACCAATAAGGAGTTTGTAGTGTTAAGATGATAGTTTTGCACGCTTTTGTCTTTCAGAACACTTTTGGGGGTTTTTTGTTTGTGGGGTTTTTTTCCCAAATTCGAATTTTTCAAGTTGGGCTGGGACAACACTGCTTTGCAAGGCTGTCTTCTTCCATTGCTTGGGTGTGTGACTGCGAGGAGAAGCATGGAGCCTGAGAGGCTCAGTGGATAGAGGTCATAGGCTTCATGATAAGAGCCAGTGCTACATCCCCGCAGGCAGCTGACATTTGATGAGTGTCATTCAGGAAAACAATGATAAATACAGTTCTCTTGCTTTACAGAACTATTTGGCCTCTACTAGTACACATTTATAGCCTGAAGGCTGAAAGCATATGCCCATCACGTTATAGAGCACCAGCATTTGTTCCCCACATACACAGACACAGGCACCCTATTTTTCTTCAGTGGGTTTCCTTGGATCAGTGACCAATGTCTTCAAGATCTGTCAGTAGGCTTTTTTTTTGAGATGCAGGACGTGCTATAACATGAAGTGCTTCACCCAGAGAAGAGAGGCTCACCGCTAGGAAGAGCAATGCAGTGCTCTTCCAAGCCTCTTCCAGCCTCTCAAGGAGCTTCTCCAGTGCCTGAAGGGTTACTGGGTATCAGCCTTGGCAGTTGCAGCAGAGGAGTCAAGGAGACTGATTTTTCATTTACACTGAGACGTCTTCTGGCGCTTCTGGTTCTTGTAAGGAGGCGTTAAAAGAGAATATAAATTTAACTTATTTCAAGTCAACTTTTAAGACTCTTTCTACTGTCAGAACAATATAGTGAAGACATCTTTGCATAAATACAGTGAATAGGCCTCAGCACAGAAGGAAGTCCAGCTTTAGAGCATCTGCACTGTAATATTTTTGCTGAATACAATACTGAGTGCCTCACAGATAGGAGTTCAGACAGCAGATAGACGCTGCTGTCCTCATCAGATTTTGTGCTGTCTCAGTATTAGATACTTCTTGCTGTGTCTACTAACTTCTTAAGATCTGCCATTTAGGCTTTTTATGGGGTCGAACAATGCTTGTTTGTGCTCTGGTTTTGCAGTGCTGACTCCTGGAACAGCTCTATTCTGATGACAATCACGAAGAGCAGGTCCTTCTCCACCTCCTATCCCATGTCTTCTACCAACCACCTGAATGCCAAAAGGCAGAGCCGGCAAGGTGAGTGGGTATCCCTGGCTCTCTCAGGCTTGCTTAGTTGCTTCCCCATGACTAGTGTGTGCAGCAGCTTTTAGTCTCTATCCAGTTGATGTCTTTTCTTATATTTCCATAAGTATAAATACAGTTATTTCCTTTTAAACAACAAAGAAGTGGATTAAAATATTAAAGCTCATAGTGATGCCATTGTAAATCATAGATTGGTTTGGGGCGGAAGGCACCTCAAAGACCAGGTTGCAGGTTCTGACTTCTGTGATTTACAGAGGTTAGTCGTGACATGATGTAGCAAGTGCAATACTAAATCGTGTTGTGATTTCTATCTCTGTAATTCCCTTGACTACAACAGGGGTAAGAACAGAATGTTTTCTGTAATACTTACTAAATTCACTGTCTCTGTATATTGCCTCACTGAGATTTCTTGAAACACAGTCTAAATAATGCCATTCAGAGCTGTGGGCGGCAGCTGACCTGTCTTCTGCAAACATATCCAAGACACAGCCATTATAACTCAGAGGTCTATCTCTGTATGTTTATTATTGAGCAAGTCCAAATATATCCTACTGATTTTTAAAGATTAGAAATATTGCTTTTTATTTGTCATTTGGTGCCTATAAAAATTACTCCTATTTTAAGTGAGGGAAAGAAATTGAGAAGGTGACTTCTTAATTGATAATGAAATGTGCAGTATGACAGCTGTGGGTCATTCTTAATCCATAGTAAAATAGATTTTTTTGTAAAAATGCAAGATAAAGTAATGTTTACCCATGCTTTAGTGTGTAATTCAAAATGATCATAAGGCCTTCCTCTCTTAAATTGGCCTGCTTGCTTTTTCCTTCCCCACCCCCACCATAGAATAACATTGAGACGATATTATTCAGAGATACTGGCCACCCAGACGTCAGATGGAAATTGGTAGGTGCCTGAGGCCTGACATCAGAAAAGTCAGCGAAGCCAGTCTTAGAGATGGGTTTGAAGATGCGGCTGCACAATTATTCTGCATATCTAGCACTGTCACATTGTATCTTTTCAAACCGGAGAGTTTATTTAATCTCCTCTTGTACAGAAGCTGCTTTGTTATACCACAGTGAAGATTAATTGACAAGATATTATCTTAGAAGATAGTAGGCACTTAGGCAAATGAATAAAATTGAAACTGGAAAATAACGAAAATATAATACCAAGAATCCAGGAATTTGTTTTAATACAAAACAAACCCAACTTGGATGTGTGACTTTCAGAGATGATCCTACCAACTTGAAAGGGAAGAGGGTGTTTGTTACATTTTATACATTGAAATTGAGACTTACAGTAAACCCCATAAGTCAGTTTTACATTTAGTCTCTTCAGCCTCCAGAAAGCGCTAGTAGTCATAGTGTCCCAACAACACGAGCTCCCCAGTGATGAAGGGAGAGCTGTGTTCCATCACAAGCAATTCCTAGGAGCACCAATTCACAGGAGTGAAAATCGTGTCTCAGCACTTTATGCAGCAAATCAATATTTCGATGTTTTAGACTGTGTGCACTCATGCACTTTTAATTAAAATTTGGTATTGTATTCCATCTAAAGAAGTTCTTCAATTTGCATGAGTTAATACAAATTGAATTTTATTGTATTAGTTCCATTGACAATACGTAACAATTCCTGGTAGAAGTTCTAGATAAATCTGTAAACTTACAAAATGTGTAAACTTTAATTATGCACGAAAACATTTTAATTTTAAAATAATGGGAGCTATACCTATTTTGGCAAAATTCTGAGGTGTAAAGTGTTTTCACATGTAGTTTTGCATCACACTGAAGTTACTATTTCACTTCTTCAGTGCTGCACATATGTAAAAATCCTGGAGAACCTAAGCAGATGGGTGTATTTAAAATTAAGTTCTCCCTGTATTGTTCATTTTACGATGATTGTTCAGAATCCTTTGTGGTAGCAAGACATGTTTTCTTTTGCATTTGCCAATGAATAGTTAAATGTTGAATGACAGAAAGTAAGTCTGCATTTTTCTGTTAAATTTCATTATTTTTGATTACCTACCCTGGCAAATTAAAAGAAAAACAACACAACAAATCAGTTCAAGAGACAGAAGCCCAGACTAGCAGTAGAAAGCCAACAGTGATTAGAAATACTGTTGTGAAAATTGCTGTTTAAATTCCCAGGACTTGCTTTAAATTGTTGGAAGATGACCATATGTATTGTATTCTCTAACAGTCATGAAGATTACCTGGGAACGTATAGCTCAAAGATAGATAATAATCCGACTCAATCCCCAGCGCAACTAACGGACTCTGAAATGTTTTTAAAGCCATAGTTTTGTTGGATGGAAAGCAGATATCTCCAAGGATTGGTAAATGTGAAACAGGGGCTTTCTGTATTTTAAAGCAATTTCCATATGTCATGGCCATCTGATAACCTTTTAATTGCTCTGTAGGCTGTAGATTTCTGAGTTTAGGACTAGCGTAATATCCTAGCTGCAATGATTGAATTAAGGCAGTAATGCATGCCACATGTTTGTTGAAGAACTACCCTAATCAAAACTTAGGAGATGTTGGTTATCTCAAAATTACAGTTTAGTAACTGCCAGAGATTATTCTTAAGTCTTGGATTGTCAACAGTAAATCATATTTAAACCTCATATCACAGTAAGTTGTTATCAGGAAAAACCACTGGAACCGTACACATACATCCTGCAAGGTTAGTATTTCATAAACTTTGATCAGCATATTGCCTTATTCTCAGATAATTTTTATGTCTGGAATGCATTTAGATAGCAGGCACAATTCAAACATAAAACCACTTTAAGTTCTCAAGCTCTTTGTATCATTCAGCTTTGAAGATGAACATTGTACATGAACTGGGGCTGACTTCCTCCAAACTTCAGAACAAAGCTCAGGAGGTTAAGTCAATTTACATGCATTTCCTTTTAAGATAGATTCTCTTTGCTCCCCTCCACTTTACTGTGAATGGGACCTTTTTGTCTGAGACTAGAAAATGTAAAGTGGATTCAAGGAGAAGGCAGCACATATCTTAAACACTGGACCGGACAATTCATTTCATCTTGGCAGTAGTGCTTACATGGAATAGGGGACAGAGAGACCTACATCTTGCTAGTGGTCACACATGGAGATATTGGCAGTTTCTGATACACTAGCTCAGGAGTACAATACCATGTGTTTAAGGTAATGGTCACAAGTCTCCCACAGTGAGCAGGAGATACTGAAAAATAAACTCAAACTGCTCAAGATCAAGGCTGACCTAACTGCAGCGTTGCAGTACTTAAAGGGGTCATACAGGAAAGTGGGAGAGGGACTGTTCACTAGGGAGTGTAGTGATAGGACAAGGAGCAATGGCGTAAAGCTCAAAGAGGTTTAGGTTGGATGTTAGGAAGAAATTCTTTACTGTGGGGGTGATGAGGCACTGGAACAGACTGCCCAGGGAGATTGTGGAAGCCCCATCCCTGAAGGCCAGGTTAGATGGGGCTTTGGGCAACCTGGTCTAGTGTGGGTGTCCCTGCTCATGGCAGGGGGTTTGGAACTAGATGATCTTTGAGATCACTTACAACCCAAAGCATTCTCCAATTCTGTGATTCTGTGAAATCTGTGAGGAATACAGCAATGGCACTGTAAGGGCAATATTTTCTATTCATATCATCTATAACTACTAAATATTGCTTTTTTGGGTTTATTGCTACTCTTCACCCATATAGAAATTCAAATTTGCTGGGAATGTGTGTAAGCCTTTCTTGTCCATGCTTTACAGATGGAGACAGTGAAGCAAAGAGAAATTGCAGATGGGTCTGGGAACTGCTTATTTGGATTTTGGTGTCTCTGTTGCCAGAACACGTTGATACCAATAGTCGTGCTTCTAAGGCATGCTTTACAATGCATGCCTGCCAGTTAGTGCATCCTACTCAACAGGGACAATATGCTTCATATTTTGAGCCAGATCTTCAGCAGGTAGAAGTGACTGATATTAATGGAGCTTCATCTCTCTGTGATAGCCGTGGACTTGGCTCAAAGTGAAGAAGGGTTTTCTCTTTCCGTTTGGAAGCTCTGCTGGTACCTGAACATCTCAAGAGGAGTATTTCTGCACAGTGAACTCATACAGCCATCTGCCACTTCTGTTAATTGACAAGACTCTGCTTTTCTCTTGCCAGGTATCCCGCCAAATATCTCACCTCTCACCTCCCCATGCCATTCACCAATTCAGGGGACGCCTGCCACAAGTCCTACTGGAAAAACATCTTCTGTGTCATTTCCAGACTCTACAGATACTGACACCAAGCAAGGCTTAAAGCCACACAAAGTCTTAACCTCTACTCAGAGTGCACCTAGCCTGTCAGACCCTATTATCAGCCCCTCTGTCATCTGCAGCAGGTAAGACAGTAATTTGACGTGTTTTGTAGTCATTTTATATTGTTTTGCAAACAAGCTCTTTCAGCCCACATAGAGGTTTTTGTGATTTGCTGTGGTATTGTCTGTTGATACTTCACCCTGCTCTTAGTGCAGGTTCAGTGGTGTAGATTCATGCTGCAAAGCCCTTTTGAAGTGCCAGGCGGTTCGTTGCACTCAAGGCTTTTACGCGTGGCAGATGCGCGGTCTGATCCGTAAGCGCCCTGCTGACAACTTGCAGATCCCAAAGTCGGATTTCATGGTAACAACTTGGGATTCTCATGATGTGCATTTAACACAAACAGCCCCTTTCAGGTCACAGGCCGAGTGTTTCACAACAGGCACAAGATATTTGATAGAAAAACCTGACTGCTGAGGATTAAAAGCTGATAAAGGTCTTCCAACAATGCCTGAAGACCACGTCGTTTTGAGCTCGCTCTCAGAAAGAGTGGATCCTGCCTTCCCTAGGGCAAAGTCAGATTATGTACCATTGGGATTTTTTTTTAGAAATCAGCTGCAGCTGAACTCTTCCTACTGCCCAAGAGTTAACGTTAATACAGCTTAATTTTATACTTTAAAGTTGCCCGTTATTAGATTACACAGATGTGTGTAGGTTACATTGTGATATGTGTAGGTTACATTGCTTATTTAGGTTCTTAATTTCCTTGTTTTCAAATGTTTAGACTGGTAGGCATTACAAATAATTACATTGCTGGCATAGGCTTTGTTGTTGATTGTTTGAAACAAACACATTATTTAAAATGTTATGGTGTAATGACTGCTAATAGAATTGACATCTGCTGTTACTAATAATCATTATTCCTTTAATGTCCATTGAGAAATCACAAGCACTGTCACATTTCTAGCCATTAGTATATAGGGATGTCATAGCCACAGATAAAAGCTGAACCAACAGCACATTAATAATGCACCCCTTAGTAATGGAGGCACAATAAAAAATAAAAACCAAAACAACAACAACAAAAAACCCCAGACAGACATTAAATGGCTAAGACAAGCTGAGAGAGTTAAATTAACAAAAACTAGAAATAATTTTTTTAAAATCTGATTTTCAGATTGTAGATTGCTAGTCTTCATGATAGATAGGCAATCCCCTACATTTACTGCCAAAACAAATGCCTTACTGGGAAATAATACCAAGTCAGCAAACCTCTGCCACCACCAGGCCAATCCCTTCCCCAGAAGCAACAAAAGATGAAATGAATTGGTGGGTTCAGTGCTTTAAATCAGATCTACCCAGGCAGTGACATCCAAACAGCAGTTTTACTGGTTTGGAGTTTTTTGGGGAAGGGGTTGGGTTTTTTGTTTGGGTTTTTTTATTTACTTAAAGTGAAATGTGGTAGGACAGCAGAGTTTGAAAACTGCATTAAACAAGAACATACACCAGGCAAGGCTGTTAAAGTAACTTGCAAGAAATTATTTTTAATTCTACTTAGTGGACGAGGCAGGAATCCCATGGAAAAAATATTTATCTTTTAATTAAGTAGTATATTATAATGCTCTTGCATGAAAGGGATTCTGTTAAAGTTTCACAGGTGTGTTTACTTCTGACATAGAACAGATTTTAGGTGTTTTACTAGTTGGCTCAATAATATTTTTTAATATAGTGTTTTATGTAGACTATACATATTAAATTATTTTGAGTGTGCATATGTTCTGGAAATAGAGGTACATTTATAATGATGCAAAAGCCTTGTAGCATTACAACCAATCAAGGACTCTTCTCTTTGACATTTTAGCTTGTTAGCATTGACCTTATGGAAACCACAATGAATGTGGGAGAGCATAATTAATAATTTTTTCTTAACTTGTTTATAAACCTGAGTGATAGAAGATTTATTTGTTTGGCTGTGCACTACAAATATCATTGTATACAGATTTGTATTTTTATTTAAAATTCTTTCAGGAATTCATTATGTTTGCAGAGCATACCAGGCTCCACAATATGTGTTGGATGACCCAGTCAAAAGCCATATGGCATGGGATTTCAGCCATTTTTCTACAGTTAACTAACTTTGCTGAGAAGTTTCTAGTACGAATTTTGACCAATTAAAATAATTTTGCAATAGTTGCTTCACAAAGGCTGTTATATATATGAAATATGCCACAAAATACTGACTCAAACCAGGAAAAGCAATATTAAAATGTCCGTTTTTCGTGGACAGATTTGATATAATACTGTTAAATGAGGCTTCATATTTATTAAATTCTCTCGGTTTTTCATGATGTGTCATTGTTCCTCAATTTTATTGGGACATTGTCATTTGAAATGTTCCAGCTGGTACTGAATACAGATTTAGGACTTATAGAGAATCACACACAAGGAATAAAGCATTTTAATGGAAGAGCCAGTAATTTAGAAAGGCCATGATATTGTGAACCGCCACACCCCCCAGTACTCAGGAGTTGGACTTGATGATCCTTATGGGTCCCTTCCAACTCAGGATATTCTATGATTCTATACTATCTTTCTGTTCTGGAAATGATGAAGTAAACTCTGTCTTATAGTTTTGTTCCTGAATTTCTGGATCCCAGATCACTCACCTCCTGCTCCGTCCAAAATGCCTCCTTGGTTCTGATGTGCTTGCCATGTTGTCAATGAAGTAATGGTAAAATACCTTTTTCCCTCCTTAAAGGAACATATCCAAGTTTTAAGCAAAAGAAGGAGAGTAAAGCTACATGATGACTGTGTTCAAATTGAATTACATAACATTGTATGGCACTCTGGCACATGTTCATTATTTCGATTCATGTTTATAGGGCAGCTATAGTATAAGACCAGGTGATTTTTGTTTGTGCTGATAAACTTAAAGAATAAAAAATTCATTCAAAGAAAAATCACATGGTATTGGTTTACTGTTGGCAACACAGGTTTAATGTTGGTGGCCAGTTAATGCAAGAACTTTTTGTATTTTTACATTCCTGGCCTCCAATGAAACTTCAGGTTGCTTTAGTAATTTTGACTGGAGGATGCACCATGTACCATAGCTTGCCATGTATGATGTCATTTTACACCATCAGCAGGAAATCATTTCACATAAGACTGTCTGATGCACATGCTTCTTTATATTGTTGATGTTTCTTGATGTGTTTCAGCTGTGGCAGACCCTATAATCAAATAGAAGCTGGTGATGGGACACTAGATAGAAGTGATGGTACCACACATACCCTGAACAGAACAGGTAATTCTTTGTCCATCTTCCTCATCCCTTAAAATGCAATCATCAGGTGTGGAAAGGGCAAATATGTCTGTCTGTCATAAAAGAACATACATTGGTGAGACCGTATAAATTATCTTTGACGATCCTTTCCCTTTTCTATACAACATGCGCAGAAAGCTAGTGAATAATAGTTGAAATATAAAGGAAATACAGTTTCCCTCATGTAACCTAGTCAGCTCAAATAAGGGTCCTCAAATTTTTTCTCACTCTTCAATCCCTGATCCCATTTTTTATACTCTGCAGGGTATATGCTTTGATGCTTTTGGACAGATTGTCCGACGTCGGACCCAGCCGAGCAGCACATATGTATTATGAGTCATAGCTCCTGTTGCTGTTACTCAGAAGGTCACAGGATGACTTTCAGGCAATCCTTGCTGTTCACACAACAGGCTTTGTGATTTGTGTTGTAGATGACCCTGCGCAAGCCACTTCTGACTATGAGACCAACAACAGCGACAGCAGTGACATCGTACAGAACGATGATGAGACGGAGTGCTCCAAAGAGCAGTCGCGGAAGGGATCCGTCTGCAGGACGTATGCACCTGAGACCATCATTCTGCATCCCTTGATACCACCTGAGGTAGCTTGTTTAAGCTCTACTCACGCAATAGACTGAGTTTATACTGATGGGGCTGGGGTGGGGGTCGACAACAATGGCAACAAACAAACCACAATCAAAACCCCCACCAAAAAAAACCACCCTAGGGCTGTCTAAAGGATGTTACCACAGTTTTAGACAATTGCAACTGGCTCCTACCTTTCAGTAGGAGGTTTGACTTTCAGGAATTGAAAGGAACCATTGAAATGCATGAGAGCTGCTGAGCAGTGCCCTCTTGTGCAACACTAACCATCTATTTTGATGCATAAATATAAGTTCTTGAATCTGGCATTAGGCATTTTTAAAATGTTTGACTTCTGTGTTAGTGCTGCCTCTAAAGGGAAAGAATTGGAAGGAAGAGAAATTATCTTCTCGGACTGCTAGCATGATGTATAGCCTTCCTGTTCGGGCACTTCAGCTTCTCAGTGGCCTTGCATATACAGTACATACAGTGGATGTTATATTAAAATAATTTAACACTTGTCTGAGGGTGCTGCACAGGGTTATTGTTGGGTGTATGTCTTGTCCATAGCTTTGCAGTATAGTGCAAAAGTGCTGATCTTCTCACAACTACTGTATTTAACTGTAAGCTTGAGTGAGACGTCGAGGGAAAACTTAGTTTAGTTAAATTTTCCATAGTGTGTTGTACAATTGAATTAATAAATTTAGGCTGGCATGAGCTCTTGAATAATGTATTGTAATCTGTTGTAGTTGGACATGCTGAGAGAAGGCATTTTTCCTGAGATAGTTTGTCATTTACTCATCTGCAGCCTCTTAGTAATAAAGAAATTCAAGGAAGTACACGGGGAGAAACGTGAAGGGAGGGGCACAGCCCATCTTTTATTTGCAGACCTTGACAAACAAGGAGGTTTCAGTTAAAGAAGCACAAGGCTTCACTTTGACCGAGCTCTGTTCGCCACGTGAGATTGGGGTGAGCGGGTACTGCTGCGGCAGTAGAAACCGAGCCCTTTCCCCTCTGTACTGCGGCAGATTTTACAATGAAGACAGAGTCCCTGGGAAATGAATGAATGATTCCCATGAATGAATGAATAAATGTGTCTCCTGGATAAGTTCAGGGATGGATGTGTCAAATACAGAATTTCCTACTCATTCAAGTGAAATAAATTATAAAGGAGAGTGACTGGCTTCAGGGCTGGCAGAAATGGGGACATCTCTGCTGAGCTGAGTAAAGTACCGTTGACTTACAGATGATGCTAATGTGACTGTGGTTTTTAAGAGCATAAATCTTTGCATGAGATGCTTCACAGAACTAAAATTTGTCTTTATCCTGATTTCTGGATTAGGACAAGCCTGTACTTGCTCCAGAGCCTCTGGTTATGGACAACCTGGATCCCCTGATGGAGCAGCTAAATAGTTGGAACTTCCCAATCTTTGATTTGGTGGAAAAAATCGGAAAGAAATGTGGTCGGATTCTCAGTCAGGTGAGAAGGATATATGCCTTGTCTGGCTTGATTATTGACAGATTCAGTCAAAGTTGTGTTAAGATCCGTTGTCCTTACAAGCTGTTCCTCCAGTGAGTTGTGATCCCTGCCACCTAATTGAAAGCTCACATGAACTCGATCTCATTATATTCCTTACTTTTAAATGTCTGTATTTTCAAACTTTAAAGTGTGAAATAAAAAACCACACAGCTATGTTGCCTGCTGCTCTCTGCCAACGAGTTTACATAAACCATTCTAAACGTTCTGTGTGCGGGACGTGCTGCCCCCCCCTTTACTCTGAGGTCTCTGTGAAGGTGTTTCTCACGGGCTTCAGCACGGGAGGGAAAAGCAGTAAATACATTCAGTTGATGCAGGAAATTCAGAACTTTGGTCCTGTTTTGTATTGGAGGTTTTAGTCAGGCTGTGCAAGAAAGCATGGTTTCAGGAAGCGGGGACAGGATAGTGCTTGCTATATTCTATCACCATTAAAGAGTCAGCACTTTGATAGTAAATTCATATCACTGTTACATAGGGAAGTCTAATTTACTTTGAATCAGGCTGTGAGAGCTTCTTACTAGTCTTTCTTTCAACTGTCAATTTTTTGTTCCTTCCTGTAAGTTGAATGCAGGTCCTGACACAGCCCATCTCTCCCCAGCGCAATTAATGTCACTTCCATAATCACTTTCTTGACTGAACCTTTTTTTTCTGTTCTGCCCCTTTTCCTGGCACACTGACAAATTACCCGTTTTTTTCATAGGGAAGTCTTGAGCTTTATTAAACAGGAAAGGCAAGTAATTATTGTCTAGGGATGGAAGGGGGAAAAACCCCAAGAGAAATCTGGCTGACCTAGTATCATTTTACAAGGCATTATGTAGCGTTGAGTGCTGGAAAGAAGAGATGATGTTAATTGGTATAATGTGGGGCAATTAACACCACCCACAAACACAGAGGTTAGTGTGTCAGGCAGATCTCAGTGCAACAAGCTCCAGAGAATGCTGTATCAAATCTTAGTCCCATGGTGGTTAACTATTATTCAGCTACATTCAATTATCCAGTGGTCAACCAGGAAAACCACGGCATGAATTGAGATTTATCCTGTGGTCTGCCTTTTATTGTTCTGTAGCTTGGCAAGTAATGTAGGTTTGAAGCACTTTACCAAGTTGCATGGAGTTCTGTGCCACACAGGACAATCCCCTTGTGCCTCCCTCAACTTGCACTAAAGCTTTACACCCTGTTTCCTGACATCTGGTTTTTGCACAGTTTCCGAGCATGTTATCCACTTTGCAGTGCCACAAAATGAGGCCTGTGAAATAAAATAGGGAAGGGTTAATAAATAATATTTGTGATCAAGATTCAACGTTTTCTGTAACAGCTGTTTCTAATAGCTCCCACTCCCTAAGAGCAGGCTGTAGCAAGTTCAACCTTCTTCATAAAATACAGATACTTCAGTTCTTTCCCCCACCTACTCAGACGTTCCTAACAGAATTATTTGGAGAACTATGAGTACTACAATAAGTAAGCCTTTTTCCCCAGAAAAAAATATTATTTTTTCTTCTATAATTTTAAAATCCTGGGATATTATAAATAAAGGAAAACAAAAGCTTTAATGAGTTACCCTCTATATATTGCTATTAAATCACAGAACCAGTTGGAAGGGAACTCAAAGACCATCTAGTTCCATGCCATGGGCAGGGACACCCTTCACTAGACCAGGTTGCCTAAAGCCCCATCCAGCCTGGCCTTGAACACTGCCAGGGATCCAAGGTCATACACAGCTTCTCCTGGCTCATCCATTAAATGGAATCATCCATTAAAAATAAGTAAATTAACAAGCCGAATTAACTGTGTTTGCCTTGCTAGGTTAAATTTATGAGATGGAACAAAGCAGAGTTGACACGTGCCTCTAGGGAAGCATTTGGTTTAGAAAGCAAATGCTGGCTTAGCATCTTTAAAGCTGCTTGAGATGTCTGTTTCTTCTTTTAAGAATGTTAAATTGATGTAGACATATAAAAAGACCCCAAACCAGTCAGCAGCCATAAAAGCATCTGTGCAAAGTACAGCGGCAAGCACTCTAAATGTGGCACTAACAAATATGCATGATAGGGCTTAGAGAGGAATTTTACATACCAGCCTTATTTCAGAAAGGAACAGCAGAGCTCTCTGAATGAATTGATGCTTCACAAGAGGCCATAAAGTTAAGATAATGTCATAAGTCACACTTAACACTCTTCTTACAGCTCCTATAAAACCAAAACCTGTGGAAGAGAAAGTCTTTCGCTTTAGAAAGCAAATTAAGTGAAGAATAGGCTGAAATCAAGGTCTCTCTCATGCTTTTATTACTAGGCTGGTAGAAATGAGAAATGCTGGTGGTGCTGCTATGCTCCCAGTACACAGCCCGTGTTGAGGCAGTGTGGCATCACTGCAGTGAGTGCGAGCTGGTCCCCGGGTGGTGTCAAGAGAAGTGTTTGGTGTTCTCATCATCACGCATGGCTTCTGCAGAGAGAAACTGCAGCTGCTATAAGGAGGAGCAAGGGAAATCAGTCCTTAGGGGATGGAATATTCCCAGGATCATCACAGAGGCCCTTGTGAGGATTTGTGTATGTCAGAGCTGGAGACCAGGTGCCAACAACTTAGAAGAAGCACGCTTGAAGAAAACAGATACAGGAGACAAAAAAGGAGTGTGAGAGGGCTGCCTGCAAGCAGCGAGTAAGGAACTGCTAACCCAGACTTTTCACGTGTCCTCCAACGAGAGCCATTTCTGTGTGCCTCCAACACCCAGGAGAGGAGCGACGTGTGAATAACAATCCCCACTTCCAAACACAGCTTCCATTAGAAATCATTCGGGAGAAGTGCCTGTCCTTCTTCAGGCAGCACTGCCAGAATTATCTAACTTATAAATGATTCATTCAAGTGTTAGCAATCATTGCAGAAACAAGCAGAAAATGCAGGCTGAGGGGACCAGGCAGTGTGGAACACCCACTGCCAAGCACCTGGCAGCCGTTGCAGTTTCCCTGGGCTCGTCCCTGGCAGTGGGGACCACACCGTGGCTGCAAGGGTGCCATGCTCAGCCGTGGGACTCTAACTCCCAAGCAGCTCGTGCAGCAGCATGCAGTTTGGGCAGGAAGGATTTTAAAAGCAGAAGTATTTAAAAATAGTTAATCCAGAGCATTGAATAAACAAAACTGTGCAGTTTTCCTTTTTTAAAGAAAAGAATTTAGTTTGCTTTCTAGAAGACGTCAATGCCTTTTTGTCCTTTTCTGACCTGCCCTTATCCCTTCCTCCTCCCCATTTGCTCAGAAAGGGAGAAAACCTCACAAAAATGTCCAAATGGCTTTCTTGGCTGTTTATGTTTTCTAATGACCACTGAGAATAATGACATTTTACTCCCAAGTCGTGGGGAAGAGCAGTCATTCGTGTCCATCACAGTCAGCTGCACGTCTTTTCAATTGCTGTGGAATTTCCAGGCCCCCAAAATTCAAGAGGAGGAAAAACATGTTTTTATGACATGCTTTATTTAATATACCTGTCCAGTACTGGTAGTGTAGACCAGTAAGGTTTGGTAGTGCAGAATAGTATTTCTTCATGCTTCTTTTTTTTATGCAGAGATACTTTGCTGGAAATATGAAGCTTCCCATTTAGTGATGTAAGACAATAGTGTTAAATGTTGAAAATGTGGATCTCTCTAGCTGTGATTCCAGATAGATAAACAGAATGATGAGCAATTTTTAATCCAAATTATGCATATAGTCAGTCTCTTTGCTCTGCCCCACTGCTGGAGGATCCCATAGGGTGTTCAGAGTGTAAGGTTTTGCCTTCTACAGGCCCATTCTAAGTTCATGTCTTCCAGAGCGCTGTAATTCAGTAGCTCCTTTGCTATAAAGAACTTCTCAGTTGATGGCCAATAGCCATGGTCACGAAGAGAAATTAACCACCACAGTGATTTTTCTGACTGCATTGCTGGTGGCATTTATGCAGGTAGGGTAGGAACAGAAGTAAGAGCTGGGGACTCCAGCAGCACCCCAACTGTCAGATGTATGCCATTAGAGAGGGACACGCCAGATGGTGTCAGACACCACACTCACTGTGTCTCTGCATCATCACTGCCTGTTGCAGTGCGTTGCCAGAATTACTTCACATGCAGATTTTTCCTGATAGGGAATGAATAGAGGGGTAAGCATCATTAGTGCTGCAGATTCGTGTCCTTTTTTAGTGTTCGTACAGTGGCAGGACACTTGAAGCTTATGTTGGTTAAATTTTGGGTGCAGCTCACAGGTCCCAAATCATATACACAAGATACAGAAAAAACCAGGTGTGGATAGCTGTTTGATTTACATTCAGGTGTAAAATACGAAACATAATTTGTAACAATTTCTCATTGGTATCGCACTCATCATTCCTAATGTGCTTCAAGTTGTTTAGCTCCAGGCAGATCATTACCAGACAGATGGCATGAAAAGGACAGAATTTAGCTAACAGCAGTAAATAAATGAAGGAGCTGAAAGGCTTAAGGGTCCAATTTGTGAAAGAAGAGTAAAAGTCAGGCAGTAATTTTAGTGTGTCCCATTGTTCTGTACACCAAGTTCAAACTTCTCTTCAACAGTGTCCATTTTGCAGCAGCTTCTGTCTACATTTCTGAGCCCTTGTTTTTCCTGAGCATCCCCTCACTCGTGCATCCCATTCTCCCTTCCAATATATTATGTCTTGGATGTCTACAGTCATCTTTCATGCAGGAACACTTCAAGCAGCCCTGCTTCCTAAGCCGCTTGCTGCCTCTGAGGTCCTGTTGGAGAAGTCACTTTTGCCATTTCACTTCCTAAACAAGGGAGAGGGAGAGGAGATAATGCATAGGAACCAAATGGTTCTCTCCTTTTGCCATCCCTTCACTTGTTCCCCCTTTTTCTGGGAATTGATTTGACTCATGGATGCTCCTTGGAGAAATTTGCAGGGCTATCTTTCTGACATATGCCTGAAAGGAATAGGAGAACATCTAGAAATGTGTAATGAAGGAACAAGGAGGACTTTTTCGTACTAATAGTTTATGCAAATAGCTGCAGCTATAGCTGGATCAAATGTACTTGAGAAAATACTACCAAGTTTCCATGGGGCAATTTGACAGAATGAGTTTTTATATCTGAATTTAGAGGTTTTCTGGGTTTTATGGTGGGTTTGTTTTGGGTTTTTTTCAGGTATCATACAGGCTTTTTGAAGACATGGGGCTATTTGAAACCTTCAAAATACCAGTGAGGGAATTTATGAACTACTTTCATGCCTTGGAATGTGGATACCGAGAGATACCTTGTAAGTAAAAATTCCCAGCAGATAATCATGCTTCCTTAAAGTTTTGGGTGTTTTCCACACACTTGGTTATTGAAGCCTTTCTTCTCTCATTGTAACAACTGTTTGTTTTTTTTCTTCTGCTACATCATGACTAAATGGATGGCTCTGTAGCCAGAGACTGGCGCTGAACCACAGTTTCTCATCTTTTTTTCATTGTATTTAATGTTTCATGTTGTTTCATAATAATTCACAGCAAATTCTGCGCAAGCACTGGAGCCATATAAAGCTACTGTAGACACAAAGAACTGTTTCTTGATGATACAAGTTGGAGTTTACTGAAACATTTCTCCCCATAAGCACAGTAGAGGTGCTATGCCTATGGATGGAGATGAGCTTTGTAAAGCAGAAAAAAATATGCCAAGTAGATGGAGTGCATCCTGTCCTTCTGCAGCTACAGCTCAGCTGATATTTTGCTGTGTGAACCATTTATTCACTGCAAAAACCTGCTTTCAGACATCCCCAAAGTATTTACTAATTCAAATCAAATTTACCAAACCACTTCAACAGCAAAAGACTTCTTGTTCTTTCCTCTCCTCAGGGGGAGAGTGGGACTAATTACCCCCCTTTAGCTGGCAGATAACCCCATCATTGAGGAATATAGGACACACTGTTTTCTCCCACCTCCCAGAAAAATGTCTTGAAAACTTGTTGTAATAAGTCACATAGTCTCTCTTTCAAAATATTAAATACTAATTGAACAGCTGCAGTGGGAGGGATTGAAGGAGAGCTACGTCAAAATGCCTCCCAGCCAGGTGGTTTGGACTCTCTTCTGGGAAAGTGAGAGACCAAATTTCAAATCTTTTCTTGAGTTTGAAGCTGATCGGGGATTTGAAACAGAGGATTATAGCCTGAGGGGGTTATAGGTGGATGTTCCACAGTCTGTCTGTCCTACTGGAGCTATTCCTCTTTGTTTAAAATATTTAACTATTCATAGAGTCTCAGGAATTTTAGTGAATCTAGCCCTTCATTTCTTTGTCTTTTTCTTAAGTGTGTTTTCTTTTAGTGAAGTGTGGAATATTTTGTCTAATACAAAATTAATTTACCTTCCAGTTGTTCATTTCTGCAAAGGTGTAAAAGCCTAAACAATGTGTTTGGACTTAACCACTTCTTTCTTCTTCTGGTTGCTGAACTGAAAAATGGGTTATTCACACAAAACTACTGGTGACAATCCCAACTGGATTAAAACAGCACAATTCTCACAAGAGGTTAATCCAGCCTTTACTCCGAGAGAAGTATTAGACCCCTGTGCAAGGTCATCCTCTAGGTTTTGTGTGAGGAGATTAGTGTTTTGGGAGAGGTGTTCTCAGTACTTAGAGGAAGGCAGGGGGAGGGAGATTATTTCCCTATTTTACTTATTTTTTCCCAAAAGCAACCCTTCCTATGCTGCTTACTGTTTTGCTGTTAGAAATTGCAGCCAGCAGTCACTCACAAGCATTTAACAGGAAGGTTCACAGGGAAGACGGCGAGCGCTGTATATCGAAGGTCAAGTGGCATGACAGCACGCTCACGTTTTAGTGAGCAGGCAAAATGATTGCAAATTGTGAATATAATAAACCTTTCTGTGTTGCATCTGTTTGCCCTCAGCAGGCAGAATACTGCTGATGTTAGGCACAGACAAAGTAGGCAGCTGCCTCCAGCACAGTAGGGTAGAGTCAACAAGATGGTGAGACCCACTCTGCCAGAGCCAGGGGAATGCAGGCTGTCTTTTTCAGAGCGGGCCTCAGCAGTACTCTTCTGAGTGGGCTGGTGGGTGTTCCCAGTGGGAGAAAGCATTATCCATCTCTTAGCAGTGGCAAGAGGACAGGGTGCTTTCTCTATCCCAGGTCTTCTCCTTCCTTCCTCTTCTCCCATAGAAGGAGCTGCCATAGGGTGAAGTTCGACTTCAGTGCTGAGAAACCTTCCATCAGCTGCATGTGCCTATTTTTAGGATGCAGCAGGTGTAAAATCAGGTTCCTTACGCATAGTGCTTCCAGTCCCTTTTACTCACCCAGAGTAGAGAGGTTTTTTCACCCCTAGGTCAACTCTACTTGTTACTTCTTAGAAAAGGCTTCTGGACTTATGCGTTGACAATTTTGCCTGATGAAGGATACATATCCTCTCCAGTGTTACCCTGACTCATGACCATTATCTTCTTAATAGAACCTAATTCTTCACCTGTTCCCATCCAGCAGTTGGTTTGCCAGTGAGAAACACGTGACTGATTGGCATTGCCAAGGGGTTCCTAGCTAAGATGTCTGATTACCTGGATATGTAGCCACCTACTGTGTGTTTTACAGATGGGGGTAACCTATCAGTGGAGTCCCACAATTTTTTTTTGTGCTTTGTGCTCTGAAATGCATCTTTTCGGAGCTGCAGAAGCAGGAAAGTAGCCACAGTTTATCATCCAGATCAGCACATTTTGTTTAGCTAGTTACTGTAGAAGATAGCTGTGCTCTGCTTAAAATTAGCCTGAATTAAAACCTGAAATGCTTGTCTATCAGTAGTTTAGCCCCAGATGTAAGCTTTGGTCCTGGTGCAGTAAAGTGTTACCCCTCTTTTGGCATCATGGTTGCTTTTAGCTACTGTATGCTTAGACAAAGCTTTGTGCTGAATTAGCATGGGATTCTTTTTCAGCCAGTTGTGTGGGTTGTGGGATAGGTACCTGGCCTTGAAGGATTTGGTGATAAGAGCCTCGGGGTGACTGTTATCGCTCATTTCTGCAAAGAGAGCTTGTGTAAGACAGATTACAGGATCCAGGGCCTGACCTCTTATCTTTGGTCAGAAAACTGCAGAAGGAATCTGGTTTAACTGTGCAGTGTACATGTATCCTGAGTTTGGTATTTTTGCAGTGCATCTCCTAGCACAGCACATACATTTGCTCTAGTTGAGTCAGGTGAGCATTGCCTGCCCTGTGTTTAGAAGCTGGATGAGATCTGGCTACTGAAGGGAACGAGGTTTTCCCGCTGGTTTCATTTGAATCAGGGGTTAACAATGCATATTTACCCGATGGCATTTAACAAGCTAAAGGCAGACACTGGGGTAAAGGGTTGGAGCTGGTAGCACTGGTCAGCCTCCTAGTTTGACACGTACTTGCCAAGTTTCCTACGCTGCAAATCCCACTGCTTCTCTGCTGTTTTCTCCTTCTTGACTGGTGTGAGACAGACCATTGAGTGTGCTTCAACTTTAGTAAAAGAAAATCCAAGCATTTGCAGAATACAGCTGCTTTTCATGCCTGTGAAAATGTTTGATTTGCCTCTGCTTGATTGACTGCCACGGAGTACCCACTAGATGGTGCTGACTTCCCTCTCAGAAACAGCCTTCAAGTCTAATAGCGGGGTCATTTGTTTTGTATCACAGACCACAACCGAATCCATGCAACTGACGTTCTACATGCCGTCTGGTATCTTACTACTCAGCCCATCCCAGGACTCCCAACTGTGATTAACGATCACGGGTCAGCAAGTGATTCAGGTATATTTAAATGTGCAGCTACCTATGTTCCATTTTTAAAGTTTTTGCCATGAAATGTGCTGTAAGAAAGCCAACAGTTGAGGATTGCATGCAGTAGTCATTATGTTGGATGTTGAAGGTGTTAAGGCATGTTGATCTAACTTCAAAGAAAATGGAATTGGACCTCCAGAACCTAATACTTCACATTTAACAATGTGTGAATGGAAACCTGTGTGGTCATCCATAACAGCAGATGTTTCCCACCATTTGATCTTTACAGCAGCTTTATTTTCCTAGGAAACTGTCTGAGTAGTGCTTTTCAGCACTGCTCCAGGAGCAGTGTAGAGTTTTAAATCCTCAAATCCTGCATAGTTCCGTTATTACAAAACTATCGGAGTGTGCAGGTAGTGCTGTGAGCTTGCTGCTGCTTGGCTGTCCTGTCCTTTGCCTTTCTTCACTGTCTCCAAAGAGAGAGGCTTGTTACCATTTTTGCAACTAGTTTGCAAGACCACTCCTCTGCTATTTTCTGATTGCTCCTTACAGGAAGTTCTTCATACTGCATCTTTCTAAGAACTTCTCCAAGTTCAGCTGTAGCATCTAGAGGACCTGACTGTATTTTGTGAGAATTCTGAGAATTAACCAAATTATTCAAAGTCTAACCCTTTGGATTTGAAAGCATGCACCATAATTGAATTAACAAATGCTAGTCCATTTGTTTAAGGGCTGTGACTAATCTATATGGTGAGGCAATTAGAGGAAAGCTCCAGCATGGCCACAAATCCATGGCTTAGTGCTAGTAACTTACAAAGTTTGAGAACAGGCTGGAAGATCCCCAGGTGGGATCAGAATTTGTTCCTCTCCAATTGTGTGCCTCTTCTGAATGATTTAGTCTAGGTGATCCTGCTCTGGCAGGGGGCTTGGACTAGATGATCTTTCGAACTCCTAAGGTTCTGTGATCCTGTGTGCCTTATTGCACTAGATCATGTGCAAAGTATCAGAAGGCGTTGAGGTCAGGATATGGTTACTCTCCTGTTTTGTATTGTAAAGTTGCTTCTTACCTTCCTGCTTTGTTTCTTCTGTCTGTTTCAGTAAGTCACTGAAAAAGTGGTAAGGATTTCTTT
>VZTU01020287.1:0-59229 GCA_013400835.1 Zapornia atra | reverse complement strand
TTTTTTTTAATGTATTTATTTCTGCTCAGATTCTGACAGTGGGATCACTCATGGCCATATGGGTTATGTATTTTCGAAGACATACACACCTACAGATGACAGCTACGGATGCCTGGCCGGCAACATCCCTGCCCTTGAGCTGATGGCTCTCTATGTAGCTGCAGCCATGCATGACTACGATCACCCAGGAAGGACCAATGCCTTTTTGGTAGCAACGAGTGCTCCTCAGGTAAACAAATCTCAAGCAACATTTCTGTTAATTTTGGAAGGACTTTGGTAACAGCTTCTCCTTGCCAGTGGTGCCTGTGGCTTCCATTAAGAAGAACTCTACCAAATATTTTCTGTCAAAGTGACAGAAATAATAACTTCACTTGGGGATTACCAGTAAGACACTCTCACTACCCTCAGTTACTGGAGCTGTTAAAGGTACTGATAAATGTCTCAGTAAAGGAGAAGCTAATCCTCTGCTGACTGATAGAGAACCTGTAACTGAAATTAGGGAAAAATTGTTCTGCCCAGTAAGGCACAAAAAGATTAAAATAAAATTAAAAAACACCTCTGTAGCTGACAGTGCACCATACAAGTCAGTTTGTGCATGATCATAACATACTTATTAGTGTTTCCATACAATATGAGCAGTTGCAGTCTCTTGTTAATGTATTTTTATATTCTGCATCTATCAAGGCAGGGGCAGGTGTGGAAAATAATCTCAGTTTTGTAAATGAAGAATCAAGATTCACCTAAGGTTACACAGAAGTCGCTGCCAATGCTGGGAGTTGAATTTTGAAATTCAGAGTCACTGTTTATTGTCTTGATTATGAGATCTTCTTTCTTTACCTTACAAAGCTGACCTTGCCTGGCTTCAGCATACTGCACTGAAAAATATCTCTTTGGACAAGGAAATTTGAAAAGATAGTTTAATGGTGAAAACTTGGGTAGAGATGCCAAAATTCTAGATTTACTCCCCAAACTTGATGTCTCACCAAGAGCAAGTCACCTGTACCTGTTCTGTATCAGTTTCTGTCTGTAAACTGTAAAATACCATAAATACCTAGCAACTTTTTTCTGTGATCAAGACCTTCAATACTCTGGCCAGGTAAATAGATTGATAGAAGACTGTTTTTAAGAAATGAGTGTTACAGCTGTGTGGTTGTAAAAATCGACAAGGAACGCTATGTGATTAGGCTTAATGTATTGCCCCTAGTTTCATAACAAAGTAATGGGGAAATTCCAATTATTCATGTTAATTTGGGAGCTTAGTTTGTTGTTTGGATTTAGTTTTCCGTTTTGTGGCTTTTAATTCAAATATCACCTGAAATTTGCATCTAGGGTTTTTTTTACTTCCTTTTCATGACAAGCAGTATCAGCTTCCAGAAATTATAAAGTGCTGTTGCATTAAATACTCCCCCTCTCAGGATCTGGGCATGAGTAGCAGAATATATCTGTCTCAAATGCTTCTTGTGGCATTAGGCAAGATAGGATATAAAGCGGGGTTGCTGAGTTAGGCTGTGTTAAAGGACAGATTCTATACTTCAAGATCAATATTTTTCATCTCTGGGTGACAGAAAAACATAATTGAAGTGAAAAGCCACTGGAACATATATGTATATGTATGTATTTGTCTAAAAAGTTACAAAACTGGTGTCTGTTTTATATAGAAGCAAACCTGGAAAAGCTTTTCTTTCCACAGAACCAAATTGTCAAAAGACTGAATGTTGTTCAGGTGGAGAGATTCCCTGGGTGGTGGCTGACCCCTAAAGTCCATTTTCTAATTGACCAAATCTGAACTTCCTTCATGCATCATCCCCATTGTTCTCTCTTCTGCTTTGGTGGGTCTTTTGCTAAGAGGTTTGTCAGCTCTCAGCTGCCCACGTTGCTTTCACAGGCGGTGCTGTACAACGACCGCTCTGTCCTGGAGAACCACCACGCTGCTGCTGCCTGGAACCTCTTCATGTCAAGGCCAGAGTACAACTTCCTGGTCAACCTTGACCACGTGGAGTTCAAGCATTTCAGATTCCTTGTCATTGAGGCAATTTTGGCTACTGACCTGAAGAAACACTTTGATTTTGTTGCCAAATTCAACGCCAAGGTAAGAACATTGGTTCAGGCTTCTTGTGGATGGTTCAGGGAAGATTGTGGGGCTTGGTAGCATCATCACAGTGAAATGGCTAGAAAGGCTGCTCTTCCTTATGAATGTCCTTTTATAAAACATTCTGTTGAACAGTAATCTGGAACCTTAGTTATTTTTTGCTTATTTAAATATAGTGGCACAGCTTCTTTTCTTATATATGTTTAGTTTTTTTCAGAAAGTGGTTTAAGGCTAAGGGACTATTTGAATGCTAATCCCCTTTACATCCTACTTTTCAGCATTGTTTTCTTGCTCGCTGGCATTTTAGACCTATTAGGAAAGCACTCAGGGGAAAAAAAGTAAAGATATTACCAAGTTTCCATAATGATATTTAATGTGAATGTTTATTGGTTTAATCATACTGTTATATGTTATCAAAGCACAAAATCTGTAGCAATGTTGAAATTCTAATTTCAAATGCAATGAAGCCGTGATCTTTCTTTCCTATTTTGTTTCAAATGGGTAAACGTTAGAGGAAGGTCACTGAAGATCTTACCTGCACGCTCCATCTAGGGAGTATGAAATTGCAGCCATGGAAAACAAGCCTTAAAAATTATTGTACAATTTCAACCTAACCTACTGGAAATCACCACCTCTCAAGTTACCTTAATAAACTCCACCATCCATCAAAGGTGTTGACATGCTACCTAGACAGTACCTGCCTTTGTAGATGGTGCTGCCACCTTGTTCCTTGTTGGAAACACACCATGCTAGGACTAGAAGTTCCTAACTGTTTTGGAGACATAGATAACATGCTTTTTTTGTGGTATTGCTTGACTGATTTTATTTTCTGTTTCCCTGTAACATCTCTCCCTTGGTTAGGCTTTAAGAGGGTAGAGAGAGAACAGATCTTTAGATATGTAAAAGTCTGAACTCCTTCAGTACCCTTGGTAGTCATGTAGCAAAACTTCTGATAATATTGGGGGACAGGCAAATGAGTAGGGTCCCTTAGGTCTTAATTTTAAACTCTGGGGTCATTTTCACCAACCTAATTTTCTCATAAAGTATTGAACTGTACTGACAGATCTGTCAGGGCTACATACAGTAAAGCACAGGGAATTTAGGCTGTCTGAATACATCCTTCAAATCTGACAGTTTGGACCAAAACTTTCACTTATGTGAATGTAAGGAAGGAATAAAAAAGACAGACTAAACCAGTGATTATTGTGGCTTTGACACAGTGATTAACTGTCTTGACTATGGAAGAGGACAAGCTTGACCGAAGTACTTGGTGTAAATTGAGGATCTTGAAAACTAAATTCGCCTTTAATCTGTCAGGCTGGACAGCAGTGGGTGTACCCACTGCTGGAACCAAGCAAGGTGATACCCCAGAGACGGCAGATAAATAGAACAGTCTGATGTGTCGCATCCTGCCAGCTCTCTGTAGATTTATAAGGACATCTGCTAACCTTCTTTGCTCCCCTTAATGCTTAGATAGTCAAATGGGCATGCATGGAATAAAAAGTGGAGGAGAAAGTGAATATATTAATCAGTGCTTTTGGCTGAGCCTAGCTTTCCCCAAGTAATCGCTGCCTTAAAAAGTGATTATTTATGTTTGGTTGGCAAAGTCTCTTTTGTACCAGAGTGGACTCCAAGAGAAAACCAGACATGTTTGCATATGGGTGTAGGTACTGTAACTCATAAAATGAGCTCTAAATGATCACATTATTCATTGGGGTGCAAGACTATAGTGTAGTACTTTGAGGCCATCTTTATCTGTGCAGAAGTCAGTGTAAGCACATGTAATGTAGGCATCCTCCCAACAGAAAATTTGCTGTCTGGAAAGCACCAGCAAGAAACACTGAAGAAAGCTCACTGCCCAACACCTCGATGATACCAATGCATTGGAGCACCTCCTGTTCTGATATTCCTTATGTTGTATCTTGTACACCAAAAACAACACCCTCACCATGTGGGCCCACTGCTCTGTGGGGCAGGAGACCTACAACAGAGGATGTAGAAGTTTCATATAGTCATAGCACAACACCTTTCTATCCATTTTCAACTACTGCAAGTTTGAAAAGGCTGTGTTTTAAGGAGGGATTTGAATTTTTTTAATTAAGTGAACAGTAGAAGACAGCCCCTCCCACACTAGGAGATATTCTAGGAGAAAAGGTTGAGATGGGAAAAGGTGGCTAATGGCAATAAAGGCTGGTATCACTGACCATTTGGAGATGTAAAAGGCCAAAGTCCTCTGTGCTTTCTCAGCCTCAGTCTTTGTGGCAAAGACCCAGCCTCAGGAATCCCAGGCCCCTGAGGTGTGAGTGAAAGTCTGAAGTGGTGAAGACTCATCCTCAGTGAATGGCATAAGGTTAGGGAGCACTTAAGCAAACTGGACATACACAAACCTGTGGGACCTGATGGGATGCAGCCATGGGTATAAATACCTGATGGGGACAGTAAAGCAACAGAGCCAGACTTCTCTCAGTGGTGTCTGGTGACAGGACACGACACAGTGGGCACAAATTGAAATACAGGAATCCCCGTTTCCAAATGAGGAAGGATGTGTTTACTCTGATGTGGTTGTACATTGAAAGATGTTACCCAGTTTGTAGAGTTTTCCCCTTGGAGATACTCAAAACCAAGCTGGACATGATCCCAAGCAGCCTGCTCTAGCTGGCCCAGCCTTGAGCAAGAGGTTGGACTAGGTGATCTCCAAAGTTGCCTTCCGGCCTCAACCTTTCTGTGATTCTTAAAGGTGATGATTTTATTTTAGAGCAGTTGATAGTATATATCGCTCTTTATTGTGAGGTATGTGAAAAATAGAGGTCAGGAAAAAGATAGGGAGTACTTTCAGGCATACTTAGATCAGATAGGGAAATGAGTTTGCTACATGCATCTTCACACCGCAGTTAATTCAGCATGACATTTCATGGGAATTTATCTTTGTACACCAGTTAAATGGTAACTTCTTGGAAAATGTTATGGTAAGATTGCATGTGTTTGTTTTCCTAGCAAATGCTTTCTAAGGCACATCATTTCCTAAATACTAATTTCTCATCATTTATCTCAGTGTTCATTGGTTTTCACTTTTTTCTTTTTACATATTGCTCTACAGCTGATTGTAAATTCCAAACAAGTGATTTTGTGAATTTTCTTAAATAGCTAAATATACTGTAAGATATCCCAGGGCAGAACTTCCTTTGTGGATGCATCCTTTTACCCATGATAACCCTCATGGTTTTCCTTTTTCTGTCTCCTAGGTGAATGATGATGTTGGAATTGACTGGACTAATGAGAACGATCGTTTGCTGGTTTGCCAAATGTGCATCAAACTGGCTGACATAAATGGGCCTGCAAAATGCAAAGATTTGCATCTGCAGTGGACAGAAGGCATCGTCAATGAGTTTTATGAACAGGTAAATAAATTCATGTCCAAAGTGTTATCTCTTGGTTGCATGTCTTGTGTTAAACAGTCCAGCAGCATGCTAGTGCTGGGTGAAAATCAGAGTCGTGGTGAAGAGGATAGCTAGAGTCAACATTAGTTCATCCTTTTGCTGGATCAAACTCTGTTTGTCACTGAAGCTTCTGATGTGTCCTCAAAGACATCTGATGGTGGGGTTTCTGCAGGCTTAACTGTTCCAGTCTGGCAATAGACTTGCGGTGGACATGGGAAACAAGTGTTCCTTTCCACCTTTTCTGTTGGTAGTGATCATGTTTCCCTTTCACTCTTCTTCAGTGCAAACTATATTTTCATCCTTCGTTCTATGTATCGAAAAGACATCAGCTGTTTCTCATTGCTTTCCTCTGCAGTCAGAGTGGATCACACTTTTATTGACATGTGTTCTCCAAAACTGGACCCAACTTCATTTTTGAGATGATTAAACAAAGCAGGGGATTTTTCTTCTCTGTGGACCACATCTCTGTTCACACAGAGGCAACCTTCATGTACTGAGCGCAACTGTAACGCTGACTTTCAGTTTATCATAGATTAACCATACCCGCTTCCTATATGTTGATCCTGACTTACCCCTTAAGACACCACTTTCAGAAGCTTTGTCAGTACAACTGCACTAATGAAAGGAGGACAGCCACAGATTGATTTACAAAGACCTGAGAATACAGTCAGGTACTGGTCCTCTCCTGCCCGGTGTAAGGGAGCCCTTAATCAACCCTTTGCTCATTATAATCTACTTGGCCATACCAAGTATGAGGGACAGGGCTGTTCCCACACTATTCCTCAATTTCCCAAGTGAGAACATATTTTGAATGTGCCAGTTCGAATAAACTCCACGTCCTGTCTTTCTGAGAGGAAGCAAGCAAGCTAAATCACTGAACCAGAGATGCCAGACTTCTTGGGGGGCTGTGCAGTAACTTGAAGTCCCAGACTAATCCCTTTTAAAGCCTTTTCATCTTCCCTTAAGCTTACTGTCCTTAAGTTTGGAAAAAACAAAGTACAGGCTTTTCTGCTGCTATTGCCTTCTGGAGTATGTAAAGAAATATGAAAATGGACAAAATTCTATGACCTGAAGCTCCTTAATTTATTTCAGATCTGAGAAAAAGAAAGAACAACAACTCTAAAGATGTGTTACATACATAGTTGATTCCATTTTTCTTTTCATTTTTTTTCTTAAAGAAAGAGAGTGAGTCCCTTCACATCCCAGATATTCTTTCAGGAAATGCTTTACTTCATATTTGCCTGCTTTCATTCCAATTCTCCCAAACAATTGTATTTCACTTGATTCTGGTGATGATTGCAGCTTATGTGGGTGACTACTGCATGCAGACAAATGCTTCTGATCAGGTATATGATCTAACTCACCTTTGATCCAATACAACAAATGTCAGAGGGCAGTAAGTGCTTCCATACATTAGTATCATCAAAGTGTGGGACAGCAAGCTCTGAATCAAGCTTGGGAGGGACACTTGTGGGGGGAAACTTTGTTACCTGTTCTGCAGGAGGAATCTGGGTCAGAAAGGTGTGATACTGATGTTTTCATACTCTTGAAAGCTGCTCCAAAGGACTGTTGGACATCATCTTTCTTACGATCCTGTAATTAAACCCCCCCGAACATTTAAGATTTATCCTCTCTGCAAAATTTCATTCAGAACAAACACATATGGTACCTTTGTTAGTGGCATTCCTTTTGGCATGGGGATTGTGGGCAAATGTGGGGTTTTTCATGGTATGAGTTGCCATGCTGACAGGATACTGATGGGATTGAAAATGGAGAATGTTTTCTTCCTAGGACTTACTTTTGGCATTAAGGAAGATAAGCTAAATTCTCCATTTATTTAACCTAGATTAAAATCTGGCTTTCCTTAGTGCCATATGTAGTAAGAGGTATATCAAACCATCTTCACCATGGTTTTGATTATCTATTTTTTTCTAAGCAGGGAAAAGTCTTCATTTCTAATTTCTAAAAAGGATCATTTTTATGGGAAGCCTGAATTTGACTGAAACTCTTATCAAAAAGCATATGTATGTACATTCAACCTGTGCTGTGAAAATAATTAAATATCTTTATTGAATTTCCTATAAGAAACACCGATTCCGTGAAGAACTTAACTCCTGTATAAATAAAAACTCCTTGTTAAAAATAGGTTGCACAGAAACACTCAAAATCCCATATCCTGTTGTCACAGAACGTTTCGTTTTCTTCCCTCCACGTGCTCAGCACACTTATTTGAAGACAGGAGGTTGGACATATTAAAAGGAATCACAAAATGCACTGCAAGCTGTTTCACATAACAAATCGTGTTTCAGTGGAACATGAAAAAAAGAACTTGTAAACATTTCAGAAGTCACCTGTCTTCTCACTACTCCCAGCTCACAACCAGGATATCTCTGATGTGTTACTGCTGTAAAGAAGCGCGAGCTGCCACCTCTTTCTTGATTTGCTTGCTATTCCAAGACTGGAAGTTTCACTCTTTTGTTAACACAAATATTTTGCATTGAATGATCAAAGGTAACATTTCAGAGTAGGTTATTTTATATATAAAAGTAACAGAGCAAAACAGGAGGAAATGAGGCATCTGTCGTACATGCTTCAAAATTTAACTCTCAATTCTTTGGCCTTCTCAGATATCAACAGTGTGTTGACCAGATCTTGTCCATGACTTTTAGAAAATTCAGGCTACACAGAGATAAAGTTGGGCAATCTGTAACGTAATAGAAACTGAAAATGTCCCTCCAAATTCTAACCTATATTCTCTAATACAGATCTCTGTATTGTATTAAAACATTAATTTGTATATCAGTCTTGATTAGGGGGACTAGATTTTTATTTTTTTCTTGGGGAGGTGACATCCAGTCTTGACATGTCTGTTCAACTGAAAACTCAGTATCACCAGAAACTTTGCTGTGATATATCAGACTTGGTTGTGCAAGAAAGTTTTACTAGCTTCTGTATCATGCCAGGCTGGAGAAAACAATCTTCCCTTCTACCCTCTCCAAGAAAAGCTAGCTAAAAGCTTTATGGGAAAGATTTACTGCTGCTGAGTAACCCTTGCCTTCATAGGGATCGTTCTCATACTCTCAGGAGACAAATAGTTATGACAGAAAGCCCAGAGGACCTCTCCTCATATATAGCAAGGGCAGAATTCATAAGAAAACTAGTTTGGTGAGACAGCCCTTGCTTGTAGAAGTTCAGTCTTGTTCCCTGCAAGCAGGTGGCTGACTACAAAATAGTTGTAAACTAACCCCCACAAAACCAAAGGGATTTTTTGAAAATAACTTCAACAAAGAAAATAAAAATTTTCAAAGTTTTGCTCTCACATTATAAAGTACAGGGCAAGGGCGTTGGGCATCATTTTGCACAGTCATCAACTGATATCCTTTGTTAAATTTACACTATCAGTAGTGGGTCCTCTTAGAAGAGAAGAGCTGTCGCTCCGATTAACCAGTTGACATGATGGCACTGGAGTAGCATCGTGCTGGCTTGCTATGGAAGTGGCATTAGAGCTGAACTATTTCTCTTTCATCATTTTTAATTGGTTTGATGTGCATTACTCCTTTTTGTGACATGGCTTTGTTTCATTTACTTCAGAGAAATTACCACTCTCTTTCATCTCCAGGGTGATGAAGAGGCTAGCCTGGGCTTGCCAATCAGTCCTTTCATGGATCGCTCTGCTCCTCAGCTGGCACACCTCCAGGAATCTTTCATCACTCATATTGTGGGACCACTATGTAACTCCTATGACTCAGCAGGGCTGATGCCAGGAAAATGGATAGAAGATAGTGATGAATCAGGAGACACTGATGAGCATGATGAAGAAGAAGAAGAAACGGCAGAAATGGAAACTTGTGAAAATGCTGAATCCAGTAAGTTCTTCACACATTTTGTGAGAGAGTGAGTTCTATATTGTGACCAAAACCTAAGCAGCCATACTGTAAAAGCATAGAGACCATGAGCTGGTCACGTTCAGTATGGGCCCCTCCAGACCTACAGTGCTGTCCCTTGGTGAAGCTGGCATCTAGCCAGTTACATTAGTAATGGAGACATGCTGTGGTTTCAGGACTGAAACCTTTGGCTAAGGTTTATGGTGGTGGATCACACATCCTGTGCATGAGGGCTTTTTAGACTGCAGCAGCACTGGTGTTAGTTTGCTGGTGTTCTGTCAGTTGAAGAAAGGATGGTTGGGAGAAGATTTTTGAAGGAAAGCACTCATTTCCATGAGTTAGTGTGATGTACAGGAATAATAGAATGGGGCTCTGAGATGCTGATGCAATGTAAGAGTTTATAGCAATGGAAGTACCTGAATGCACAGATCTTCAAAGTAATGTCTGGAGAAGAGAATCAGCCCTGAGCATTGCAATGTTGTGCGCTGGGAGCTCTGTCACTTGGCCTTTCTGGCTAATCAGTAACTAAAGCTGATAGCCTCCCACCTCTCCACCAGAAGGGCAGCAGTACCAACATTCATCATACTGAGAGGAGAACTTTGTACCTTGAAAAGTCATCTCAGGAGCTTGTTTGAGCCTCAAGAGAAAAGGCTACAACTGTAGACATCTACTGGTTTTCCTGCATGTTGCCTTTTCCTCTCTTTTGTGTTCCTCCTCCCAGTGAATTGCCTATTACTGTTCATTTATTTCCTTCCTCCAAGTCATCTTTCTCTCCCTCCCCTATGTGTGATCCTTCTAAAAAGCACAAGCTTTACATGAGCTGGTGAAATACTCTTACAGAGCTTTTCATCTTAACAGCCTCACTTTTTCTGTTCCTTCCCACACACTTTCATCTGCCCTACTGAGTATCATCCCTATTTTCTGTTTGGGAAGCTGAGAAAGTGAAAGATTTGAGGATTGCAGCATGTCATATAAGGACATGGAACTCAAAATCTACGTCTCTTGTGCAGAACTGACCTTTTATCTCTGGTAAGATCCAGGGATACATGGTTTGTATTTCAGAAATCATTGCTGCTGTTCACACACACATGCTTGCACAGGTTGTCAGTTTAGCAGGTTCACATGCACTAAAAACATTGTGAAACAGCAAACATTAAGTAATACAGCACACAGAGGCTTGTTTTAGTGCCTTATGATCCAGCAGCTCTGCAATAGCAGGCAGAGACACATGTTTCTGTGGCAGAAGGGCATTTACAGAGTTGCCTACCAGGGGGAAAGCAGGAGCCTTTGGTAATCAACATAGACCCCAAAGCCTGAAACTGGTATTGCCGTAGCAGTAAGAAGGAGGAATGGTGTTCACATTTATCCATGGGAGTGTCTAACCATACTTTGAAATCCTTGGTTTCCTTTCACCTCATTTCTGTGATCACTTATCTCCTGTATCACCACTAGTCAAGTCCAACAATGCTGCTTTCAGGTTAAAAGCAGAGACCACGATTAACCCTTGTCTCATTGAAAACAGACCCTTTTTTAGTTATCTTCTGGTTTCCTTTTCACATTCTACTCCATGACAGTACTTCAGTATTCAGCCTGGAGCTTTTACAGACTCACAGAATCATAGGGGTTGGAAGGGACCTAAAGAGGTCATCGGGTCCAACCCCCCTGCCAAAGCAGCTCCCTAGCTCATATTACACAGGGAGGCATCCAGACAGGTCTTGAATATCTGCAGAGAGGGAGACTCCACCACCTCCCTGGGCAGCCTGTCTCAGGGCTCTGTCACCCTCACTGTGAAAAAGTTCTTCTGCATGTGGGTGTGGAACTTCCTGTGCTCCAACTTGAAGCCCTTGCCTCTAGTCCTGTCCCCACAGAGCTGGCCATTTCCCCCTGTCTCCTACACTTCAGATATTTATAAACACTAATCAGATGCCCTTTTGTCAAGGCTGAACAGCCCCAGTTCTTTCAGCCTTTCCTTGTAGGGGAGATGCGCCAGGCCCTTAATCATCTTCGTAGCCATCTACTAGACTCTTTCCAAGATACCCCTGTCTTTTTTATACTGGGGATCCCAGAACTGGATACAGTTCTCTTTACTCTTTAGGGTCTTTATCTTTTTCAAAACTTTAAAAATGAATGTATCAGAAGTTTTGAAATATCCAAATTCTTCCAACTCCCTTCTTACCAAATGTGGGGTGCTCGTCTTCTCAATCATACCAATATGCTACAAACTGTTTTTATCCAGTTTCCTAAATTCTCTGTGACTGTGTGGATCTCAGTTAGGAATTTTTGCATCTTTTGTCTTGATATTGGGTCTTACAGATAGTTAAAAAATTATTCCTACAATCAACACAGTTTTGGATGTTCTAAACTTTCTCAGTGAAACAGAATAAAAGGTTGAGATGTCAGATGCATAGATGCTAGAAGCTCTATAATTGATGAAGAACTTTTTCTTGGTGGAAATGCCTTTTAGTCAGATGGAAATGTAATTGTGGCAGAAAACACTTCACCTATGTCCTGATAATTCACTAAAACAGTTGAGATAAATTTGAGTTATGAAGCCATAAGGTAGCTTTAAATGTTTTTTTGTTATTATACAGGAGCATGTAATTCCCCTAAAGTTCTGGTGCAAAAATTAAACAGGCTCAGTCTTTAATGTCTTGGCCAAAATTTTAACACCACAGCAAGTGCTCGCTGGTGTCTGCAGAGAGCAGCAAGATGTGGGGTCACCCGGGAAACCCAGGAGAGAATGTCCCGCTGAGGCATTGGCAGGGTAGGGGCTTCTTATTAGTGCTAAACCTGAAGTTTTCCTACAGGGAACCAAGGGCTTTCTAATGAAGGATTGAGTTGGATTTGGTCTGTGCTCAGTGAAAAGCTCTTTGTTTCCAGTTCAAAAGCTTCAAGGGCTAAACGTTTTGGATCCTGACACAGACATACTTTAGGCAACCTGCAAGTACTAATCCACGCAAATTTATTTGCTGCAAAACATTCCTCTACGTCACCTTCTTTAAGAAAGAAACCAGCAGTTGTCTTTGGAGGGGGTATTATTTCAGCTCTGTGACTGCCGTTGCCACTGTTAATGGCCAGGGAAAACGTCCAAGCTTTGTACTGCTAAGGCGTTAACAGTCTGTGTTGGACAGGCTGTACATACCCAGTAAAGAGCACACTTCAGGCAGCAAAACACTTGTAGAGCAGCTGCTTCAGGAGCCTTGAGCACTCAGTGGCACATTTTGTAGGTTAGCAGTAGGGGACTGATGCTTCAAAAAAAGACAAGCGAGCTCCCTGATAGTGTTTGGCTACATGTCTGCTTCTTCGGCAGTCAGACTCCCTTGCCAAAGCAATGTTGTGCAAAGGCTTTAAGGTCATCTCTGCTGCGATGGCAGGGTGGTAAATCTCTGACTTTGAGAAGGGAACATAGGAATGAGTTCCCACCTGTGATAATGAGTGCTTCCTCACTCGTTATCCTTCTGCAGCTCAGATCAGAGGTAAAATGTAGAGAAAACGAAATCCGGATGTTTTTTCTAGGGCAATCAGCAGGGACCTATTGGGATTGGGGTGGAGGCACAGAATTTAATGTGTGTGTTATGGAGTAGGTTGATCAGAGCCTTTAAGTATTTGACATAAAAAATGAGCAGAAACAGCTCAGCAACACGTTTTATGTATAATCATTCAAGCACTAGGTGTCTCTGTGAGCTACATAGCCAGGGACAGCACACAGCCTATGGTAGGATGAAACTGGGGCTTAAACTGTGCAGGAAGCCAGTCTGCTTTCCCAGAGGTCTGGAGGGGTGTAGCTTTCTTAGTCTTAAGGCTGTTAAAGTTTGTAGTTTTAAAAAATCTGTTGGTGCACTTCACAGTCTCATAGTTCACCTTGTCTGCTTCCTATAACCTCAGTCCCTTTTCCTCCTTCTCTCCCAGAAAACAGTACGTTAATGTTGCATGGTGTTTTACAGGAAAGAAGAAGTTCAAGAGGAGGAAAATCTACTGTCAGATCACTCAGCACCTGCTTCAGAACCATAAAATGTGGAAGAAAGTAATTGAGGATGAGGAAAGGTTAGCTGGGACAGACAAGCAAGGCGCAGAGCAATCCACGCTGCACCAATCTTCAGAACAAATCCAGGCCATCAGGGAAGAGGAGGAGGAGAAAGGGAAGCCCAAGAGGGATGAAGAAGAGAACACAACTGTAGAACCGAACCAATGACAATATTTACAGCAGTATTTTAAGACAGATTGACTAGTGCACAGACTCTTTCTCAAGCCAGCACAGCATTTAGACACAACACTGTAGAAGTATGGGATAATGCGCCTACAGCTGTTTAATTTGTTTCTCTTTCCTTTTTATGGTGAGGTACATTGTTTAAACTCCTATGCTCAAGGAAGCTTTCACACTGCAACACCGGCTTTTACAGACTTTCTTTAAAGATATTTGGGAGTGGGTGGAATTATATAAATATATATATATATATATAGCCAGGGTTATTGGCTGCACACTTCAGCAAAATACATTTAATGATATATTATGGTCACTGTGATATTTACAGAAGAAAGTTATCTAAGGAAGTGCTGCTTCTGAAGCACGTTTGCAGTTAACAGTAAGGTACCAGTTAAATAGCTTTTGCTCTTGATGCTGAGGGATAAAAGTTCTGGGGCTCTATATGAATGCTGATGTATCCTGCCAACGCATACGTGTGCGTGAGGGGGTGTTTGCAAGTGTGAGCGGATGTAATGTAACATAGCCTAGTTGGAGTTCCTACACTAGCTGTACCATGTGTCCCAGTACATGACAACAAACAGAAGGCCTGAATTTTAGAGATTTTTTTTTTCCTGCCAACAAGGGAATTGGAAAGCATTTGGAGGAGCTTTGCATTCCCCATAGCACTCCCAAGTCCCAGTTTGCACTCCAGCTGCAGGCAGCAGCCTTTCAGCAGGGGCCTTTCAGCAGCCTGGGCTGCTGGTCTGGCCCCATCCGGCTATGCAGGCTCCTCCTCCTCCTCCTTGGCACTTCCCAGACTGCTGGCGAAAGGGATGTGCCAGGAAATCTGAGACTTGTGAGGCATACTGCGTGGCATGCTGGTCTGTTCCCCTCGAGGGGACCTGGCCCTCTGTATACTTCCGAGTGTGTGAATGGCTGCGTGGGGTGGTGGGTGTGTGTGTGTGTGGGCAGGAGAGAGCAAAGGTGTGTATGTACTCAGAAACTAGTGGCACACTGTCATCGTCCTACCCTAACCTTATGTCTCCGTGCATCAGTGCACAAATATATCATTTAAGAAAGAGGCTAAACTACATCTCTGGAAAGCAAAAGGCGGGGAGTGTGAGGGCCATGCCCTTCCTCAGAATGAAAGGTGAACGATGCATTAGGAGCAGGGTGGGGGACAGGTGCCAATCCGGCATTGGCCAGGCACTCATGTGTCTCAGCAACCACTCACATGAGCTTCAGAGAGCTTTGTTTTTCAGTGTGAGGTGCTGGATGGGAGCAGTTTGTTGCTAGTATTCTCCTTAGAAGCAGCGTGTTTGATCCCACCAATATACTTTTTTTTTCATTCTTCTTTTTCCTTTTTTTTTTTTTCTTAAAGAGAAAGGAAAAGATCAGGCCTGTAAGAAGAGCAGATTTTTTTTGTTCTGTTTATTTGTTTTCTCTGTTGTTTATGCTGTGAGCCAAATGTCTATTTAAAAGGTTGGATATTCACTTTCAATATTTTATTTCACGATATTATATTTGTCAATGATTAGCTATCTAGATGTAAATATGGAAAAATTTTTATGGTTTCCTGTAGATAATGATATCTTTAAGAGAAAAAAAAAGAAAAAAAGAAAAAAAGGGAAAATTTTTTTGTAAAGCTAATTTTTTTAAAAAATAAATACGAAAAAAATTTTATACAGTGTAGCCATTTCCAAACCCGACAAAGTCTTGAGTAATTTCTATAGACCCTTCTGGGAAGCCAGCGGTCTACCAGATCAAGGCTTTGAAATATTAATGCTCTTTGGGACTGGCAGCACCAACCAGTGCTACACAATTTAGAGTTTTGTTCCCACAAAAAGAATTATATACATAAAGTTCAGTATTTCTCAAAAAACATTTGACTACGTATGCTTTTTATATTTTGATCCTGCAGCCCCTTGCCAAGAAGAGAATTGCTTGTGTGAGCAAGAATGCTTGTGAAAGGAAGAGTTTGTAGAAGTCCTTTATGTGTTCAATTTCTGACTGCATCCATCACTTTTTGCTATTGTTATGCATTCACTGTATGTCGTGATCCTATACCTCCACAAAAATGTTGGAAAATATTCTCTATCAAAGCCAATCAGCTTGTGTGTTACCACTTCAGAGTTCCTTTTTGCTTTGCATTTCCCTTAGAGGGAGCTTTTGCTGGAAAACAGGATTTTGGTTTCTTACAGGTTGCGTATGCCTGATACTGTCCCATGCTACTCTTACCAATAGAGAAGGTGTTTGCCTTTTCACAGAGTGACTCTAGAGCGTGGCTCTGAACCTTTTATCAGTAGAAATATTTAGTGTTTGTTAATGAAATCAGAAAGTGCAAGATCCAAACTGCACTATTATTTTAAAGGGAAAGGATGTAGCAGAATTCATGCGAAAGATGAAAAGATGTCTCCAAGATCCCAGCAAATCTCCACCAATTCCAGCTTGCACTGTTTTCACACCTCTTCAGTCACTTTGGTTCATCACTTTATTTGGGGTTTTCATGTACAAGTCATATGCATACCTTATACTATGAGAAGAATTTAACATGCCTCATTCTGTCCTTTAAAAATTAAACTTACTGAGATGCTATAAAATGTCACATTTCCAAGCACTTTTGTCTCCATTTTCAGTGCACGATCGCTGGGAGTGGAATTTTTACACTGAATTTTATATTGCCTTTGCTAAAAGAATTTAAAAATAAAAAGAAGCCATTGCAGCAAGTGTTAGTGGGTGCCTGGTTGGTAAAATAGGAAGAGGCATTCAAGAATGAGGTGAAAGCCTACAAGTGGTGTTCCGCACCTCCCTCTAAGCAGGCATGCACAGGGTTGAAGGAAGAAACTTTGTCCTTAAAAACATGCTGAAATTGAATTGTTTTATTTTTCCTAGTCATTTTTTGTTGCCATTAGGTAAAATGAGCGTCGGCTTCTGTTGGGGCTTCTTGCTGCACTGCCTGTGGAGCGCTCAGAGGTCGCTGCGGCCTTGCTGCGGCCTTGCTGCGTCGGCCTTCTGCGGGTGCGGTCTGATTAGCTCAGGTTCTTTGCAGCGAGGGAATTGCTGGCAGGCTGAAAGTCACAGTGACTGTAGATTCTATCCAAACTGGAAGGAATACCAGCAAAGGAGCTGAAGTGTCTGGGAGTGGAGTATTTTTGCACTCTAAGTAGTTACTAATAGAGTCCAATTTCTGCAGGTGTCCACTCTCCGTGGATCTGATTTTCGGTCTTCGCAGTGTGTTGCTGGCAGGCAGTGATCAGGGAAGCTCCTGGGTTGGCTTAAATGTAACAGAGAAGAAAATGCAAGAGAGATTTTATATCAGGCATGTGAATACCCTTTTATTGCTTCGGGGTGTTTTAGTAGATAATGGAGCAGGTACATTTTTATGGGGTTTTATAATAGTTTCTTATCCAATAGGCAAAACGTTTAACTTGCAGCAACCTTTTGGAGGCTAGACCTTGATGCTTTTCCACTTTGTGCAGTCCTTTGGTGTTGCAAACCCCAAATAAAGCAGAGCTTCTGCAATATTTTATTTGGGGAAAAAAAATAAAACCAATTGCATTCTATCAGCAAAGTCCTCAGACTTCACATGGGATATTTACCATATTGATACACGTTTCTGGATATTCAGTAGGGAAAGAGGCTTGTCAGATACTAGCTCACTTAACCAGTGTTTAGAAGTAACAAAATATGCAGACATTGTAGTTTTCAGTTGTTAAAAAACAGGAAGAGAAAGATTGGACTATATTTCTGATGAGATGTTTGGGTTTTTTCCACTTTAATGTTGCGTGATGACTGATCCTATTCCCTTCTAGTCTAGGAGTCTGCAGTTCCCTTAGAGAGGGGGCAGTGAGAAAAGCACTCTGCCTGTTATGTCACAATCACATACACCTCCTATTGTCCCCATATTCCCAGTTTGCTTGATCCTCACACGCTGTTTACCATGGAATAGAACTTCTCTCATTATGCTTGTGTTGTAGAAAGAGCACAAGGGAAGTAGAGTGAAACCCCAAACTATTTATTACTTTTAGGAGCAGTCTAAGAATTGGGTTTCCAAGAACCCAAAATGCCTATTTAGAAGCAACTATTTCCACCATGTTCAAAGGTCCAGAGTTTACTATTTACGTTGGAATTGCTAAAGGAACCTGTCATTTCTCACTTTGCATTGAGCATATCTACAGAGCATGTTGATATCTCTGAAAACCAGCAGCCCCCTCCAGTAGAAAGGTGGTGTTCGATGCAATGTTGCCAGCGATGCATGAGAAGTGAGTTGCAAAAGTGTTCTAGGAAAAAGGATGCTGCTATACTCTTGGCAGCGTTTTGAACTCACTCCCTCAGTGAAACCCTTTACAGAAAGCTGGGGAAATGGCTGAGTGTCACCTGTGGCCTTCCCTGTGCCCTCGGGCAGGGTGCTGGCTCTCAGAGCAAATGACAGTCACCCTCCCACAGTAAGTGGTTCCCAGGGAAGGTGTAATTTGAGAATGCATCTGTTAACAGCTCAGTTCAGTTCATCAGTTTTAAATGTCTCTCTGCGTCATCATAAAGTTAAACTCCAAGATTTTAGTTTCTCAGCACCTTTTGAGTGGATGCATTTGGGGTTTCTACTTGGTTTTTAAGGTCCTGATGGTCTGAATTTGGAAGGAAGTCTGTAAAGGTTCAGAAAAATGCTTCCAAAAGTACAAAAGTACCATTTGGCATCTAAGCAAATTCTGTACGCAAGTCCCTTTTTATGCTTTCCATGATGGACATTAATTTTTTTTCTTTAGGAAGTTCTCCTAAATTTCCATCTGCTTTTTAGATACAAATTATGAATTATTAAATTCTTGCCCCCTATTTATTTCTTCCTTCAGAAATGCCCCAGAAAGAAAAACGAATTGTGTAGAAGATAAGGATCTTGTCCAACTGAGCATCAGTCAGTGGTACAGTCCATGAGGACTGCCCACCCTGTACCCCTGCATTGCATTCACACCCAGTGCTGAGCCCATGCCACTGAGCTGTGAGCTGAGTAGTTGTAGGGCAGCTGTCACTTTGGGAACTCAGCCAAAGGCCCCATCAGCTTTTAGTGAGACTTGGGGTCTTACAGAACACTGTTTGTTTTCAAAATGAACCTTAGGCACTTTTGAAACTTTTGCCCTACATACACTGCAGCAAACAGCTTGTGGTTGGTTCCAGGTGCTAACGAAGTATTTGTGCAAAGTCTCATTAATTGTCTGGCACGTCCTGCTTGGTCTGTGTGGTGTGACCCTGTGCTGGCGATGGTGAAGACTTTGATGTTGATGAAAATGGTTGCAGGCTTGAGTGTTTCCTTAGGCAAAGTGAGATGTGCCAGGAGGTGTGAGCCTGGGCAGCCCAGCAAACCCAGCTGTGCCCAGGGCTGTGATCCAGGGAAGGCACTAGGCACTTCACCAGCAAGTGCCCCAGGGGCACGCACCCACTGATCCGAGTACAGGAGGGAGGCAACGCCGTGTGCTGTGGTTTGTTCTAGAGCTGAGCCATCCGATAGACATAGCATTCAGTAGGTTGGGAGGAAAGCAATGACAGGCTGTGGCTTTTCTTTCTCTGAAAGGACAGGCTTTTGGTGGTTGGAAAACCTGTAACCCATAAAAACGTGTAACATTTGCTATCAATTTTGCAGTGAGTTACGGTTGAGCTGTTCCAGCACTGTGTGTTTAAGGAAGAAAGGTTTCGATTTAAGGATGAGAATTTCTTAAGCATCCCATGGTGTCATGGGCAGAAGATAAAATGTCCACAGTGGCAGGTGCCCACAGTGGAGAACATGCCTCTCCCAGCTCTGCTGCAGGCACTGCACCTGAGAGGCTGGCATGGAGGGTCACTTGCTTTTTCCAGTCTCGTGCCTGGACATTGGCCTGAGAACTTGGGTATTTCTCAGCTGGTAG
This sequence comes from Zapornia atra, assembly GCA_013400835.1. Taxonomy (NCBI): domain Eukaryota; kingdom Metazoa; phylum Chordata; class Aves; order Gruiformes; family Rallidae; genus Zapornia; species Zapornia atra. The sequence continues at coordinate 39,742 of VZTU01020287.1, read as the reverse complement.
TGGCACAGTGCTGGTGTAACTGGCCCTCGAGTTGATGGGGTTATAGACATGCAAGGAGGAAGTCAAACAGGCAGTTTGTAGGGAAGAGGAAAGGAAATTGTAGTCCAGTGTGAAACGGACTTTATGCAACACAATTTTCCTTTTCTTTCAAAATCAAATCTAATCCCACTGGAATGAAGTAACCATGGAGTTTCTGAGGTTGTAATTAAACTGTTTGATGTTACAGCATTAGTCAAAATGGTGGCAGCATTAAAGAGAAGTGAAGTGTTCATATTAACTAGGGTGGAGGACCCCCCCTTCTCACCCCCCTATATTTTTAGGTTAATTGACAAATAAGAGCACCCAGGCCTCCTGAAGAAAATGCATGTTAAGTGGTTTTGAACAGATGGGGGAATAATTGAAATTAAATGAGCGCTGTCTTAAGCAATCATTGGAAGGACTAGCAAAAAATACTGATTGTTGGAGGCGAACTTTGAATTAGAGCAAAATATCACCAGTACTTTTGAGACCAACTTAGTATGATAAATGTTTCTTTGAATTTTGTCACTTCGTTTTCACAAAAAAACATTCCTCTGGAGATAAATCGAAGCAGGGTTTTAGTCCCTGCTGTGGCAGTTATTGAATCCCAGTGTTGGAGGGAGCAGTGCAAGAGTTATCCTCCATTTACATCATAATTATTATTTATTCAGAGGCCATTAATGGGATTTTCCTGGCAGGCAGGTGTTCTCTTGGTGGAAAAGACATCACACCACCTCAGTAGGATGCACATGTCACCTGCGTGAGCACCTGCCTGAATTGTTAGGGCAATACAAGCTCCTCGGGAGCCAGCGGGCAGAAGACTGCGGGTGTTTTTCTGGAGAGTCCATTTTCATGTTGACAAAAGGGGGAAAAAGCTTGAGCTAGTTAACAATACCACTTTGCTAAGACTGAGACAACAATAACCACTGTGCATGTGTGAAACTATTCCTTCTGGAAGGTGATGGGTTCAAGTAAAACCAGCTGGCATTGGCCATGGACTGTCAAACCGAGAGGTACAGTAAGACAAGATGAATTTTTGACTGAAGTAGCTTAATTGTCTCTCATGAAAGAAAACTTTGCTTAGTGTTACAGGAGGGGCGGGGAGGAAAAGATAAAATAGTTATTTCAGTTGAGCTTTTCATGTGGCTAGTCCGTTGTTTCTCCCTTCCAAAGCCGTGCTTGCAGGTGTGGAAATGGGACAACAGATGAGGCTTGTTCTGCTGTGGATAGCGAACGGGATCTGCGCGCACCAAGGAGCACCACTGAACTCTGCAGGTGTGGAAGGTGGTGTGTCCTGACACTGAGTGAGATGGGGAAGCCCAAATTTTTCTGTTTTCTGTCTGTGTGGAAGCGTAAGAGCAGCTATAAAAGACTTTGCCACAGCTGAAGACCATCCACCCTTTTATATTGAATTCTCCTCATTCCAAACCCATAGAAATCAGATTAAGTAAGCAAATGCAGCATGTCCATGGCCCCAGCGAGGCAGGTGAGTGTTAGTTTGCCTTTCCTCAGGCTCACAGAGGGACCTTGTCTTGCACCACTGGCCTGCAAATGGTGTGGGGTCCTGGGCAGCACAGCAAGGGGGAAGGAGCTGATGGGAGGTAAAGATCAAATGCGAAATTTCAGAGGGCTGTTGTCAGAGCAGCTAGAGAAATACCATAGAGTAACATAATCCAACTCAATTCCCACCTCAATGTGGCTGGCTCGAAGTGATAGCCCAGAGGCAGCGGGTTTAGATGCTCTGGTTTTCAACCCTGTCTTCCTTTACCACAGCAAACCCTCACAATTAGTGTGAATTAGCAATTGTTCATTGCTTTTCAACATTTGTTTAAAGGAGATTGAGGGCTTTGCCTTTTGCTATTGCGGTTTTCTTCTTTCTCAACCCTTGTCATTCTGTCCCCATCCTTTCATTTAAAAAAAAATAAGGATGGGTTGGGGGGTGGAATAAAAGGTCTGCAATCTGATCAGAGAGAAAAGAGTTAGGGGTCTGCCATGTGTGTGCATACCTTAGGTAGAAAGCCTGTCATATGTTAAAGCTAGCTTCCCTTTTCAAAGCTCTGCCTGATTCTGACACAGGATGAAACCCATCGTTTGGGTGCAACAATTTCATTTGTAGATGTTTGTAAACCTTAATTCAGTACAGCAGGTGGTATCCTAAAAGATCAAAGGCAGAGTTAGCAACTGCTCTGTGGTGTTGATGATCTTTTTAATGTCAACCGTGTCAGCATACATTTGGTCATTACCGTTCTGAAGCTAAAGATCTTCTTGAGTAGTCGATTTAAGGTGTTTGCATGATGGAAGGTAATTAAATTCACTTCTTAAAAAGACCTGGTTCATACTGTAGGCTATGTTTGTTTAACAGGTTAACTTTTTCACTGATGGGTGGCAGGTTGGGTTTGCTTTTCTTTTAGTGCTTTTGATAGACGAACATCTCAGACATTTCCCAACAGAAACACATGTTGTGACTTCTGCCTCCAGTTATGGAAGTAGTAACTTTCAAAAATAATTGTTTTCCAATACAATTTGGCCATCTGGGTGACAATATGCAAGTATGTATATCGGGTACAAGATAGGATTTTTAAAAAATACATATTAAAAAAAGTTTCACTTTGGTGAAAGCAATCGAGAAATGAATCCAGCAAGGTCAAAACCCCTTTCAAAGTGAAAATTTTGGATGTGTTGATGTAATTGAAAAAACTTGATCCCCCACCAGATTTTGGGGCCAAATCATACAAATTTCGTATTTTCAAATTCCCAAAAGACCGACCAAAGTTGTTGGTGTTTTAATTTTTACTTCAGAAGACTCTGAGGAATTTGGTCACCTTAGACACTATCCTACAGAGTCTGACTCTTGGCCTGCGACCTCGGGGCACGGCGCCTCTGGCACAGTTATATCCTGACGCTGGCTTCAGACCCGGCTCCAGTAGCTGGGGTCTTTCCACAATCCACACGTGTTACTTCGAAATTAATCCCGCCTTGATTTTCTTTCACTTGGAAAGGTGAGAGAGAGGTGGAAATTGACATTTTATACGGCTCTATTTGAAAAGGGGTTTGTGTACCTTTGTAATTCTTTTGAAGCAATATTTTAAAAGATAACTGCCAGCCAGAGCGGCGATGCAGAAAAGTGCCATCTTGTTCAGGATTTGTACACGCCAGTTTTTAACACAGTGTTCTTTTCACTAAGTACTACATACGTTAATTTATATTTATATATTGTCAATATTGTTGTAACCAAGCTTCTCCTTTTTAAACACTTCAGGAACAAGGCCTTGTATTTTTAGGTGATTTTCATAAGCAGAATAATTCTTTTCCTTTCACTAGTATCTTGCACTCGATACATGTAGCAATACTTAATATATTCTCTTCACAAGTATTTGTTAAGTGATTTAGTTAATGGCTGATAAATGTTTTGTACAAAATAGATTCTGTACAGGAAAAAAAAAATCTTTTAGATAAACATTATTTATTTTTACTGTTTTGTAAGTTAGACACTATAATGAAGCTCCTTTTCGCCAGAATTACTGGAAGTGCCTCTTGGTAAAATGTATTATACAGTAAATATCTATTCAAGATTATTAGAAATACTTGTCACAAAATGAACAATGTGGATGTTGCAATGTGAAGACAAATGTACAACATAAATATAATTCTGTGGTATCCTCTTTGCCGTGTGACTTTCTCCTTTATTGAACAAATCGCTTTTGGTGTCCAGCTTTCAGTTGAAGCACCAGACTGCAAATGACCTGTAGCTCCTTTGAACTCTAATCCAAGTCCAGTAAAGCTGGTATGTATGGAATTACAGCTTTATCTGGTGTCCCTGCTTGGGATGTGTTACTGACCCACACTCACGTTTATCGCCACCTGCAACTTTTACCAGCTGACTTCTGCCCTTTGTTTCCAATCGCTAATAAATCCCATGTTAAATGCTGTGTGACGCAACCGATCTGTGGAAGACCTCACTATCAACATCCTTCTTTGAGGCTGACCAATATTTCTACTTCCGACACCTGTGGACTTTGCGATCCAATTAATGTGGACTGTACTGATTGAATGTGTATCACAAGGCGCTAGTCAGGCACAGTGATGCAGAGTGACTAATGCTTCCAGGAAAAAAAATGAAACGTATTACCTTAACAATGTTTTCCTTATTTATCACAGAATCAATCTCTTAAAGTGGGGCATCAGTAAGTGAAACCAATTTTCCTGCAATTATATTGGTAAGTGTACTGTCATTCTTCACTGAAAGATTTTGCTAGTCCATTATGTAGGCTAGGATTGACATCTACCTACTTTCTTTGCTCACTGTTTATAGGGTTTTTTTAAAGTATCTGACAGCTGTCTAAAAATTTCCCCATTTTTTAAGTTTTGTTGCCTACTTTCATCAAGGATCTGGAGAGATCTTCAGCCAACCCATTTCAAATGGCTGCATGCAAATTATCTGGATCAACTGTGTAGCATCTTTTCCTATCCCTTAAAAATTAATCAATCCTAAAATAGGGAAAAGCTTCAGATTTTCACTGTCAATTTTGAAGTCCCACCAGGTTATTTGTCCTCTAGCTTGAATTCTGAATGGCAAAAATGTAAGGGAGTTTGCACCGGGCAGTGATTGGGAAGGCATTAGTTGGGATCGCTGCCAGCACAAAGATAAGATACAGTTATACCTATTCTAAGGGCACTGCTCTTAAGCCTGCAGCTGGTCTGTCCCAAATACTTAAAAGCTCCCTTGCATGGAATTATTTGATCCAGGGATTCACAGCTGCCCACAGAAAAGCATATGATGGGAGTATTGAAGAAAACCTCTTATCCCTCAGCAGTCGTCGTCACAAAGAGTAGGGGCTACCACTGTAAAGAATGCACTTGTCTTTGAAAAATCATCAAACTCCCTCTGGAGCTCTTCAAACAGCAAGAGGTTCCCATGGGAAGACAAGAGCAATAAAACACAGAGCAGAAGCAGTCAATCTGCTAATGAGACCACCCATGTGTATGGCATCTCCTGGGGTTCTGGTAAAACATAAAGGAGGCCATGACGCATAGTCAGGAGCGGCTCAATTAAATGTTCCATTTTGCAGGTGCTCAAGTTACTCTCAATTGCAAATCCACTCGCCTAAAACCACTTAGAATGTTTCACTAAAAAATAGAAATCACAGAGAACCCTTGGTGCTTTGTTTAGCAGTGCTTTCTTTAATGTTTTTTTTTTAATTATGTCACCAAAATACTGTGTAAATCGACATTATCCCTCATGCCATCGTGTTCTCCCTAGATATCGTGGGTTAGAACAGCAAATTAATTTGACAGTCAGGTGCATAACTTCCAGGTGCTTCCCTGACTGGGGGTGTCTGTAGCTCTGCAAAAGCCATCTCACACAATCTGAGGAACCACTCCTCACAGGGATCCCAAAAACCTGACATGCTGAGAAGGAAACTCTCAAAGCCAACTACTTCACTGAACATCGTCCCAGCCAAAGGGCGATGCTAGCGTTGCCTTAATTCATGAACCGTGGGAGGTGATTTTAAAGTTTCACCTAAGGTTTTGAAGGCGTGTGTCACACCCAGTCCGGACTGCTAGTTATAACCACTAAATAACCTGGGATCGCTGTGGTTGTGACAGCTTGGCAGTCTGATAGAGATAAAAACGTTGCTGCAACATCTGCTTGTCTGCAGCCAGGAAATGCAAAGCAGAAGGTTCCCGTTTGATCTGCGCGACGGCTTCATTTACGGTGACTCGTGTTGTTGTGGTTGCTGGTAAATTACTTCCCCTCACAATCCTTTGCACGTGTCAATTGTTTATTATTGTGTTTGCCAAAGGCATCATATTCTACAAATTCAACACCTCCTGTGTAATAAACTCTACTGTTAAATTCTTTACACCTTCTCTTTCCAGGTTTCTAGCCCAAATCCTTGGGTTTAAACCTAGTTCAAAGAACTTATCTGCATTACAGAAAGTGCTATGGGATTTTATTAAGATTAATGGAATTAATCCCTAGTGGCTGGACAAATTCCAGTTTCTTTTATTACGTTCTTCTAAATTAAAATTCTTCCCAAAAGCTCTGGTGGGTACAAATGCTTCCTGCCCTGAAGAGATGCATCGTGTTGCTGGATCTCTCATTCGTCCTTCTTGCTGTTGCCCCTCGGAGCTGGGTTTCACTGGGGCCATGGGGATGCTTGCAAAGTGTGGTGCTGTATAAATATACATGTTACTTCTCCTCTCTTGAAAAGTCTAGCCAGAATCTTTTTGAGCTAGAAAAAATCTTTTTCTTTTTTTTTTTTTTTAAACTCATTCAGGAAGGAAAAAGGCCTAGATCTTTTACCTGAGCATTTACCTTCTGCAGGTGCCTTTGAAGCGATCTGGAGCCATTCTGCATGCTCCTGTACATGACCTCAGGCACCCAGCATGGGGAACATACATGGAAAAGCTGATAGAGTTCCATGGTTGGGTGCGGTAAATACTAAATTTACTGCAACTGCCTGTTTTGAAAATTCTTCTTCCTGAGGTCTTGTGAAAAGGGCTGAAAATCTGGCCGTCATGATGAGCACTTCAGTGTAACGAGACTTCTCAGAAGGACTCCTAATTAGGAGTTAGCCAGGCCCAAAACACAGGCGCGTTTTCTATTGCTTTTGCTGTTCTTTGATAAGAAAACTGTCCTTTGAAGCTAGACCTGGAAGTCCTCAGTTGGATAAAGAAGCACTGCCTTCAAGCCTTAAATTTTCACTGCAGTCCCTGAGTGCTTCCATCAGCCAACTCATCCTGTTGGTCTCTGGTTCTTTGATGGGGAGTGGATGTGGAAGTTTGTTCTGAGAGCTGTTTTCCCTGCTCATTCGTGTTCTTAAAAGAATGTTCTTAGGACTGGCAACAAAAAGAAGCAGAAAATTAAAGTCAGGAAATAACGTACCCATACCAATAGAGGAGTACAGCTAAAGCAATGAAAATTATATAGGTGGTGGTTATTGACTCCAAACTATATATTTACTTAGGAATCACAGCAAGCAGAAATACTCTTTTTTAATAAGTTACAGAAGTTAAATTGTACTAAAATTTAAATACTCCGAAATGTTTCTTTGAAAGAAATAGCTGCTTCCAAGCCATCGTGCTAAGTTGCCTTTGTTCTGGCAGCTGCATTTCCAGACTCTAGTCCTGCATTGCCTTGAGCTTTCTGATTTCTGGACAGGGATGAAAGAGATCTGGATGTGTTGGAGTTTTTGCAGACTCACAGAATGTTAGGGTTTGGAAGGGACCTCAAAAGAACATCTAGTCCAACCTAGAGTAGGTTGCACAAGAACATGTCTGGGCAGGTTTTGAATGGCTCCGGAGGAGACTCCAGAACCTCTCTGGGCAGCCTGTTCCAGTGCTCTGATGACCTTTTTCCCCGATCTATGCACAGACTTCCAGCATGACCTTCAGCAAAGAAGTAGTTTCAAAGCCTCTCCTTCAAATGCGAATATTACTACGTAGTGCCAGCTCTCTCACTTTTGTCTGCTGCATCTCATCCCCTGCGCTGAGCTCTCCAGGGGTTTAGGAGATCGTTGCAGTAGGAGAACTCTGGGCCACAAGCAGTTGCTGCCATGACTGCCTCTGCTTCTGTGTGAGTCATTCCAGGCACAGCGGAGCAGCTCAGGGTTGGAGTATTTATGTGCTGGCATAGATAAAATAATAATAAAGAAGCATTTGGAAAAACATCAATCTGAGCAGTTGAAGACTCATTCTACCAAGCCTCTCAGCAGAGCTTTGCTTCGCAATGCAGTGTTACGGCTTGGGACTGTCATCTCTGGCGAACAGTAGAAATCATGTAAATTCGGATTTGAAGGTGATGTGGAGTATCAAAATGCCATTTTGATGGACACAAGGGGAGAGATCCAGCCCCTTTTCAGTGGTCTGTGGGGACAGGACAAGGGGCAATGGCTTCAAGTTAGAGCACAGGAAGTTCCGCACCAACATGCGGAAGAACTTTTTCACAGTGAGGGTGACAGAGCCCTGGGACAGGCTGCCCAGGGAGGGTGTAGAGTCTCCTTCTCTGGAGATATTCAAGACCCATCTGGATGCCTACCTGTGTGACCTGTCCGAGGGAACCTGCTTTGGCAGGGGGGTTGGACCCGATGATCTCTTGAGGTTCCTTCCAACCCCTATAATTCTGTGATTTTTTTTTTCTCTGTGATTTATGCATTTTTGGTTTGCTTCTTTTAAAAAGTCAATATTTTCCTTCTATCAGATAAAAATAAATGTTTCTTTGCAGCTGTATATGTGCGTTCACATTCAGAGTAAAGTTTATCTTCACAGGCAAGCCGTTAGGATTTAAATAAATCTCACTGAATATGTTTTAACAACATCTTTTTACAAAGGAAAAAGTTTTATGCTTCCGAATGCTGGGTTGGTGGGGGTTTTGCGACTTTACAAGATCAGCATTTGCTCATGAAATGTGCTTGAAGAAGAAGCAGCCAGACCTGTTGTTGTTGGCTGGTTTAAAGACTGGCCCACAAAGCTGCTGCGTTGCTAGTACATTGATAGATCTATGAATCAAGATTACTCTTGTCACAACTATTCACCATGGCTAGACTAGGCTTTGCAAATTTAATTAATTTAACCCTGTGCTTTAGAAACGAAGGTGGTCTGGCTTCTTATTTCCTGTAACTGATACAAAGTAGGAATGCAGGGAAAATAGAAGCAGACCTCAAGGAACAAGATTTAGTCTGGTTCTTTGTCACACAGTTGCTTTAAAGGTTTTGTTGCAATTATAGAGTAAGTATATGCAAGTAAGAAACTTCTTCTAGGACTATGTGAAAACAAAACCCTTCTTGTCTGACTGACTGTCAAACTTCCAGTGAGTTTTGTGTTTTTGTGCTTGGGAAGCGTTCTTCAGTGGGAGGCACCAAGAAGTGACACACAAGAGGTGTCATGCCCTATATCGGAATTGGTAGCGATTTGTTTCCCCATCTTGGTTCTCATCAGGATATTGCAGTGACAGTCTGTCAGTATATTGTGATCTACTGCATCACCTTCCCATGTGATATCTGTGGCCTGGAAAGCCTGAGAAACTAATAAATTCCTACCTGGATGAGACTTTTCTTCTCTGCCAGATGAACTCAGCAAGTTTTAGTGAGGATCTTGTACTTATTTTCTCTGAGCATCTGGAAAAATATCATAGAGGACATAAATATGACTGTTTTTGAAGAACTGCTATAATTAGCTCATAAAGGAATGGTGATGCTCTTTTGGAAGGTGCAAGAAAACTTTCCATTATGGAAAATACCTCCCTAGGGTGGTTTTGATAAATTTCCAGTTAAGTTATTATCTACACCTATAAAGGAGTCAGAGAAGGCTCTATAAAGAAATACCAAAAAAAGCTCGACTGTGATAGAAAGCTGATGCTGAGTTTTTTCAATAAATCAAAAATCCAGGAAAAATGAGAAGGTTGCGTTAAATCTCGTGGGTCTCATTCTTCAAAGCATTGCTTCAGCCTTAACAGCATAAAACTATTCTTTAGGTCTTTTTCTGTGAGGGCAGAGGACTGTGCCCTGGTGTGCATAAATATTTGTAGTATAACGGGGTCTTGGAGGATTATTGGAAAGGGGTTTATATAAAGAATTGGGTGATTCTGAACATGAGCCTCACCTATTTTAGGGGGACAGTGTGGTGAAGGATACAGGTTGCAAAAAAATCCCACCCTGGAGTCTGTGTTGCAAATCATTGGAGAAGACAAGGTCGGCAATGAAGACTAAAGGTCAGGCAAAACTAACACAGATCCTGCGTTGTGTAAACTCAGTTTTCCTAATAACTGAAGGGAACAGGCTGGAAGCTGTTCTCTGAAAGAACTCATAATCACTAATTCTCCTAATCACTAATTCCTGTAGACTATTAGGCACCCTGATATCTCTTAGAAAAGGAGGAAAGAGATTTCCAAGTTTCCAAATCTTCCAAGTAGGGATGTCAGACACATTAAAGCACAAAACGTGAATTACGTGCAGTGTAATAAAATTACAGCCTCATTAAGAACCCAAAATGGATATATAATGAAGAAAGGAATAGCAATTTGTATTAAATCTAGGAAAGTAGAAGCCTGCTCCACGGCGCTGCATTTGGCACTGCACCAATTCGAGTGTCAGTGAGGCTTTGGCTGCCGTGGCAACATACCCCACTGCAGAAGGTAGGAGAGAGCAAGAAGGGGAAAGGAGGAAGAATTTATAGTGTTAATGCATTCTCTGTTTGTATAATTAAAGCTAACAGGTTAGCAAGAGACACAGTATTTATAGCCTCTCTCAACTCAAGCAACTGCTCTGGGAGCTAGCCACGGTCTTCTCCTTCACAGACTTGCAAATAAATGCCATGTCGGTCTCTGTGACTTTGTGACAGGGAGAACACAGGCTGGGAAAGAAGTTTGGAATTTTTCCTTTTGTTGTGGCAAGGGACATGACTGACTACCCCCTGCAATTCTCTCCCCTCTTACGGTTCTTTTCATTCCCATTTTAAATCGTATTGAGGGGGACTTTGCCCTGAGGCTTTCTGGGAGCAGGGCGTACTGCCCATGCCAGGAAGGAACAGTGTCTGGATCTGAAAGCTTTGTGAATCACCTGTTCACCCTAGACCCGATCTTCTCCCCCTACACACCCCCATTTTCTTCTTTCCCCCCCCCACCTCTCCACCCCCACCCCTTGAAGCCTTCCTTTCCCTGGGAATGAGCAATTAAGAAGATCAGGATTTTTTAAAATTTTTTTTTCTTTTTATTTTTTTTCCCTCTCCACAAAGCTTTGCCATGTGCCCCATCAAATGTAGAGCAAGTTACAAAGAAAAATGTTCCTGGGAGTGTTTAGAAGCTCTTCAGGATTTCCAGCTAGGGCATCCCACATCTTTGCTTTGCCTGTCTGTGCCCAGTGTCCTGGAGTTAATAGGAGGGGAAAAAGGAAGAAAAAAGTGAGGAGGTGGGGTGAAGGATGGGGGGGGAAATAACAAATGCTCCTGCAAAACAAGAGACAGAACAAGGTCCCCCACCCCTATGCAATATCTTTTCTCTACCTCCAGTATAAGATGTACTGTCCCTAGAGAGGGCAATTTCTAAGAGGGGATTTTTCCCCTCCAATTTTTCCCGCTTCCAAGCTGGGACTAGTGCCCATGCGTGCAAGTATGGGTATGCATAAGTAATAGAGGGGAGCTTACCTACAGAAACTGGTAGGCAAACTGGTAGGCAACGATCTCTGGGGATTGCTGCTGCCAGGTAAGATTTTGGCTTTTCTTCTTCTCCTCTTTGCTGAGTCACCTTTTAGAGAAGTTGTCCGGTAGCTGGGTTCATGGGTGAACTGTCTCTGCCTCCTGTGTCCACCTATTCTAGCAAGAGCAGCTCCGACGCCTGGGGGCTGCCACACAATGCAGGCATGTCTAAGGAGGCTTACTGCAAAGCAGAGGAGTTTCCCGTGGGGGGAAGGATTTCTTTTTTTTTTCCTCTTTCGTTGCCTGGAGTTTGAATGAGTGGAGGGGTGCTTTGGGAACTGCCTGGTGGTGTCTCAGCCCGCCGCATGTATGCGTAGGGACCGGCTCGTCCTCGGACCTGACTGTCGAGCACAGCCCCACATGCCAGCCCTTGGGAGGGTGAGCACCACTGCCACCCGAGCTCTGTTAAAGGTGAGTCATCAGGTGTGCTTTTGGTGGGGTAGACAGCAGAGCCACCAGAGAGACCTCCCGCACCCTGGGCAGCTGGAGCCAGGAGGGGATGGAGACCCAGCTGTGAGCCCCGGTAACAAGCTGGGAGAAGGTGTGAGCATGACCAGCAGCTGTCTTTTGGGCGGAGCGTCATCCACCTGGACTTACTCAGTTCTTGGAGGTGTGAGGAAGTTTGTAAGGATTCCTTCACTCTAAGGCACCTTCTTCGGTGTCTTTCCTTCCCGGTGGAATGACTTCAGTACTCCCAGAAAAGGCAATTTTGCTGTGGAACATAGAACAGAACGGTTTGGGTTGGAAGGGACCTTAAAGATCACTTGGTTCCAAACCCTGCCATGGGCAGGGACACCCTCCACTAGACCAGGCTGCCCAAAGCCCCATCCAACCTGGCCTTGAATGCTGCCAGGAAGGGGGCATCCACAGCTTCTCTGGGCAGCCTGTGCCTCACTGTCCTCACAGTAAATAATTTCCTCCTAATATTTAACCTAAACCTACCCTCCTTCAGCTTAAGGCCATTCCTCCCTCGTCCTATCACTGTAAAAAGTCCCTCTCCAGCTTTTTGTTTTGATTCTTCTCTAAGTCTGGTGGTAAAACACCTTCTTCCCTCCTTTAGCTTCACAGAGACTCTTTGGTTTTGATGGTTCCTGCTTTAGTCCTGTCCAAGACAACCTCTCTTCTATGCATCTCTTCTGGGGATGCTAGTATAGAATGCATTAGCGGAATGAGACTCTGGTTTAATTATATAACTACTCTTCCATGATTGTAATGGAGTAGAACAGCTTTTTTAGGACAGAAAACTGCCTCACACAGTACTTTCTTCAATGGTTTGCTTTCTTAATCTCTGGTAAGAGTTATAAAAGGGATTTAGAAGAACTAATCCATTGAAACTCCATTGATTAAATGTCTTAATTCATCCTTGAAGATTTCAGAGTGCTCTTCAATCTTCAGGAGATGCTACCTGTAATTGGGAGATACTGCTCAGATGGTATTTGGTTGAAGGAAGAGAAAAATCATTATCTATGAGTAGACATTAAACTCTTTATGCTTTGGTACACTTGGGTTTTGTTCTCCCTATAATGTTATTTGCTTATGTAAGAGCTGAATATCTTTACTGCCAGAACACCTGCACATTGGAAGATTGTGTGCAGGTTTAATAATAACATCTGATGAAACCGACAACTGGTTTTAGCATTGCAAGTACCATGTGGTAAAGATGCAAACTTAAACCCACAAGGGAATCTAAATCAAATCTCGTGCCAAGGTAATTGTTGCTCGGGTCTTATTTTTAAACTGTTAGTGAATAGAGAGCATGCACTTTAGCCATACAATAATAGCCTTCCAGTCAGGAGTGTGTCTTCCAATAGGTCTAGCTTTAAGAAATTTGTGTGTGTGCGTGTGTGTGTGCATCCAAGCATATACACTTGTGTAGTCATACATGTGTTAGATCACATAAAGAATGATTCTATACATCTCAGCCATGTGCACACACACACACACACACACACACACACACACATATTTACAGGGAGGGATGCGTGGAGGCTGCTGGATACAGATGGCTCGGATTTAGCACTGTAACCGTGAGAGCACTGAGTCTGGCCTGGAGTATTTCAGTGGTGATGAGGTGACTCCATTTATGTGGTCTTTTTAAAGCACAAGTCAGAGGAACAAACCCAAACTTGCTTAAACAGGTGGAGTGCCGCAGGCTGATCACTTGCAGTTGTCAGCCAAAGAGGCCTGGTTACCTGACCTCGTGGAAATGTTCCACTGCTTAGGATCACATTTTGCTGGCACGCTTGGCTGGCACACCTGCCACGTCTGGAAAGGAAGAGCTGACACAGGCTGTCCTCATGTTTCATGGAGGAATATGGTATCCAAGACAGGGCAAAAACCCAGGTCTGTCACCACACCCAGATCAGTAACAGACCATCCTTACCAGCCAGCTATCTCCTTTGATAAAAACCAGCCACCTCTGACCCCCCAGTGCAGCTGGCACTGCATTACGAATACTCCTAGTATAATGCCAACAGCACCAAGAAGTATTTTAATAGCATAGGGAAAGTTTGTGATTAGAATGAAACGCTTATATGTATGCTGGCTGCATGAAAGAGGAAAGATTAAAGCCAGTATTGCGGTGGGCTGTGGCACACTGCTCTGCTCTCTGCCTTCTGTTAAGAGAGACATTGTCAGGGCAGCCCAACTGATGCTCTGAGATAGATGGTTGCAGGTTGCTCCAGGCCAGAAAACTGCTGACCTCCTTAGAGGCGTGCCATAGGAACAGCAGGGATACATCAAAGCCTGTAAAACCTGTATGTCTGTCAGCCCTTCCTAGTGCGCTTCCATTTGACATCCAGGGTCAGATAATAAATGGTAATAACTTTTATAGCTTATTAATTTTATATACTGTCAAGTATAAATTTTATTTAAGCACCGCTGTCCACTCAAGAATGGTACCAACTCAGTGTGGCACGAACTTACATGCTGCTGTCAAGCATCAGTGTGTCATAGCCCACCCCCACACCTCAGTGGCTTTCTTTTTGTGGTCAAGTCTGTATATGGGGTGCAATGGAGGAGGCTGTGCACACACACACACACACACCCCTCCTCTGATGGACTTTGGCTAGTTGACTGTTGCTTTGCTCAGAGATAAGGACAATTCATTTAGCTTTGATTCAGATTTTTTTTCCTTTTTCAAGGTTTTTTTACCCCTGTCAATCCGGGGTTTCTGTAGCAGCAATATGCAGGGCATTCCAAACCTTAAGCTAAGGGCTACTTCCTGTGCTTACACGGCAGCACACCTTAGGTGAGTGCTGTGCCCACGCTCACAAGCTTGAATGAATTCATCCTCAGGTGAGTGCTGAGAGATACATGCTGTCATTCCTCATTCCACAAGGTTGGAAGTGGGGCATAGAGGGACAGTGAGACTTCCCAAGGGCGCAAGAAAGTCCGAAGCAGATCAAGATCAGGTTATAAGTTTTCTGCAGCAAGCACAAACAATTCTTATTTTGTTATTGGTATTTTTAAAAAATTTAAAAACTGTACACTCGTTAGTGCTGACAAGGAAATACATTGCAGCCCTGTCAGGGCAGTGTCAGATGCTTATACCTTTCTTTTATATTTAGTAAGCAGCTCTTATTTCATCTGATGTGATGGAAAGATTTCGGTGAAAATGTTGGTACCACATCCAGTGTTTCTGCCTTGGCCGTGTATGAACAGAGACCAGGCAACTGGTTTGGGTGAGCAAATCTTAGTGGCTAGATAAACTTTTGTTATTTTCCCTTATATTTCTGGAAACACAGATGCCTACTGCACAGGTCCTTTGCACAGCATGAAAAGACACATATGTGCACGTATGTATACCTATGGGTGAAACCATAAAGAATTTTTACCTATGTAAGACCTGTGTCTTAGAACAAACGTGAAAGAATAGGAAATTCTCCTGGTCATATTTTCAGCCAGGAGTTGTATAAAACATACTGCTGCTTAAAAGTGAACACAGAAGCTGATTTCATAAATATTTTCAGATCTGATTTAGAGATTGAAATTAAGAACAAAGTACTGCAGTATGTAAGGGGCGATTTAAGAATTACTGATATCTTTTTTTCCCAAAGCGCAGTATTTAGGGGTTTTTTTTCTTTACTTCTTTGTATTTACCTGCAAAGAAGCAAATTCGCATTTTTTCCTGCAACAATTGACCACTGAGCCCTAAGGCTCTATCTAAAATGGTAAAGGGAACTAAACCTCTTTATTCTTGTGTAACTCATTAGCTAACATCAGACGATTAGAGCTAATGTTTCAATCTAAAACAATTCAAGTCCCTCATTAACGGGGCTAGATTTCCTTTGATCTAATTACTTGATGTCCCAGATATATGGGAAATTCAGAGATCAACTCTGAGAATTCTCTGCAGACATGGTCACATCTAGAAACATGAACTTACATGTGGGCTCCAGAAATGTTTAAATTGTTAACAAGCCTCATTTACTCTGCCAGTAACGCTTGGTCAAATGTACAAAGAAATCACATGGATGATAGCTAGAGAATGAAGATGATGACTGTTTGCTGAGTATGATTTAATCTTCATTATCATAGGCAAGTGGATTGCAAATTTCCATAATTAAACATCCAGTGCACTGGTCAGATTCTGTTGTTAAAGTTTGATAATTGCTGTTGTAGGGAAAACAGTACAGCGGGGTGTTGCTGTCACATGACGAGCTTCTGAGGCTGAGCTAATAGGATGCCCTTTTAAAACGTTCTCCATCTTTTCTGGTTTAGAGGCAGGGGCTATCATCATGGAGATTTCATCAAAAGAAAATACTCGGTTTTTCTCAAACAACACAGTCCTGCCTGTTGACCGATCTTCATTCAAATCGGAATCTTCTGCATCCAAGGAAAAACAGTCGTGTTGTGGAGGTATAAAGGTAGAGTAAGAGTTTTTGATTACCCCAGTAGAGACTTAGAAAAACTTGTTTTTTGGTGAACTATCCCTTTCTTCAGTTCTGATTATGTCTTGCTGAGTCAGTATGAGATTATTAGAGCTATTTCTAAGTCACAAAACTAGTCTCCTTCAGATCTGGATTTGCCTAAAGCTTGGCAATGTTCAGATATAACATGTCAGTTGGGACTTGCATGGTATGAGATCTACAAGGGTCATCCTAAAGGTCGCTATAGCCTCCTTATTGCACCACCCTATCTTTGTGAAGTTGAGAACAGAGTATGGGCACACAGGTACCACAGGCAGCTGTTAGTACAGATTGCTTTTATAAGATTGTAGCCGTGGTAGTCTTCTGGGCTCTGACAATATTGATATTATGGTCCACATGTTTTGAGTGCTATGTTATTAGTGTGTTACTGTAACATTCCTAATCGGAGAGAACTCTATATGAGGTGGCTTTGAAACAGAACTGCAGAAGTATCACCGCCATGTCTGCATTTCTCTCACCCATGAGAAGTCCTCCCTTGAGGCAGTGGAAGCTCCCTGCTTTAAGCCTCATAATGTAGCTGTACCTGATGGTAATGCTCCCCTTGGAGCGGCATCCCTGCCTGTCTGGGACACCAGGGTACAGGAAGCACCGTTAGGATTTCCCTACTGTCTCTTCCTGTACCAGGTTGTAAAATGCTGACACTTTCTTTGGTGAGGTCTCAATAAGTCACCATACATCAGATGGTGAGATGAGAATGAGTTATACAGAAAACGAATCTTTGTTCTTGCCCAGTTCTTCTCATCTTGCACAGTTTTTATTTCTGTTGGTGTTTTTTTTTTGTCAAACACACACATGCATCTACTTCAGATATTAATCTGTCTCCCAATAAAGTTAATGAATTCAGCAATAGTTGACCCAAAGTCTAGAAATTATGTAAACCAGTTTGATACTGAGGGATTGTCTGATGACTGCTATAAAAATATTTTGATTCCTGATTATTCTCCTCAGTTTTGTCTGATTCTGTAAAAGCCCAGAAATGGAGTCCTGTTTTGAAATAGAAGATGAGTTGTATTAATTAAATTTGTAGTATAATAGTAATTCTATCATTGTTCCTCCATTTGCTGCAACAATAATCCGATTCCCTCATTGAATAAACCTACAGTCACAGATTAATTGGTCAGGAATCAGCTTATTAGCTCCAAATACAGAAAAGCAATAATATTTCAGTCCAGTTTTTTCTCTTCAAAAAAATTTTGACTTCTGGGAACCCAAACTGATATGACTAACTCATTCCAATAGGGACCTAGAAAATCTCTTTTCTTTTGGTGAACCAACCCTTTTTCAGCTCCGACTGTGTCTTGATGAGCCAGTATGGAATTGTTACAGATACTTCTAAGTCACAAAAAAGTCTGCTTCAGATCTGTATTTGCCCAACATGTCTCCAAAACAATACACAGATTCAACAAGTGGTCTTTATCAATTATTAGCCTTCCCATGTGTTAAAATTACCTTTATTAACTAGGAAGATATGGTGAAATATTTCCTTACAGCCATTGAAAAAATCACAGAAGAATGTGGAATCATGCACCTTTCTCTTCCAGCTCTAAATGGGGTACTGCACGCAGTCTCCATCTTCCTCATGGGACAGTTGCAAACCCAGTACAGAGACACAGAGACATTTGAAGTTATAGTTTGACCTATATTACTTCTCTGTGAAAAAAAAAGAGAAAAAAACCCACACCCACAAAAAAACACCCAAAAACCAAAACCAACCAAACCTATTTGCTTTCACTTTGCTATTTAAAGTCCAAGGGGATAAACACACCAAAAATGTAAAATTTTATGGCAATATTTTTATTAGAGAGCTTCTTGAGAGTTCTTTCCCTCACTGAGGGAAAGAAGAACCATATCTACTGCTTATTTACTCACAAGTATTCCTGAAGGAGGATTAACCAGCACTGCATAAAGTGTCTTGAATGTGACACAGATTTATCTGAACCTTAACACAAGAATTTGCATTCAACAGTGATGCCAGTGTTATTACCAATGTGCCTTGTCAAATGAGATGTTGTAAGGAGTATTGCACTGGAGGTGAGTACCTGTTTACAGGAAGCATGATTGCTTAGAGAGCCAGCCTGAGGAGCAAGACAAAGGTGTAGACCTCTCTTTATATGAAACATTGCTGTGTCTTCATTTCTCGGTTTGAGGGTGGTTTTTGCTTGGGTTTTTTTAAAGACCTTTTACAATCAGAACCCCTATATATTTAGTCAACACAACTGCTTTCTAAAGGTAGAAAACAACATTATGGTTTCCATGACTGATTGCATAGTGTGTGAATATCTCTGAAGCTTATAAACTCAGTAAGTCTGGGTTCAGTGAAGGCAAATTTAGGTAATAGCTTTGCAGGAGTGAAACAGTTGGTGCTAAGGACCTTGCACACCCACTGTACCCATTTCAGGGTGGGGAGTTACTGGAAACCAGCTCTAGTCTTTTCCCAGAGACTGAAGACCCACTAGCTGTTGCAATGAAAGTAATGCTCTTTTGAAGAGCATCTTCCACCTGGGGCTTAAGTGGGATCAGTTTACCAGGACTGGACTCTAAAAATCCGTCTGACTGGAAAAGCCCATGTTAAAAAATGCTCAAGCAACTCGCCTTCCCACCAAGCCACACTTAACATTTACTGTTACTGTGTGAGATAGCCCCTCCTTAGAGAGACCAGGAGGATCATAGATGTCTCCATCTTTCAGAGCATCGGTAGCTTTGGCATCTACCTGAAATCAGCAGTGGCTGATAGCAAGTTCTGTTTGTATCATCATTGCTCACAAGAAGCAGGCAAATCGGCAATCTGGCATTTCATAAAATGTAGGAGAAACATTGCTGTGGTTATTTGCAAAAAGAAGAGGTGGGAACATAAAAAAAATAATTTAAAAATAACTCATCAAATAAAGCCTTCTGTAATACCCACTTTAATCTCTGTCAATTTCTTTCACAGATATTTCTTGGTGCATTGTCTTTTGTTTATTTTGCTAAAGCATTGTCTGGAAGTTATCTAAAAAGTACTATCACACAAATAGAAAGAAGATTTGATATCCCTTCTTCTTTGGTTGGCGTTATTGATGGCAGTTTTGAAATTGGTATGTGCCATAGAAATTCATTTTTGTTTTCAGAAAAAAAAATAAAAGAGGAACATGTAATTTGTTGTGAAAAATGGCTGTACGAATCTCCTTGAATCATTAAAACTGAGCAAGTTGCACCCAGTAAAAATCAGCATGACTGTCAGTATGATTATGTTGGATCAGATAGCTAATGCAAGGAATTCAACATAGGTCTTAAAGATTTTGTAATTTGATGAGCATAGCATCTGGGTAATTGATATGAATAGAAATTACAACTGTTGAATGAGAATTTGCTCTCCCTCCTTTTCTCAGTAACCCACCTCTGCACAGCGTTTGCCCTTCATGATTTATTACGCAACAAGAGTACAAGCCTCCAACTGAAAACTGCATTTGTTGTCCAATCCATCCCCTCCCCTCTTGCACTAAGATTGCCAGTGTGACACTGTCTCATACATTTTCAGATCACTGAATTTCTCTCATGGGTGTTCACTGGACTGTGGTATTCATGGGAAGGAAATCTTAGCATATAAAGCTCTGTTTGATTCCCTCTTTTCCCACTTTCCAGGTTATTTGTTTTCTTTGTCTGGCACAGTCCTCCTCTTCACCAGCTGCTAATCCAAAAGTTTATGGTTTTCTTATCACAGAAGGCATTGGGCTTCTGTAAGAATGCCTGGAAAGAGGGACAAACTGCAGCCCCACGTGCTCAACCCTCTCCCCCTCAAATCACTGCCTATACCACACAGCAGGAATCATTATTTTAGGGGGTCCCTTATCAACAAGCCATAAAACTCAGTTTTCCTTTTGTACTCTCAAAGGGAACCTCTTAATCATAATTCTTGTAAGCTACTTTGGAGCGAAGCTTCACAGGCCAAGAATAATTGGAGCAGGCTGCTTAATTATGTCGGCTGGAACATTCCTAATTGCGATGCCCCACTTCTTCATGGGACGGTAAGTGCAAAGCCATTGGTATTTTCCAAGTGCTCGCAGGAGTATTTGGGCATTGATTGTGAAGAGGCCTGTAGGAATACACATACGTGGCTGTGGTTACTCAATTCAACTTTTGTTATGAAGAATCTTGGTACAACAGAGCAAATAACACATATGCTATTCTGCATTGTAATCAGTTTATCATTTTATTTGCCTGTGGTCATGATTGGCCGTGTTTTGATACAGTTTAAGGACTGTTGAAGCTTCAGTGGTGAACTGATGACTGAAACCAGGAAGACAGTATCAGACACAAGCCAGAGGATGCACCCACTGTCTGATAACCTCTTAGTAGATTTCATGTGTCATAGCAGAGCAAAGCACCTGTTAAACTCACACACATCACTGTGGCACAGAGAGAATCAAAGGGACAATTTTCATGTACTACCACAGGATAAATCAAGTTCCATTTATCCCCTTTAAGCCACCGGTGGCAACACTGGATGCAGATGAGCTCTGCTTTTAAGTGCTGTGGGCCTGTGTTCCATGGCAGTAACAGATCTGCTTTCTTTTTTCTTTATAAGTTGGGACAGTAAAAAACAACTTTGGTTTACAAACAGGTATCGATATGAAAGATTTGCTTCCACCATCAATTCGACTGTTAGTGTCTCTCCATGTCTGCAGGATAAAAGCCAAACTCCACTCTCAGCCTTGGAAAAATCTCAAGCAAAAATAAATGCAGGTGAGAACAATCCCCCTTAAATACTGTGATAAGAACTATAAAATACATCAAAAAGCTCACACAAGCTTTCATAAAATAGAATGTAAAAAATAAAACTGAGTGGGAATCAGATTAATGTTTCCCACAGAAAAAAAACCAGATCTACTGGATGAGGCAAATGCATTAAAAATAAGTATATAACTGACACTGCCCCACTACTAAGGTTTTTCCTGGGCTGCAACCTCACCTTCAGCCTTGCTGTCTCCCCCAGTAACTTTCTGCAGCTTTGTGGCTCACAGAAACACCAGAAAATCTCCCATGGGAACCTTGAAAAGTAACGGTCTTCCCTCTGCCAGGAAATGTGCCTTTAGATCCTCACCCCACTGGAAGTAGCTGCTTGGGTCTCACGGCTTGCAGGCCCCTCTTCTTGGTTCTCCCCACTTTGCACAGCACAAAGCTGTCTCCCCTCTGGGTGTGTTGAGGTCTTTGTGGGCAAGGAGCCTTCTTCCCCTATGTCTGACCATGAATAAGCCATGGATGAGCAAATCAAACCCCATCTGTCACAAAATACTTGTGCATTTGCATCTTCATACCTGTGATTAGATGTGGCTGGCAGCGTTCACTATCATCAACACTTGCTAAATCCTTCCACAGGGAGACCCCAGTTTTGGTTAGAAGGAATGGGAAGTGGCAACAAATTTATAAAACTGACCAACTTCTTATATCTTTGGCTGGAGCAGTTCATGTCTAATATGTGTCCACCTCAAGCTGATTGGGTTAAAATTGCCATTCCCCACACTCCATGAAACATTATTCACAGTTTTCATGCTGATTTTCTACATTAAAAGTATCTTGGAAGTCCTGTGCATTCAGTGGCAACATGTTATGAAAAAAAAGTCATTATTGTCTCTCGTGTGATATACCCAGGTTGTGAAAAAGAAGCAGGCTCTTCCATGTGGATCTATGTTTTGCTGGGGAATCTTCTGCGTGGAATAGGTGAAACTCCTATCCAGCCTCTGGGAATTACATACATTGATGATTATGCCATTGAAGAGAACGCTGCCTTATACATTGGTAAAATAAATATTGTATTTTTTCCTAATGGATTTTTTTCCCCTTGAGAAAACTGAGTCGTTCTAAATAATGGAGTAAGTACTACTGAATTAACTTGCCCTGATTGTTTTGTTTGCATCATTTCCAATATTAAAGTCTATTTTTAACAGTCATGTACACTTGAGGGACCGAGTTCCCCTTTAATTATACTAGCACAAGTCCATTATCTTAATTTGAGGAAAGAATTTGACCTTAGGTTCCTGCTGTTACCCTAATCTTCCTAATTCTTCTGGATGTGGACTGCTGAGCCTCTGTGCACATTCAGTTCTCTGGAAAGTGATAAAAAGCATGTACTCTTTTAAGCACTTAAAATAGAATTTCATCAGGCACTCAAAACATTCCCTCCAGACTCAGGTGGAACTATAAACAACAGTGCTGAGGCTCTAAAAAGTTATTATCACTGTTTTCTTGATGTAAAGACTTCTGCACACCCTCCTGAGTTATTACCAGAAAAAAATCCTTCCCCACCAGCATCTTGTCTTGACAAATTTCCAGCCTGGCTAAAGGCAAAAAACTCAGGTTCTGTCTGTAGAAGATTCAGTCTTCCCAGATTTTCAGATCAATGTTGCAAATTAAAAACACGCAGAAATTCTGGCTGAGGGTTTACTGAAGCCATATTGGGCACCAAACCAAAGTGATCTTTCAGCCCATTCAGTCTCCACCCCGACTTAAAGTGATCCGTTAACTTAAACAATTGATATTTTATTTCCAGTTACTTTAAGTTAGTCTGCTAAAGAGTTTCTAGCAATTATAGATTGGTGCTGCTATTGAGTTTGGACCATTAAGTTCCCTGACTTTTTTCCTTTGAGCTGAATTTAATCCTTTAATTGGATGATAACAAAACAATTTGAAGTGTCAGTGTAGCAGAGGTTATTTTATTGATTTCCTTTTTTTTTTTGTCTTGAAAATGTTCTAATTTGTGTAACTAACTTGCCAGAGGTCAAAGGTTGGGTCAGTATTATGACTGTATCCCTTGTTACTCATCGCATGTCATACTTTGTTCCTAGGTGCACCAAGAACCAGTGCTCTTTTTAACTCAGAAGCATAAAAGCCCCATGTTTTCTCTTGCAGGCTGCGTACAAACCGTTGCAATCATAGGGCCAATATTCGGCTTTCTTCTAGGATCCTTGTGTGCCAAACTTTATGTTGACATTGGCTTTGTAGATCTGGGTAAGTCAGAAAATGCAGGGTTTAAAAAGTCAGCCAGGCTCCAATATACCTATCTTAGACCAAAAACTTTCTTGTTAACTTCTAGGCAGAAGGGGTTGGTGGGGGTAGAGCAGGCGCTTTGTGAAGTAAAAAGGATGACAGCAGTGCAGTGGCCCATGCAGAAAACGCTATCAAGAAGGGTGGGTATGGAGGAAGTAGGAGGCCTGACTCTTCCTCAGCCCCAGCAGATCAGAGGCTGGTGTGTCCCTTCCCCAGAAGATGCTCTGGTGAGGACATTCTGGGGAGACAGCAGGCAGCAATCAGGAGGGAGCAGGGCTGGAGCTCAGGATACTGCAGAGGGTTGTCTGCTGTCTTTTCATACTACAATGTCGTTGCCTAAAGAAGAGGTTTCGTGATGGGTACCAGGTCCCCTGACTGCCTTCCTCTTGAGAAAACACCTTCCAACACATTTTTCCCTGGCACTTTTGTGCAAGGGTATGGCCACCTGGACTACCCCGTGTCCTGGTCCTTGCAGCCTCTCTGGGGATGTGCAGATGGCACAGCTGGGGACCCCATGGTGTCAGGAGAAGTCTGCTGCTGTCTCACTGGAATCAGACAGTCCTTATTGCCATGGATAGAGACATACGGCACAGCTAAACCTGGAGAGGGGTGGACGGTGTGGATATCTCTGGAGAAAATCCCTGCAAATTTATTTGCATTTATTTGTTTCTCCTTTCCTTTTTTTTTTTTACACCTTTCTCCAGACAGTATAACAATAACTCACAAGGACGTGCAGTGGGTGGGAGCCTGGTGGCTGGGTTACCTGATAGCAGGTGTGATTAGTGTCCTGGCTGGCATCCCCTTCTGGTTCCTGCCAAAGCACCTTCCAAAACCAGAGGGCAGAAAGGACTCCAGTACCTCTTCCGAGCAGTCAAGGTTCATCACTGAGGACAACAAGGAGCCATACAAATCATATCAGCAGCAAGTGAAGATTGCTGAGATGGCAAAAGGCAAGTCACTTCTCTCCTGACTGTTGCGTCTCTCTCACTAGCTTTTATACTTCATACCTTCTGAGGCCATGCTTTAATGGCCACAGAATTACTTTTTTCTGTGAAGTGTCACTCTACTCCTAAGTAGTATGCTCAAAAAGGGTCTTGACATTGTTCCTTGGACCTACTGTTGCATGCCGAATTTCTCTGGATGGGATTTGTAAAATCACACCTGTGGCCCAGCAAATATCATGACACTCTGCAAAAATTTTTCATTCATAGACCCTGACTGATGAAGAAGTGGGTGTCTAAAATATGACAATCTCAGATTCTGCTAAACCTTTTTCTTTAAGATCATTAATTAGAAAAACATCTGATCAGAGTAAGGGTGGGCACAGGTGAGATATGGTACTTTAGAGGCTATCTGGATTTAGACACGAACTGTTTTGCATAATTACAGTTCCTTGACCCTACTTTGCCAAAAGCAATTTCCCTCAGTACTTGACTCTGTAACTCAATTGTCTGCACTTATTGTCATCTGTGCTGATCTTCCTCTGCCCCTGGATTAAACTGAAAGATGCTGTGTTTTTTGAGGGCACATAGAAATCAAATCAGTCTTATTTTATGATTGAAAGAAGATACCTAATATAAGATGGCTCTTCTGAAATATTGATGCTCAGCATTTTGCTCCAACATTTCCCCATTAGGGGATCTTAGGATCATCATGGGATTTCATGGATTCCTTCTGAAATGTCCTGAAGTCTTTCTTTGGAAGATGCAAACAAGTTGCAAAGCATTATTCACAGCAGTTAGATGCTCTCTGGCCTGGTTGTCATTTCTGTTGTTTTGTCTTGCAGACTTCTTGCCATCCTTGAAGAACCTCTTTGGGAATCCAGTTTACATCCTGTATTTGTGTGCAAGTATCATTCAGTTCAATTCTTTAATTGGCATGGTGACATATAAGCCAAAGTATATTGAGCAACAGTATGGGCAAACATCTTCAAAAACTAATTTTGTTATAGGTAATGCTATATCTGCTTCTTGAAATCTTTAAAATGGCTATTTTAGGAGTGGCATATATAGTAGGAAAACTGGATATTATTTCTTTTCCTTTCCTTTCCTTTTCTGTGTTTAAGTAGTAACTCATAGGAGGTAAGTTATTTCATTTCTGTTTTAATGCTAGTTAGCTCTGAGTTTAGCTAAGCGACATAAAATCTGCAAAAGGTCATGTGATTTGACCCCTTATTTACCATTTTACAAGAAATTTGAAAAATAATGTACACACAGCACAAGAGAACCATTGAAAAGAGAGAGAATTAATTTTAAAATTCTTTACATAAATTTGTCATCAGGCAGATCTGTTCCCTTGCTGGCTTCATATTTATTTCAACACAACGAAGATCGACTCGGCGAGCACTAGAGGACTGGCCATAAAGTAGCTGTGATATTGCTAGTGATTTCTTACTTCCTGAAGAGGCTGGTGTTTAAAAGGAAGTCGGTGACATAACAGTGACCACCCAACACGTGCATTAAAAATTTAACATTGTCTCAGTGCAATGCTGGTGAAGGAAAAATAGGTATTTCTGCCCTAACTTTACCTAAGAGATTTTCTCTGTTGTGGTTAGTCTCCTGAGCCCTCCCGTGCAGCATGAGAGAGAGAGAGAGACGTTGCTTTCTCCTTTGGGTACTGAGGTGGCCATTTTTGGAGATGTCTTCAGGATGGTGAATTTCTCTACCCAGTCGCTGAACCTTCGTGCAGGCTGGGGTTCAGTTCCGGGGGTGCAGGCGTTCAATAGCATTAGACAGCAAAGAGGTTTACATCTATCCAATGCAGAGGGAACTGCCTTGTTTCAGAGCAGCATTAGTTGCACGGCAACGGAGGTATATATATGCAGCAAAGCTGTATTGATCCATTGTGCTATGTTAATTCCTTAAAGATAGAAGCTGGAATTTCCTGGCACGAAACTCCTCAGAGAAAGGAGAAATCTTCCAGCATAGTGGATAGCCAGAGAAAGTCCAGAAAACAATCCCTACATTCAGTACAGTACTTCTCATTGTATTTACAGATTTTCTGGAGCTAAGCTTTCAGGTATGTGTGAACTGAGTGAGGATTAAGATCCATCTGATTTCACAAAAACATAGGGACTATATCCAACAGAGAGAACGTGTGAGGGCTTGGCTGGGGAAGGATCCCAGCTGCGTGGCTGTCCCTGTGATAAGGTGTTGCTTTCTCTCCCAATCCACCCTTGCTAAGAACGCTGAAGGCTGACTGGAACTAGGAGGATCTTTTTCCCTTTCCCCACCTATTTTCCTATTTCTTCTTTTTTTGTTGTTGTTTTTTGTTTTGTTGGGGGTTGGGATTTTTATTGTGTTTATTGGGGGGTTTTAGACAATTTCTGTGACAATCTCTCTGACAGACATCAAAATTGTCAGAGCAATCTGAAGCACTATCAAAAGCAATCAGCTGGAGGTCATAGGAGGGTAGGTCATCACAACCCAAGGAATGTGCAAGAAAGTAAACTGGCTCCTGATGTGTTTGTATGTTTTTTCCTTAGATATATACCCTTTGCTCACCATCCCCCATCCCCCCATCACCCCCCCATGATGCCAGCATCAAGCAATGGAGTTATCTGTGAGACTATGAGACAAAGGCATGAATAAAAGGGCTGCATAGGAATGAGCAGGCAGAGTGTGGGTACTTTCTGGTGGATCACACAGCTCTCAGTACCAACCCCAGTCCCCTCTTGCAAGCAAAAGAGAATGGGGAAACCTCTTCATGCGTGGTGTTTTGGACACTGCTTCTAAATAGTACCATTTTCATGTGCATGCAGAATGAGAAATGGGACCCCAGTGAAGCTTCCAGAACCTTGTCAGTAACTGCCTTGAGCTCGTGTACTCCATCCACCAAGATACTGACTTCTGGGCTTGCTAGAGTAAGGATCTTTCCAAACATCTAGTGTACCTACTAGAGTCTCTTCTAAGCACTAATTTTACTTTTTTTCCCCATGTGTATGTGTGAATCAAACACTGACTGGAGCCAGAAATTTAAGGGATCCCAGTGCACTTCCTGGCAGGCAGATGAGACTCTAGTGTCGTAAACTGGTGTATAATACCAAGTTATTTGAAATCATGTTATAATACCTCCAGTCCCCTGAAAGAGGTTTTGAAACTTTGTCTGGAATATGAACGTGTGTATGTCTTGGTATGCTTTGGGTTTTGTAGGCTCACTCAGCTCAGCACCCTTAGGTGTGCCAGCGTGGATTAAAGGCTGCAAACTGCACATGCAGCCCTGTGCAAGGGGAGGTGGAATTTAATGTGCTGCAACTTGCTGGGAAAGCTAGGGAAATGGTTTTCAGTAGCAATGAAATACAGCAAAGGGCACCTTCTTTGACTGTGTGGTATCATTTATGTCAGTCTCCATTTTCATCTCTTATTTTTGCATGTACTGATTGGAAGTTTTGGGGGGTCTTGTTGTCCATGTCTATCAATACAGACACTGCTTTGAGCAAAGCTGTCCAGATGAGGATTAATGGTCACCCAATGATTCATGTTTCTTTTGATGCTCTTCCACTTAATTGCCTGACACCTGATACAAAAGAGCCCATAGAGTATAAGTGCCTTTCTGCAGTTTCAGCACTCACCTAAGGGAGCATTTCAACAACCAAAACCAGAGAAATTCCGCAGTTCTCCTGGGTGATGGTATACCACTGGCCTTCTCCCTCTCAGAGACTTCTTCTAGGGCATTATCACTTTCTTGGCTGAATAAAAACAGAAAGCAAGTCTTGCCCTGGCTTTCATAACACTGTATGTAAAATTGAATTTTCCAAAATTGAATGATCAGGTCAGGCTACTCCTGTCAGTGGAAAAGGGAAGGAGAGGAGGTGCCATAGGAAGCCAGAGTGGGGCAGCTCCACAGAGGCCCCTCTTGATTCTGCTGTTGGTATAAGGTTGAAGGACACAGGGAAGGTCTACAGCGAAGCCACAAACTGTGCAATGGGGCTGTGGCTATCTTTGCTGCCCAAAATAGCACAATACCCCAGGTAACTTCTCTGTGCCCATAGCAGCTCTTGTGAGAAAGAACACTAAGTGTATTTGAATTAACGCTACAATGATCCCTCCACTTACAAAGTTAACAGTGCAGAAAACCACCTAGCTTAAGAAATTGGAAGATCATGATCTAAACCTTATGCATAGTCTGTCTGTCAAAGACCTAGCAAAGAAGCATTTCCCTGGCAGCAAGTTTTTAAAAGCAGTCCCAGCACCTTCATAGGAACAATCCAAGTCTGGACAAATAAAATGCCTCAACCGAAGATCTTTCATGTTTTCTTGCTTCATCTTATTGCTGCTGCTGTCCATTGAGCTGGGGTTTGCATTAATACAGATTCTTCTGTTTGATTGCAGGTCTTATCAACATTCCTGCTGTGGCCTTTGGCATATTCTCTGGGGGACTGATCATGAAAAAGTTCAGAATAAATGTTTTAGGGGCTGCAAAACTCTCCCTGGGATCATCTTTCTTTGGTTACCTTTTGCTTCTCTCATTATTTGCAATGGGCTGTGAGAACTCGGATGTGGCCGGACTGACCATTTCATACCATGGGTATGCTGGGAAGGGCATGCTTCAGTATAAAATGCTATTGCAAACCAAGATCCTTCCTCATTGTACTCCACAAAGTATATATTATTGAAAATAGAGGGACTGACCTAAATATGCTTCCCAGAAATTTAATTCAAAGTGCTGGAAACGGCTCCATCTATTCCAACAGACATTGTTTCAGAATCCGTTGTGATTGTTGCCCTCAGCCCAGAGGGGTTTACACCACCAGCGCAGATTATTTTCCTGATTACTTTTTAATTATTATTGCCATGGGACCCATCCTTTGAGCCTAGAGATTTCTGGAAATGTGAGGACCTCAGTAGGGGGGGTGAGATTCAATTAATTGTTCCTTGCCTCTGTGTGCTGCTGAACAACTCGGGGCATTCAATAGCCTCTGAACCCAAAACTGAAGGATTCATGGATTAACCATGAATTAGCCATGACATTAACTGTGAGGTACACCTGTGGCTAGCAATATTTTGGTCACTTTTGCCCATGCTGTTTACTCTGTAAAGTTCACTTTTTGGGAAGTGTTTCCAGCACCGACTCCACAGCAGCCCCAGGAGCTGCTCTGCTGGTGACTTCAGTAGCTGCTGGCTGAGGATGGCAGGTAGCTCTGTTTCCCATGAGTAACTTGCTCCCCTCTTTGTCACTGGAGTAATCAAACTTTTTTTGTCCAGCTTTGTTAAAAGTGCATTGAGCCTCAGGTAACTAAAACCTCAGAAAAATCCAAGAAAATACACGAATAGAGATTTTTAGCTGTCCCCCTTAATAAAGTAGCTACTATCTCACAGTAGGTGGTGTGATATTGAGAAAGCCTTTCGATAACAAGAGAAATAAGAAATTCACACTGCTGCATGGATGTGAGGAGACACCACCCTTACAGACTGCAGACAACAAGTCTGGCCAGGCCTGCCTGGCAGCGAGCACAGCCCGTGATTTGATAATGATTTCTTCCACATCTGCTAGAAAACATGATTGCAGCTTCTCTTCTCCCCCCAGAACCAAACAGACGACTGATCAGGAGCAAGCTGTGTTTTCAGAGTGCAACTCGGGCTGCGCGTGCTCCAAGCACGACTGGGACCCCATCTGTGGGGAAAATGGAGTTACCTACATTTCCGCTTGCCTCGCCGGCTGCCAGGCATCCAACGGCACCGGGAAAAACACCGTAAGGCATTCCTTCCTTTCTCTGCCTGAGGGGGTAGTTTTCCTAATGTGACCAGTTCTGTCGGAGTAAGTGGTTTGAAGTTGAGTAAGGTTCAATTCCTCATCCTCTCCAGCCCTAAAGTCCTCAGGTTTGGGGTTTTTTTAGCAACATTCCACCCACATTTAACTTTCTTAACCGGTGCTTCCAGCAGAAATCCCAAGCAGAGACTGTAGGATGGGTTTTTTCTTAGCTACTGACTGCCAAGCCTGTTTAAAAACCACACCAAATACATTCATAAACAGTAGATACTTTCTTTATAAGTTCTTCCTTCAGTGAACAAGCTTTTTCCTTTTGAAAAATATTTTCCAGTTCAGATTTAAACTTTTGGCTACCTGGAAAATCACGATGTGCAATCCCCTGCATACCCATTTCTCCACTGTTTAGGTTATTATACACTTTTGCCTGCTGTCTTCCAGGTATTTTTTAACTGCAGCTGTGTGGGAACGTTGGAATCTCCTTCACGAAGCTCCTCAGCTGTGGTGGGACCATGTCAAAAAGGAAATGAGTGTCCAAAGATGTTTCTTTATTTCCTAGTAATATCAGTTATCACTTCATATACTTTGTCAGTAGGTGGCACACCCGGATACATACTGCTCCTAAGGTAAGAAATCACTTCTGCTGGCACTGCCAAATGTCTTAAAGGTGTTTTGATGTGTGTAAGCTGGGTTTCCCTCCCACCTTACCCCAACTCCCCCCCTTACTGTGAAATGCTTTCAGCTATACAAGGTGCTTTTAAATGGTTTGGGTTTTTTTTACTGTTGAAAGGCACCCTCATAATTTGACAATGAGTTTTCTACCATTGAGGCAACCATGTGTTTACGATTATCTCTACCAGCAATACCTTTCTGGTTATAAACACTTTAGAGGAGGCCTGGTTATCGTTCATATCAAATTCCTCTTCCCTTAATGCCTTTTACATTACCAGAATGATGTTAAATGACCTTCTTGTGCAAATGGAAATTAGATCTGCACATGCCAGCGAGTGCACGTGTATGCCTACAGGTGCCCAGTTTTCCTCACTTACTGTGGATCCAGATGCACGGCTACAGGGAGGTGATCTAGCCCAAACCCTCAATGCACACTCAAAGCTTCTCCTCTAGTCCATTTTATGGTTGCATGTAATTGTTCTGTCCCAGATTTCTCTCTTCAAAACAAAGATAGATTTAGCGTGAGATGTGGGGTTGGGTTTTTTCTGCAGTAATAATCACGGGTTTATTAAGTGCTTGTCCCAAGGGATTGTTCCAGTATTTAACTGCTGGAACTATTTGTCCATCACCCAGTGTAAGCTTTTAAGCTAATTTTAGAAAGTGCAAAAGGAATATAATACTTCCAGCCATTAATCTGGATTTTTGTCAGCTTCTTGCAATTTTTGGATTCTAAGTGTGGCTCCACTCTGTTTTGGAAAGCTTTCTTTCTCGGTTCCTCTTTCCAAATTATTTCCAGATGAGTACATTCTACTCCTCAAACAAAAATAATGATAAACACACTCTAACTAATCTTTGTTATTATTGTGTTTTCTTACCCCAAAACTCTCTTTCTTCCTGAATGAAATTTTTGGAAACATTCCCTGTCCCATTGCCAGCGTCTTTGCATCATGTGGGAAAAGCCAGTGCTAGAACTGGCTGCACCTAGGCTATATGGAAAAACCTAAATAAAGAAATGTAACTTCAGCTATGGGTCCAGCACAGCTCTTGAACCAATAGTAATAGTCACACAGACTTTCTGAAATGGTTGAGGTGAGGACCCTTCTCCACTGCCCTCCACAAACGCTGCCTGTGAGGTCGCTGCCACTATGTAAGTGGCACAGCTTTTCCCAGCTCATCTTGTAGGGTTGCCATTGACTACTCAGAAACACTCTCTCTCTCTCTCTCTCTCCAAGGAGTCACTGCAAGAAGAACAATTACATTAAAATCCATTTCCAACAATTTTTACTGAACCTTATGAACTACTGAAACTGTCCCTGCACCGAGGAGGGTGATTGATGAGTTGAGAGCTTGTAGCAAAGCCTTTGGGATTTCCTCCAGGTTCCCCTCTGTGGTTGCTCCTGACACAGGGGGATTTTCTGTTGTACAAATATGAGCATGGGGCTATACAGGGATGCAGTTTCCTTCCCCTTGCCCTCCATGTAATCTCCCTTCTCTATTCATAAAACCCATGGTATAAAATGTGCAGGTGTGGTTGGCATGGTCAAATTCCTGCTTTCTATATTGTCTCCACTGCAGAAGTGTCTGGGAGGAGACTTTCAGAGTTGAACACCTATGAGTGTAAATCACACAGAGTTTCCTGTACTTCTCAGCCCTAAGAAACTGTTCCCGAGGGACTTAATGCTTAATGGATTTATTTATTTAGAAAAGCTTAGAGAGGTTTTCAATAACGATACTAAACCATTTTGTTATATGAAATCAGCAAAACAGCCTTATTGCTTTTGCTTCAAAGCTTTTATTTCTGTTGAAAATCATTTTACTTTGAGAGCCATTTAATTGAAAATGAGAAGTTAGGTGTTTTTCTGCTGGATTGAAGGCACACGAATCTGAAGTGGGACTAAATAAAACATGTTTCAATAAGTTAAATAGTTAAATCCTTTCATTGTGGGGTGGGTTTTTTTTCCCCCTCTGCGAATGACCTGTGGGCAAAATTCCGCTTTAAGTTCACACTTGCTTTTCTGAAATCCATCAATGACTGGCTCTCCCTGAAAATATGTCTGAACTGAAAGTGTGTTTCTGTTCCCAGAAAGGAAATAAATGCTCTTTCAAAACAAATAGTCCCAAGGTCAAGTTGCAGATTTCATTAAGTATTTTTTCTGTTATCTGTCTTTGAAATAATTCAGTATTCAGTCAGCTCTGATAAGATTCCAGCGCTTAAGCAAGCTGATGTTTTCAGATGAGCAAATTTCGTTGCACCTGCCATGGAGCACAAATACAGCTAAATCCCTTAAAAGCCTGTAAGATTTAGTGACATTTACTTCAGGGTTTTACATGACTGAAATAATTTACATACGCTTAGTGCTAGTGACTGACTCATTTGCTGAAATGTCTTTTTAGTGGTATTAGACTAATTACAATTGCCAAGGAACTTGGGAAAGCCCTGAAGTTTTGGAGGAAAAAAAAAAGTCCTCTGCAATTCAGATAGCTGTTGTTCAAACAGAAGCTATTAATTGCAGGTGATTAGGCAGTAAAAAGGAAGTCTCAGATCTCCCTGAGAGGTTTGGCTTGCACTCAGGGTCTCAAAGAACTTGTGTTTCCGTGCAAATACAATACAAATGCTCAAACGATTTTTTTCCATCTGAAAATGTGGGGGTTTTTTTCAGGATATAAATCCATGGAACACATAATAAACATCCACTTACTGGTTTTATTTTCTACTTCTTTTTTTTTTTTCTTTCTGAGCCCTCGCATTTGATTAAAAGGACTTTACTAGGCTGAGGCTTGTTTATATAGCATGTATCTGATAGGAGGGCAAAACAGTGTCCTTCCAGCTCAAAATCATGTTACATTCATGTCTGCATAGATGGCAGTGCCTATACAAACCAGAAGAGACTGTATGATGATAATCCATGATCAGAGCATTAGAAAATGAAGCTCTCAGATGACTGAGATGCACACGAAGATTATTTTGACTGTGGTACTTCAGTCTTGTTTTCCATATATGTCCTTCACTTTCAATAAATTAAGGAAAGATGGCCTGAATATCATTTCAAATACAGGTTCTTAATGCAGCTATTTTGAGAAACAATAAATCATCACTGATGGGGAACAAAAAAAAAAAAAAAAGCTAGTCCTGCTATCTTTTTATTAATTTTTAAAGGATATTCCCAATTACAAGAATTTCTGCAGAAGCTGAGTCCACCCCAGTTCAGAGAGTGCACCTCCAAAGTGCTGTGTCTATCCGCAGCGACAACTGCATTTCAGATATTTTTTCTTTTCTTGTATTGAAAAGAAAGACTGTGACAACAGGGAGTTTTATCAATTAATTGCCCTAATGATACAACTGTGTTACCCCATGCATCAAGCATGTCCCAGTTTAATCATGTGATCAGGACTACTCACATGCTGAAAGTAAAACATGTGCTCAGGTTCTTGCTAGATCAGGTATTGCAATAGGCAGTCTGATACACGCTGGGTGAAACACCACACTTGAGGTGCAGCAGATGAGCCCTACTAATTTGAGTGACTCCATACTCATACGGCTGTGTGCGTGGCTGTGAAAGGCAACTGCTCTCATTCCCACCACCTCCACCCTCCTAGAAGAGGCAGGGTGATGAGCCAAGGCTGGAGCAGGGCTGATCCGGAGCCAGAAGGAATGTCTGTGGTGGCCCCCTGTTGCAAGCTCAGAAAAGTCAGAATGCAAATGATTGGTTCTGTCAAGAGAATGGCTTGGAGGATTTGTCTTTACAGGTGGCGTTGTCCTGATCTAGATATACTGCAATGAAAGTTGAGTGCCTAAGGACCTTGTACTACCCCGGGTCATAATCAACAATTTCAGAGAGTGTTTAACTGAATAAGTCTATCCAATGATGCGTGATTTCACAGACAATTTTCTTATCCTATGTTAGTAACTTCTAAGTGCTGGTATTATTCAAGAATGCACTGACTTCTTAAAATGTGATATTGATTATAGACATTCAGAAATTCTATATACTGTTCTGATTTTATCACATTATTTACATATTTCTGTAATTCTGTTAAAGTCGGTGTCAGAAAGGAGGAAAATGTCATATTTTTTCCTTCCTCTTGCTTTGTATTTGTGTTCAAATTATCCACAGTCAATTTCTTATTACTATTTAACACCTTTTAAAAATTATTTTTAGATGCATTAAACCACATTTGAAATCATTTGCACTTGGTATCTATACCCTGGCAATAAGAGTGCTTGGTAAGTCCGTTTGTACTCTTGGGCCTATTTTAATATACTCCTTACTAGTAGTTTATCTTAGAATTAAACTTTGGTTGTTGGAAAGAATGACGGCTCAATTACAAGTTAATATTGTATGTTATATTTTTTAAAACAACTAAGAAAAGGGTTGGTAAGAGGAGGCAGCTTTGTATGTCAAATTGTGTAACCGTATCTAGGTTGTAATAAAAATATACATGGCTGATGTTGATAGAGGTGACAAGTGATCCTTCAGACTATGAAGTCACCATCAAAATCACTTCCTGTCTCTCCTTATCCAACAACAAGCATCGCTCTCAGGAAAAGAGAAGTACCTCCTCTTTTTTTTCCCCAGCGGGGTCCTGCAGGGTGAGGAAACCAAGCCATGGCCAGCACTCCTTCCGCTGACTTCCATAGGCTTTTTGATGTTCGGCTGCATTTCCTCCCCACCCCAAATCCCTCCTAGAGGGAGGAAGGGCGGTGTGTGCCTGGGCTGCACAAGGCACAACTTCTCAAACCAGAAAACAGCACGGAAGTGTCATTGCTGTTTGAATGATTTATTTAATGTTTGACATGAACATGTCTCTAGATCAGAGCTGATCACCCTGGAAAGTAACCTCCTTGCCTCTATTTATTTGTTAAATACACCCAGCGGGAATTCCAGCCCCAGTGTATTTTGGGGTGGCCATAGATACCACTTGCCTGAAATGGGGAAGCAAAAAATGTGGAGGAAGAGGAGCATGCAGACTCTACAACTCCAGCGCACTCAGGTAACAGTTCTTCTCCATTCACTCTTTGATTTGTGTTCTTTAAGTACGTCTACACCTGCCACTGGCAGAAGAATTTCTGTCAGAAAATGTGAGTGAAAGATTTGATGCCAAATGTGTCTGACTAGCAATATTAACAGTAACGCTCAGGTTTTAGCATTCTCTTATGGTTTAGTCTCTTTCTTTGGAGATGGGGGTCATCATATTTCAGTATATATTTGTGTCACTTGATTTTTTGCCCAAAAAAAGTCAACACATCAACTTTATGATAAAGCGTACCCTGTTTTTTAACATCTCTGCTGTGAGGGGGTGTTGTGTGTAAGTAAATTAGTAAGTAAATAAGTAAAAGGGCTGTTAAATCTTGTCATTGCTCCATGTTGGAGCTGGACCACAAAAAAGGGAAAGGTACCACAAAGCACTCTTGGCTTATTTAGAGGCTGAAGTGCAGTGTTGTCTTAATCACTGTATTGCCAGAGAGTGATTACCCGAGCTGCATTCATGAAAGGCATTATCAGAACTGGGGGATGGAATAGCAAAAGTAAAAAGAAAATAAGAGAACAAGTTGCCCTTCCCCCCCAGCCCCAGGAAAAGACATGAACGGAGGGTACCTCTTGTTTTGAATATCTGAAGAAAGAATTATGATGATATTGTTGCTGCTGTTGTTACTGTCACTATGCCCGGAAAGCAAAAGTACCACCAAAGGGGCTTGGTATCACCGATGCTCTTTATGAGGCAACCAAACAAAATAAAGTAATTGCTGTAGAAATATTATTGTTATTCTCACTGAAGCACACTGGGGAGGAGGAGGACAGTAAATGCCAGAGACACTTTCCTGGCCACACACAACATTATATCTGACCGGGATGAGCTTTCAAACTCATCTCCAGGGTCACCACCTTGCTTGGAGAGCTTTCTCACTCAGCTTTACCACATGAAAATATGAATGTGTCCTTGATGTCTTCTAGTCATGTATTGCCTTTGAAATAGGCTCTGATCAATCATTTCTCTCTCAGGTATGTGTACCTGGGGCTGACTTTGGTGTTGGGCACAGTGTCCATTTTCTTCAGTGTTGCTGTCCTTGGGGTTCTCCGGAAAAGGTCTTCTCCACAAGATGAGACCCTCTCAGCCAACGGGGAGAGAGGCACCTGTGGGACAAAGAGCAGGAAAGATAATTTTCTCAATAGTGACTGTTTAATTCAGACAACTTACTGGCCAGAAAAGGAAACTAGGCTTTAGGAAGACTGAGATCTCCAGCATGACTTTACCCAGTGAGTGGTGTTCCAGGCAAAAATTTGTCATCAGTGAAGCTGTATCTTAGTAGCCACCCTGAAAATGTTCACCTTCAAGTAATTTTTCCCTGTGAATACCAAAAGCAAATTCAACCATTTCAGCACTTGTACAGCTCTGAAAACACTGCTCACCGTTTGTCCTGCTAAGTCAGTGCCACTCAGGTGAGGGGCTTTGTTATGGCTGGGGAGGGGCAGCTTGCTCCCTTGACGAGAAGCCAGTTTTATGGCTGCCCCTCCGCTCCATCCCTCCTTGTCAAGCTGCAACAGCCACTGCTGCCCCTCGGCTTCCTTCTGTGTATGAGGGGTGGGGGAAGGCTGCAACTCGGGCCTCTGCACCATGGTACCAGCTGGAGAGGAGCTGGTGTGCCAACCCCAGCTTGGTAACCTGGAAGGTGCAGGGATATTCTGTGCATCGCTCACCCTAGCAAGCAGTGCAGCATGGGACAGGAGGAAGGTGGAAGGACAAATCAGCTGCAGGCTCCAGGCATCTCGTGAATTCAACCCATAACACTTAGGACATGAAATGTTGTGGTTAGAGCTTCCTTTTCAAGTAGCTCTGTTATAGCACAACTGTAACATAAAAACAACAAAAAAAAGTCATTGCAGTCAAAGAGACCACAAGAGTATCGTCCAAAGGAAACTCAAATAAAACACAGCCTTTTTAGGTTTCCACCAGTTTCTCACCACTTGCTAGTACTCAGTGTACTGAATAGCTCTATGCATTTTATGTGATGTAATAACACCATGATACAAAATACTTATGATTAATTTTGTAAAAAGCTATGACAAGACAGTTGGGAGCAATAAAATTAATTCAAAGACCAGGTGATTTGGGGCTTTTCTTTTTAACTTATTGTATTTGCCGGTATCACTTTATAATGCATCTTTTTTTGCAGTTTGACAATATTTGGTATTAAATAAATTTGGGGTAGGGAGTTCATTTAAACCAGTTGAACATGGAACAAAATCAAAGAATGCTTGCACTGAAAAAGATAGTGATAACACCACTACCAATGATGTCCTTAAAAGGAAGTAGATTTTTAGAACACATAATGAAAGGTAGTCTTCACCCTTCATCATAATATTGGAAAAAAAATCTAATGCCACATCATTTGCATCTCAGCAGTGATTGTAGACACCCTGCTGCCTAGTCGAGCTTGTAGGTCGGAGGCAGATGTGAAGCCTCTCCTGTGGGATGCATGAGGAAGGACAGGTGAATAAGAATGAGATTTACTTAGCTTTATCAATTATAAATGTTTATGGTGTGCCATTAGAGAACCTAATCCTTTCAACAGGAATAGCAAGAAAGAGGACGTTAAGCGCCGAATCTGTGCAGAAGGTAAGGATTTAAAGCTTTCACTTGAGAAAATGCTCTTGTCAGAGGAAGTACCGATGCCACCCACCATTTGCCATGTGGGTGAGGCAGTGGCCTGGAATATGGGAGACAAAGGCCCCTGTCCCAGCATTTTGTCCTCCCAGGCGAGTGTCGGAGGCTACAGGCAATGGGGTCCTGGAGAGCTGTCACCATTCACTTTGCTTTGTATACCTGGGTTTTGAACTAAATTTACAAAATTAAAATAATTAGAAGCTTTGTGAATGTGGGACTAACGGAAGTATTATGGCTAGGATGAATCACAAGTATTGGTATTGCAGTCTCAGGGCTCATTCATACTACAGCATCATAAAAATGGCCAAAAATGCCAAACTGTATCAGCACCCAGGAGTAAGAATGATGCTTAGAGCCTTCCATAGCCTGCTTGGGAGGACACTCTTCATAGCAATGTGCTTCTAGATGCAGTCAGAGAAAGGGACAACCCAACTTAAGTACACCAGGGAATGAAAAAGGATGGATATCTGCATTTCACTCAATGCTTGATGTTGTACATGTGTCAAATAAATGGGGATGATCACTCCTTTGCAAATCAGTCTTGGCAGGGACACTGCTGCTCAGCAACGCTGAAGCTGTCACAGAGGCAGCTCTGCATGTGCCCAGCAGCAAGATGACCAGGAAAATTCATTGGCTTACAGGACAAAGAAATAGATTAAGTTAAATAAACATACTCTACTCTAATTCAGAAAGAAACACAGGAAAAAAAAGATCAACTTCTTGGTTTATCACTTAAGCTTGTATATGTAAGCCTGTACTTCCTGAATAATTCTTTTAAAGTATGGACTGTACTTTTCCATACCCCATTTTCTTAAAACATGAAAGGAGGAGAAATACTATTAAAAATTGGTTTCAGTAAATCTTATTGTCATTATGGTTTAAAAATGAGTACAGCTTTTCTCTCACCCTTCAGCAATGATATTACTCTAAGTTACCAAGAAGATAAACTTCATTTCCGCTTTGAAATATTTTAAAGTCCGCTATTTTATTTTAATACTTCAAGTTGCAGTGTGGCTGCATGGATGAATGCATGACTACAGATTCTCTATTTCTTATGCTAGATGAACATATGGTCTCAGCACTATGGGATCTGGACCTGTCAGGTTCTTCTTACCAGAATTCTTTGTCTTAAACTAAATCTGCAACTAGTAATGTCTCAAAGAGGTCAAGAGCATTTGTTGCCTTTAAAATGGCGTGGCAACCATGACAGCACGACGGCCACGTCCAGGCTGTTCGGACCATCAGCTCACAGACACCAATGTGGTGGACGGCAAATGGCGTTTATTGGCGGGTTAACACGGGCTTATATAGGTATGTTTTTACCATGTGACTTCCGACTGCTTCTGTCGTAAACCAAACGCTATAGGCTGTCAGGAGAGGGGGCCCTACCTCTCTGTACAGCGCGGCATCTTCCGATCGCCAAAACCTAACTACCGTAACGCGCCACCTATTGACCACCAAGCTGACTGCAACATATCCCCCCTCCCTATGCTTAATAAAACTGGAAATTGGAAAGTATAAAAATATAAAAACTA
>VZTU01020286.1:0-16211 GCA_013400835.1 Zapornia atra | reverse complement strand
AACACATTCAGGAGACCTAGCAAGAGGACCATGGTGACTTGAACATCCCAAGGACATTCAAACTTCTCAAAAGCTGTTGTAACCAGCCCGAAGGAAAAAGCGGAGGTGTGGGACAAAGCACCCCCACCATCTTCCCCATAGACTGGGAATTTATTAATAAATTCCGAGAGATGTCATCCAAGGCACAGGCATGACAGCAATGCCACATACTAATACAAGCTTAGGCTCATGACTAGGGATGTTATAAGCCCATAACACACAGTTCATCAAAATGAGAGTCCTGATCTCTCTCCCAGAGGTGATAAACAGCACCACAGGGAATTTGTACAGCAAGGAAGGATTTACATAACACAAACACTTGAACAAACAAAGCACCGCTGTGACCAGTGACTGTTTACCTAATATAATAAATGCATATAACAACTTTGTTTTAACATGCTTTGCTCAGATCTGTAGTTATGTCAACCATTCCTGACCTACATTTGGCACCAAAAAGGATTGTTGTGGCTCAGCCCCAGCCAGCCGCTGAGCACCACATGCCGCTCACTCACAACCCCCACAGACCCAGTGGGATGTGGAGGAGAATGGGGAGACAAAGGTAAACTTCGGGGGTTGGGACATGGGCAGTTTACTGGAAAGACAAAGGAAGAGGAAAATGACACCAGGATTTGAAATATACAAAGCCATTTGCCCAGTGCCCAGATCATGATGTGCAGCCTGTCCCCAAGCAGTGATATCCCCTCCCCATCCAGATAGAATATTAGAATGGCATGGGTTGGAAGGGACACCAAGAATCAGAGTTCCAACCCCCCTGCCACAGGCAGGCCATCAACCTCCAGGCCTGGACCTTCACAAGGTTGCCCAGGGCCCCATCCAACCTGGCCTTGAACACCTTCAGGGCATCCACCACCTCTCTGGAAGCCTGCTCCAGCACCTCACCACTCTCTGTACAAACCTTCCCCCTAATATCTAACCTAAACCTTCCCTCCTTTAGCTTCAATCCATCCACCCTTGTCCTGCCATTGTCTACCCTTTTAAAAATTGATTCCCCTCCTGTTTATATGCTCCCTGCCTATATAAAGTGTGATGTCATATGGTATCCAATATCCTTTCAGCAGGAGATAACCTCTGAAGACACATCCCTGAATGCCTTCATATTGTAAGTCCCATAAACATTCTGCATATTGTGTAAAATAAGTCTCATAGAAATAAATTATAAATGGGGAGGATGTGTCTTGTAGTCAGAATTAACAAACTAGCCCAGGAAACCAAGAAACTTTCAGTGTCGTGAATGCACAGATGTCTTCTGTAGGATACAGTGGATTGCCACGAAATGTTTCATTCATTTGAGTACCCCAAAATACTTGCTGGTTCTTGTTTCTAGAATTCAGACAAGTGGCAGAAAAATTCAGAATTCCTAATATTTACAATGCTGGACCATTTCTGAGACTCATCCTCTTGTTCATACTGCCAGTCTTCTCATGCAAAACATTTTGTTTTCTCCAGCATATATTTCCATAAAGACAGAGTGGTAAAATCAGTGTCAGCACATGACAGCTTTTTCCTCCCGCTGGATTTATTAGTGTACCATGTCCTCCTTCTCAGGATCTCACAAATCAGTGATGGATCACAGTGTCTCTGGCTCAGATATCACAGACTCCCTGCAACATCCTGATATTTTCTTTTTATTGCCATTAGCTAATCAATACGTCCCATAAACCTATGACCACCTAATGCTATTACA
Organism: Zapornia atra; assembly: GCA_013400835.1. Classification (NCBI taxonomy): domain Eukaryota; kingdom Metazoa; phylum Chordata; class Aves; order Gruiformes; family Rallidae; genus Zapornia; species Zapornia atra. The sequence continues at coordinate 14,467 of VZTU01020286.1, read as the reverse complement.
TGTGTTACTGAACTTCATTTCTAAACATTTCCAACCAAGCATTTTTCATTGCCTACCTATTCCTTCCTCTTAATTTGCTAATGGGAAGGCTTATGCAGGAATGAAGAATTTTTATCCCATTTGCTGCTGAATTAGCTAAAATGAGACATGTACCACAGCCAGCAAGGATTTCTTAATAATTTCCCCCGGCTTTTTAAAATATATATTCCTATATAAGCAGAAGAGAGGTGTGTTCCAGCACCAGAAACACTGCTTGTTAACTAATAGAAAGGATGAATTGTCTGCTATTTGGAAGTGCCATACAGCATAGTGTTAAGTACATGGTCACACGCTATGAGTACAGCCAAGTAGAGCAATTCAACCATTTCTTTGGCAACATGCACAATAGTATTAAAGTGCCATGGAATGTTTCTAGACACAGAAATCCAGCCATTTCTAGTACTAAGTCTCATGACAGTCCCTATTGCTATTCTAAACAACTACCAGGTGCAGGTCAGGAGTTGAGAACAGCCTCTTACCCATGCTAATCACCAGTTTAGGAACAAAGTTTGCATTTCAGATGTCAGCAGTTTAAAAGAATGTGGACACAGGCTGCTCTGTGCCAGGTGGCTGCAGCATCAGAAAGGTTCTAACGTCATTTAGCCTACTCGGGTAGATTAGTCTTTAGTAACACTCCAGACATATATGTGGGTGTATACATGTAATGATAGACAGACAGACACATCTACATGTTTCCACATTAATCTGTTACTGGTTTCTTAAATAGTAGCTGTGCATTTGTGTACAGGAGAATAAATACATGAAGCGTACAGATACCCATGTGCTACTTGGCATACCAAATGGAGGAGAAAGTAGTTACCTATGTTAACAAGCAATTAAATACATCTAGAATGGATGTGTACATTTAAAACATGGGTGCTGAGGCACTTCTCCACAGTATTCAACAGAATATAATGCTACTTCAGCCTAGTTTGCAACCCACGACTGAGCGTTCCCAACACACATGTGGTTAAAAGCTATCCCATTCTCTAATGTATACAGAAACAAACTTCTTGAAATGCTGAGCACTGACAAGTTACTTTTCCTGTTTTAGTGCTATGGATTCTTTCTAGCTCCTCATGTGCGAGAAGAGTCCTAAGAGCAGTAATAAGGTCTGTTTTCTAAGGATAAAAGTCTTGCAGAGGCAAAGTTTACAAAACTCCAGTTTTGTAAAAACGTGATCATAGTTGTTGCTGTATTAATTTACTTGTTTATACATCTTTTCTTAGTGCCACTTCAACTGAAATGAAACCTAGTGCAAGGTATAAAATTTGGACAACACTATCATGCTTATGTGGAACTAAACCTAAAATTTGTTTAATTAACAGCTATCTTATCTCTTTGTTTAGTGTTTTCTTTCCAAAATCTGGGAGAAGTTGCTAGTTTTATTCCTCTTTCCCATCAAAGCATGCACAAAGTATCTCCTCAGGCTGAGGAGAAGCTCTACCCAGTTGGTACTGTCTGCCTGCCCTAGTCATTCTCTTTATCTTTAGCCAGAGTAGTATCTAGCCAACATTTTCATTGGAACAATGCCCAGATATGCTACATTAATTCAGGAAACTACCTTTTGTCAATAAGCATTAGGGATTATTACCCAAGAAGTACACACACACATAGACACACACACACCCCCCTGCAGAAAAGCTGCCAACTTTCTTTTAAAACTGTCCAAGGGCCAGATTTTTAGAGGTGTTCAGGTGTCTAAAGATACAGTCCTAGCTGGGTCTGACAGTTGTTTTGAAACCCTCCACACCTTAGTATCTTAAGATCAAATTTTTAAATGCCTGCAGATGCCTCAAGTTCTTCATAGCTATAGGTAGTGGGAGAAGATGAGGAGGGAAACCTAGACCATAGAGCGAAAAAAACTCTTTTGGTACAGAGCAATGGTCTGGTCATGCCTACATATCTTCTAGTGAGCAGCTGTGTTCACAGTGTGCTTCCTGTCCACGTAGCAGCCTGTTCTGAAGTGTCTCCCTGTACACCACACCACCAAACATGCACACACAGCTTCGTGTACTTTATAGGATGCCCTCTGGCTATATTCCAGGCATATTTGCATGGTTATCGTCTGCGTGGGCAGCAAGTTCAGTCTTAACATTACAATGTAAACAGTTACCTTCCAGAGAGAGAAAGCCTACATGTGTGTAAATGGCGGTGACCAGATGCCTCAGTATCAGGCTTGTATTTTTCTGATATAATAAAATATAGTGAGTTGCAAGACTCCATTTTCATTGACTAGTATTGCTGGGAAAGACAGTGGTACAAAGTAGGACAGCTAGCAAATGGTGACAGCAAGGGAGGACAGCAGATGGATTTCTCAGAGTACTTATGTGAAGGAAAGAGTGTTATTCTTCCTACAAACCTCTAAGCAAGACCCATGCTATTATAGTATCCCACAGTCCACTGCTTCTCTCTCATGCCTAATCCAAGTTATATTGACAAAAATGTGCAAGGACAACAGGCACAGAAGCCCAGAAGCAAGTCATAGATGATAGTCACATCTAGCTTATGGTTTTATCCCAAGAAGTGAGGGCCCTGGTTCTGGCCAGGCCAGAGTTAACCTCCTCGGGCAGCCAGCACAGGTGAGCCAAGCTGCCCCAGGGCTGTTTTCCACACCCTGTGGCATCACTTTCCCATAAAAGGAGGGAGGGGTGCTCCTGTGATGCTCAGGGCAGTCTGAGTTTGGCCAGGGCATCAGGTTGGTCCTGGCATTGGTGCAGTGCTCAGTGTTATCACTGGGTCAATAAAGTGTTCTGTGCTACCACTCAGATGTGAGTGGAATTTGCTTCGGGCTGTTATCATTCCCCTTTCTTGGTGATTTTGTCAGTAAACTGTCCTTATCCCAATCCAGGGAGGTTCTGTCTGCTTCTCCTCCAGGAGTGAGTGAGCAGCATGTGGTGCTCAGCCACTGCTTGGGACTGAACCACCACAGCATCAAGCTTAACTATTGGAAATGATTATTTTTCTTTTGAAACTGGACTATCCACATGATTTCAGGTTTTTTAACATGTTTTCATTACCTCTCCAACTCTCCAAAATACATAGGGATGTTAAAGAAGTTCATTGCTAAGAACACAGGGTAAGTCTGCCCTTTACAGTGGCAATACTCTGTGCTTTAAATCTCTAAAGTCTCCACAAGTGGTGTTTCTGGATGGCATGAAGTATTGCAAAGACAAGGATGATACAGCTGATACACATGAAAGCACAGCTTACTACTTTCAAGGACAAAAATCACATTTACACAATTCTTCTAAGGAAGCTACTTGAATCTTTTCAGGAATAAGTATTAATTGTAGGATATTAATCATAGAGTCATCAAGGTTGGAAAAGACCAACTGTTAGCCCTACACCACCGTAACCACTAAACCATGTCCTGAAGTGCCTCATCTACCAGGTTTTTAAACACCCCCAGGGTCTCCAACTCCACCACCTCCCTGCTTCACCACTCTTTCAGGGAGGAAGTTTTTCCTAATATCCAATCTGAACCTCCTCTGGCGAAACTTTATACCATTTCTTCTTGTCCTATCACTAGTCTCTAAGGAAAAGAGGCCAAAAAACCTAAACTTAACTAAAGAGCTTCGTGTTTTCTGAATGTTGTTAGACATTCCACAAGAACTCCCCCATTCAATCTAATGTAATTAATACAAGAAAACAAAATTAATAACTCAGTTGCTAAAATTCTTAGGTGTCATCTCACTGACAAAATTATACATGAATTCTACACTGGTTCTCTGAAATAATTAGGAATGTAACATACTTTCTGCTGCTGAAACTAACTTCAGAAAACAACTTTCAAGAGTGGAATACCATCAATGAAATCTTTTTGTGAAGAGAAGCCATTAATTTGATTCACTTGTATTCATTTTTCATTTTCTGGAACTGCTGGTACTGAATTAGATTCTGATCCTAAGACAAAGGGTTAATAAAACAAAATAACTCTCTTTGTACTAATAATTTTATTTGAATCATCTGCCTCAGAAGCACCAAAGTAAGAATCAAGAGTCATACCACACTACCTGGGAATGCAAGCAGTACAAATAAGCAGTTAAACATAACCAAGAGTTTAATACACTGTATTTCTAAGTACCATAATTGCATATCTTCAGATTTTGAAAAGCATTATCAAAAAGTTATGACTAAACATCTCAATGAATAAAACATTCCCTGGTTATAAACAGTGTTTTGTGATTATAGAAATCCTTGCATTTAGATTTTGCACAGATTCTGGAGCAGCTGCAATTCACATTTTTCGGACTGTCACAACATGCTGCTGTATAGAGGTCTGAGAACACAATCATTCTTCAGATAGGTGCAATCTGAGTCAATATACATCACCATCTTTCCTCATGACAGTGGAAAAAAATGAACCTTAACAGAACACATCCTGTATTTTCCCCTCCACAGATTGTGCATCATTAATGGATGTTGAAGAAGAGACCATCAGACATTATTATTATTGCCCTCATCATGGTAATATGTAATCATATCACCAAACGTAAAATTCAGTTAGAAAGACTGGAACATTGAATGTTCATCATCTAAGAAATCAGCAGTAACATTTTTAAGAACAATGGAACATCCACATGTCTATCCTTATTCAGAAGTGAATTTGTTTGTATAGTCATAATGATCTTCAGAAAAAAGAGCAGCAGCAGAAAAGAAACATTTAAGATTACATTTGTTGGTTCCTCATGTGCACTTAAGGTGTATGAGGTATTTGTAATAGAATACATATGCATTCATGAAGGGAAGATTAAATTACAAGAACATGGTAGCACATGGAAAGATTTAAATTAGATTTCTTAACATTCACTGTCTTCATGTGTATAAAAATAAATGCCTTAGTCTCAATGAAGTTACTTAGGCTTCTGGAAAATCTCAATTTTGTTACCCTGTCTACATCTAATTCTAGTGCAGTACATTGCAGCTTTGCTCTTCCTTTGGCCTCTGAGGCAAAACAGGCAGTTCATCATACCTTTTGAGAAGATGAAACCTTTCTGCCAGACACGTTCTGACTAATCCCACACCTGTCTTGAACCTGAAGAAATCCCTTCCCTAAATACCCCATTTATCTGTGTCCTGGATTTAAACAGGCACTTTGCAGGCCTTGCATACAACACTCCAAAAAACAGTCTTTGCAGAACCATGTTAACGTAAAAAATTGAAAGAACAATGTATCCAAACAATGTCTGATTTTTCCAGGTGTTTCATTTGGTCTGACATAGTACTGCTACCTACAGTCTCCAGTCAAAAAAAGAAGGAAAACTTGTATTCATTCAGTCATCTCCTAATTGCATGCAAGTCTTTGGAAACTAACTGTGGGAAATTCACAAGGACCCTCTTGGTGACATGATCCAAATAAGAGCAGCTGACATGATATGTGACTGTGAACGTGTGAAGGCATATATGGCCTACCCCAAAACTGCCACAGGCTCTCAGTGAGAACCTGATAATAGTAGGAGGCACTTGAAGACAAATCTTGGATGAGGCTACCATTTACCAGATTAAAGAGTAACCAAGAGATTACCAAAAGACTTGTGAGAGAGAGGAATCAGGTCAAAGAGGATTTTTTAGGGTTCTTTTCCAAATGTGATTGAGGGAAAAGACCTTAGTAACAGACAAGCATTCAAAGTGGGTTTGACACAGACAAGTCACCTCACCAGTGTTATGGCTTCTTCTTAGACTTGAAGCAGCCTTTCTGCCAGCGATGTGGCCTGCATCACCTAGTGGGGTGATGGTGCACGATGCAGCAAGCAGGGCACCCCACCTCAAGTAGACCTATGTGATCTGCTGGAGTGGGTTGTCAACAATGTGTTGTCAGCAAGTTGTGAAGGGTTATGTGGATGCAGATGGAGCTGGAGCACCTGTACCTATTCCAGAGGCATTAGGGAAATAGGGGGAACACACACAGACAAGAGTGGGAATGATCTTGTGACACACAGGGTCTGTGACAGTGAGAGTAGGATTTCAGAGAATTAGTATTTTGGGGCATTAAAGACCAAGTTTAGAAATTTCACAGAATCATAGAATCATAGGGGTTGGAAGGGACCTCAAGAGATCACCGGGTCCAACCCCCCTGCCAAAGCAGGCTCCCTAGCTCATATTGCACAGATAGGCATCCAGACAGGTCTTGAATATCTCCAGAGATGGAGACTCCACAAGCCCCTGGGCAGCCTGTCCCAGGGCTCTGTCACCCTCACTGTGAAAAAGTTCTTCCGCATGTTGGTGCGGAACTTCCTATGCTCCAACTTGCAGCCGTTGCCCCTTGTCCTGTCCCCACAGACCACTGAAAAGGGGCTGGCCATATTCCCCTGCATCCCATACTTAAGATATTTATAGACATTAATCTGATTTAAACAGCATGATTGGAGCAGGGTTCTTTTTACCCAGTGATGCTAACTATGACAGTATTTATTACCCTCAGCTGGTATCTGTAACTGTTCCCTCACAGAATATCAAAAAGGTTAAAGACAGTAGAGAACTTCTTGGATTCCTTTCAAAATGAAGACATTTTCCTCTTTGACTTCTCTCTTGCTCTAGACTAGTTAACTCTGAAATGTAAGTGGTCCCACACCCAAACAACTGCTTCTCCCTTGCCAAAGAGTATGCTTTATACCTCCTTCCTTCATAAATTGTTCTAAAGATTGAGATTTTTAGGAGCTCTATCCCACTAGACTAGCCAAGCTACTGCCTATTTTGTTGGGACACATTTTCTTCTTCCATTTAAGCCACTGTCCAGCAAAGAAACTCAGTGAAACCTGCCCATTCAGACACTACCCATGGACGTGATAGAGCTACATACCAGTGAGGTTGTGACATGGAAGACTCTACAGTCACTGTCCCAAATTTCAACTTTAAATATACAATGTAAGACAGAATTCAGGCATGGTGCGTCTTTCTTAATATCATCACAGAATATAAATAGGTTAGTTTGCCCACAAGTTATTCAGTCCCAAACTTGTACAGTAAGATCAAAATGGTTTATGTTAATTAACAATGTATTTACAAATATAAAGCCCAAGCCAGTCCTTCCTTACTCTTAATTTAATAAGAATATTGCTTTTCACTGTCTATCAGAACAGCATTTCCCTGTGGGTAATTACCTTATCTGTTTACTAAACTTGCATCCATCAGTCCCTTTTAGTACTTTCTCCCCAGTTAAACAGAGTTCAGGCAGAAAACCATCTTATCTGTATTTTACCCAATCAATTCTGGGACAACGATTCTGCTATAATCATCTCTTCATGTTTCCATGTATGTCATATCCCATCTCATTCATCACTTAACTTTAGATCAGCATTATTCACTCTATTACCTTCTTGCATAATTTACCCAGAAAGTTTTATAATTAAGAGATTCTTAATTGTAGTTTAATAATAATTTTTTTCAGGTAGAACAATTAAAAAACAATTATGATGTACTTTGGATAGCACTCCAGGGCCCAGGAAATAAAATGTTAGATTCTTTTTTTTATTAAAAGAGCAACAAAGAATAACCTCGATTATTCACACTAGGAATGTAGGAGGAATATCCACTCCCTTTGTTGTTAAAAAATGTTCCTATTTAGACCATGACAAGAATTGTCCAACAACATGTTTACCACCTCTATGTAAGCCTTTCTTGTTGGCTAAGAATTTCTGAATAAATAAATTCAGACAGAGCTGGAGATTTTATATGAACATAGAGCTGGATACGGTGGCGAGTAATACCAGAATATGGGAGCAGAGTATTTCTTTTTTCATAGAAAAAAATGTGAAGCACGAAACAAGGTAGCATCAAGCATTAAAGGCAACATCTAGCTGGTGATATAGAACAATTGCTCCTAAATATGAGGGCCTCGGGTAAAAGAAAGTTGCTCTTTCAGCTCAGGAGGCAAAACATCCCAGAGAATCTTCAGTATCAGTACTGCAAAAGAATTTCAACAACCAACAGTTTAATAGCTTAAATAAAAGATAAGCTTTTCCTTCAGAAGATTTGAGTTAGCTTTGCATTGCAATCTAAGGAAAGACCTCACAGGTGTTCTGTTGTTCAGTAGCATAATTAAAAGCTTCTGTTGCAGAAATCTCCCTGAGGAGTAACAACTGTTCCAGTTCTGATGGTGTGGCAGAGCTTTTAAAAAGCTCTCAGTTATATGAAATTAATAAACAACAGCTCCTGTTTTTTCAAAATGCAAAGGGTCTGACCCCTTATCTTTATAGACTTTAAGTCATTCATTAAAGCAAACCAACTGCTACAAAGTAATGAAACGTATAAAAGAAATAAAACAGAAAAAAAAAAACCCAACCAACTCTGCCCATGCTGCCGGGGAAGAAAGGAAAAACCTTGAAGACAAAAAGGCCAGTCAATTATCATTTCTCATCATCAATGTAAACAATGTTTTATAGACCAACACTTTGAAAAGCAGATGAAAGATAATGGATCTAACTTAATCTACATTAGGTAAATAGAGCTAGATAGGAATTGCAAAACTCTTTGAACTCAAGACCAAAGTTAAGCAATCAACTTGCATAGTCATTGGGAATTCAGTGCCAATATACCCGTGTGAAAGAGCTTCAGAAACTTAAAGCAACATGAGTTCTCTACATGCAATGTATAACAAATGCACCTACAAGACACCATCAGAGATGTTTATGCAAACATCCAGTACAACGATTAGTTCTCCCCATATTAATGCAATGAGTTAGTGAAGTGTCATTTACTCGTACCTTGTCTGTTACCTTAAGTACAAACTCTTGTTTTACACAGCACTGCTGCAACTGTGCACATGTTGGCAGCAGGAAGAATACCAAGTACATACCATGCACAGATTCATCTTTCTAGTATAAACTAATCAGAATGAAGACAAACTGCAAGCAGGCTGCAACAGTCTTGGAAATAACACAGCTTTTATAATAAGTCAAGTCATTGCAGAATGAAAAACACCTGTTAACTTTTAACAGCATTTATCATATTATAACTGATCAGAGACTGAATTTAAACACTAATAAAAGCTTACAAGTTCTGACATCTGTCAATCATATGAAAGGATTTCTTATCATAAAGGACATCAACGAATCCCTACAGAAAAGAAGACGAACCCCATCTTTATATTTTGTGGGTCCCCAAGAAACACAGATGGAGGTTGAGTGTATCTGCTATTCATCTTCGCCCCTTTTGCAGGAGGAAGGGAGCAAGCAGTACCCTTCTCTGGAGCCAGTCACAAAATCCTGAGGGAAAACATACCTCTGCATGGCCCATCATTTGGGCCTGCAATAGATATATGACACTTGACTTACTGAACTTTAAACCAAATTACTTTTATTTCTCTCTGATATTGGAGATAATTAAAATTTGTATTTATGATGCAAACTGTAAGCTACTTTTATTAATACTTCCACACCATGAAGTTGTAAAGTTGAAGGAGGAATTCATTGGCTGTATTTATTTACATTGCTGAAGCTATCGTCATCTATTTGTATATTTATTACTAATTTTTAAATATGAAAACCTCTCAATGATTCAGTAGTGTTAAAACTGGTACCCACTGAAAATGTTTCAGGTAAATTTACAGCCAGCTTGTTAGAATCTGATGCACAGTCAAATGTTCTAATGGGTTTATGCTCAGTGATTACAGTGCATTAAAACATATACAGAATAATCACATGATGCTCACATTTAGCTACTAAATGAAAGTATGAAAAAGACAGTGAGGCTGTATTAGCTTAAGTGGAAAGTTAGAGGATGGTAGAAAATAACAGTAATGGGCGGAGCGCTGAATGGTGGAGCAGATAGGGAGGAGAGCAAGGTGTTGAAAAATTAATTAATGATTTAAGTATCTTGAAGAGGAAAACTACTTTATACTTGGTAAGTACCATCATTAATCAATTTAAGTTGATTTTCTTTTTTCAAGCAGCCTGTTACACTAAAAGATTCCACTACATCTTGCATCTGGGGTAGAACAACCCCATGTTCCAGTATAGGTTGGGGACGGATCTGTTGGACAGCAGTAGAAAGGAAAGGGACTTGGGGGTCCTGGTGGACAGCAGGATGACCATGAGCCACCAATGTGCCCTCATGGACAAGAAGGGCAATGGCATTCCGGGGTCTATTAGAATGGATGTGGTTAGTGGATCAAGAGAGGTCCNGAAAGAGTCCAGTGCAGGGCCACCAAGATGATTAAGGGAGTCGAACACCTTCCTTATGAGGAGAGGCTGAGGGAGCTGGGCCTCTTTACCTTGGAGGAGACTGGGGGTGACATCATCAATGTCTATAATTATACAGACAATGAGAGTCAGGAGGATGGAGCCAGGCTCTTCTCAGTGATTGCCAATGACAGGACAAGGGGCAACAAGTGGAAGCTGGAGCATAGGAGGTTCCGTGTGAACATAAGGAAAACTCTTTCCTCTCTGAGGGTGGCCGAGCACCGGAACAGACTGCCCAGAGAGGTTGTGGAGTCTGGAGATATTCAAAACCCATCTGGATGTGTCCCTGTGTAACCTAATCTAGGTGATCCTGCTCTGGCAGGGGGGTTGGACTAGGTAATCTTTTGAGGTCACTTCAACCCCTGCAGTTCTATGATTCTGTTATTCTGTGATACATGTTGTGGAAGGATGTAGTACCTTTAGCACTTCTTTATGTTGAAAAGCATGTCAACTTACTGACTACTAGGGACATGAAGTTCAAACACAGAAGCTCTGCAACAGCTCTTACGTTCATGCAAGAAGATTAGAGCAAAACTATTATGAAAAAGGCAGCAGTCCAGTGAGAGGTTTTGACCAAGCAAGTATTTGTACATACAACTTACAGCTGACAAGGAGAGTGGTGTTGGAAACAATTCATGCAAACAATGATCACAGATCATTTGCTGATGTGTTAAGACCTGACTGGTTATTTTCCTGTAGTTGTCATCAGCAATCACCACATTGCACTTTCTCTGAAAGATTACTCTTCTCTCTAATGAAAGAAATGAGAGTAATGAGACAGACAGTAACGAGCTGGTCTCAATTAATGTGCATCTATGCAATAGAGACTAGAGCCTAGTCCTGTTCAGTGCACCAGAAATATAGTTCATAGTTGTAAATGAATTGATGCTTTGACATGCAATCGGTTTTTCAACTAGCAAAAATTGCTATTTTCAGACAATACTTAATTCCCCCTTTCACATTTGCTGGAGATAATCCACATTTGCTGGAGATTATCCACAAGATAATTGACGTGGAATTTCTGCTCCAGTGACTGTCTCAGCATGTGTTCTGCTGCCACTGAGAGCAGCACTGTCCTATTCACTAAAAAGAGGAATCAGAAGATTTACCTCGTACCCAGAAGGTATTACAAGCCCTTTCCTCTTTCCTTCATTGATTTATTTATTGGGTTTTGTCTTTTAATACAAATCTGAACTGCTGATTACTAACAATTTTTAGTGTCAGTTTAAGGTATGATACTCTAGGCCTTAGCTATCAGGTATTTGTAAATCCAGGGCAACTGACATGCTTACACCTAATCCCCCCTCTTCAACCAACTGATCTGAGAAAAAAAGCCACAAAGACGGATTATCTTGGCAAGAGTACATAAAGGTTATTCTTCTAGTTGCTCTACTAGAATACAACTACTTAAAAGTCCTTATCAGTTAGCAACCTCCTCTAAAAGAAAAAAACCCACAAGCATACCTGAAAAATCAACTCAGACCCATACTTCCATATCTTAGTAAGAAAGAATTGCATGCATCAGACTAAGCTTTGTCAAAGAACTTGGATGACAGACACAGTTCAATCTATACTACAAAATGATCTTTCCTTCTTGATGGAAGCAGACCAAAAGAAAGGCAGGGGAAAAAAATATTTTATGTTCAGTCAGTAGTTTAATTCTTTGGCTAGACCCTTGTGTATCTCTTTTTGGGGGAAAAATATAAGTGTACTCAGGGAAATCGGGCACTGAAATTAAATGACATTGCCATGTTCTTCTCTGGGAAAAAAAATACTTGCCACCATATGCATCAAATACTTCTCTGATCCGAAAGATACTCCGAACATGTCAGTGACAGGCTGATGAATTAAGGATATTTCTCCGGTGAACTTCCTTAACGTTCAGTAGTTTGCGGATTATGGACTTCCCAATGCGGTGGCATTAAGAACTTGACTGGATAGCCTGTGTTATTATTAGATTTTTAGTTAGAATTTAGAAAATTTGCCAAACAAAAAACTACTTTTTAAAAAAATATATTTGGAGTACTGGCATACAGATTCTGTATGACAGATAGCGTTACTGTAACTTAATTCACAAGTGAAAGACATGTTTAATTTCTACTGAAATGGCTCTGTCCAATGAATTACACATGGAAATAAGATATTGTGGCACATAGTACATGCCCAAGTAAAAAATAAATAAATAATTGCCCTGCACAGACAGTCTGCATGGCTGCTATGCCATCACATCATTGAAGTAGGCTATCACACCCTAAGTCATCACACCTTTGGAAATCGCAGAAGGGTGGTCAAATCCTAATATTCTGCACAAATGGGTTCAAGGAGGACTCAAAAAACCCAAACCCCACGGAAGTGGGTAAGCATCCAGATTTTCCCAAATATGTGAAAATCAGAACCACTGCTCTTATGTGTTTTCTGGTCACACACCTGTATCTCCCCACTAAATACTTGAATGAATTGTTATTTCTTTTTCCCTTGATCTTTTATGATATTTTTTATAGTATCTTCTGTGCTGATTTGTTCCATTATATTTCTCATTATTCTATCTATCCTTACACAGCCTTCTAGTTCAGCAAAGACTTTGTACTTTGCCTCTTGTACACTCAGCACGAAAGTGTACACGTATCATCACTGCCTACATGAGTTTAGGTACCTCTCAAAAAATCAACAGAGAGATCAATCTCCCTCATCAAATTGTTAAGACTTGTATCCATAGCTATTTGAATGGAAAAGTACACAGAAAACTATGAAACAGTTCAGTAAAAACCTTTCCGTATAGATGCAGCAACAGATCACACAAGAGTATGATTTTACATATTTTTCACCATTTATAGAAGCAATGATTTTGATACATATTCTTCTCCCTCTCTACAACAACTTGTACTTCAGTTCTACTGACATTTACTTTCATTTGTGTTGCAAGAAAAATGAAGGTTGCATTACACTTGTTATAATTCTATCCCTTCCTTATAACTTCAGCAAATTTTACTAGTTAAGAGTGAAATTTTCATGCTTCTCTCTGCTTAAGGCTGTATTAGATTTATTTAAATGTGCCAGCAGAATCATAACTATTTCCCAGAAAGAGGTCAGTGGGGAAAAAAGAAAATTAAAAAAAAAAAGGGTGAAACTACCTGCTTAAGTCAAATGATTTGTTCAACACTACTAGCCACTTTATGACTTGCATTCTGCAAAGGATGAGCAAAGAATCAAAAAGTTACATTTGCAATCTTGATAAACATCTACAGATTTGGAAAACTATTTAGAAAAAAGAGAAATCTTCTTTTTTTCCAAGCTTTAAGTGAGATTTGTATCTCAGTTCTTTGAAAGGTCTAGCTTTCCTTGACAGTTGCGTATCATTTCCACCAGGCACCTTAGCAGTCTGCTACTTAGGTGAGTCTTACAAAAAGCACATTTCTACTTAGCAGAGGTAATATTACCCCTTTTGCAATATCTTTTGGTAGAACCAAAACAGGACTCATTCTTCTACCATACAGAGCTACACCATCTAGGATTAGCAAAGTCTTTATTTGACTGTTCTAATCTTCTAGGATAGTTTCCCTAGAAATATTATACTCTTATGCCAGAGTGCAGGGTCAATCACGGGATCTTCAGTATGTCCCTGGTTTCCAGCTTACACACACCAAGTAATGACATATTTCTAGTTACTTAGATTAATAACACCAGCAATATAATGTAAGGCTATCTTCTTGCATTAAAAAAATCCAAGGCTGAGACATGAACAATGAGTATTAGGTGAGCTTTGACTCTTTTGGGTTACTTTGGCCACCTGAAACAGGGGAAGAAAAATGGTTAGCCAAATCATTCAAACTACAAAACCCAGACCACTGCTCTGGTAGTCTAAATTGCTCACAACAAATGCTTGCACTCTGAAAAGATATACTTTTTTTTTGTTGCAGTTTTGCATGGCAGGGTTCTGGTGGAGAAGGGGGAGCTGCAGGGGTGGCTTGTGCAAGAAGCAGCTAGAAGCTACACCTAGGCCCTAGAGAGCGAACACCAGCTGGCTCAAGGCCGGAGTCATTGTTGACCAAGGCCAAGCCCATCAGTGATCGTCACAGCACCTCTGGGAATCACATTTAGGAGGAAAAAAAAATGCAAGCAGCTGCGTTTTGCCTCCAGAGAAAGGAGGAAAAAGACATAAGAAACTGTGCAAGGACCAATATCAGTGAAGAAGGAAGGTGGGGGAATGAGGTGCTTGAGGCACTGGGGAGAAAAATTCTCCTGCAGCC
>VZTU01020285.1:27298-40912 GCA_013400835.1 Zapornia atra | reverse complement strand
TGTAATATGATATTGAGTTTTCAGAGAGTAAAAAAAAAAAAAAAGAGTTGAGAATCCAGCAGGAATGTCCCCTTATGAAATTTAATATGAAACTAACTTCAATCCCAGTATTTTTTCCCTGACGGAGTGCGAGCTAACATGTAACACCATACAGGAAGCTTTTTTTCTCCCTGCTTTTTAGGTGCCCCATCCCCACCCCCAACCTTTCGAAAACAATGTACAAAAAAAGGACTCTTCTGCTGCCTGCAAGAGGTGTCTAATTACTAGCTGGAAACTCCATTCATCACCCAGGTGTTAGAAAACACAGCCCTCTAATAGCAGGCCGCTGCACTTCAGTGAACTTGCCCTGCAGGGGATGGGACTGTTCAAGGCCAGGCCTAGGGAAACCTGTTCACAACCATATGGAGGAGGTCTACAGTTTTGTTTATAACAGTCCTCCCTTAATTCCTGTTCTTCCTCCACTATCCCCACAGAGATTTAAGGAAAAAAAAAAAAATTGCAGGAAGAAGCAGACGCCTTCGGCCACCTGTCCAGCAATTCTTCTTGGCATAGAAGGTCATTGTTGGATCTCCTGTGCAGAAGTAAAATAAAGCATGCGTGCACAAACAGCTATCAAGCATTAGTGTAAAAAAGGAACAGAAGAATAAAACAAATCCAAAAAAGCAATTACATAATGGGGAATTTAAAAGAAACTTTAAAAGTTACTTAAATGAAAAAGAATAGCTGCTTGAGGCAGCACTACAAGTCATCTCTTTTATTCTCACTCATAAGGATCAAATCTAATGTGGGTTTTTTTTCTTTTTTCTTATTTATTTGGGACTGTGGAGTGATGGGATAAACAGAAACACCATCTAATGCATTTAAATATTTAAAGCATCTGTGCATAATAGTCATATAAACCCTCATGTTTGTCTTCCTGACATTTGAATTGAATTTTATAGCAGTTCTCAGAGCACTGACAAATACAGTTCCTTCACCCAATTGGCCAGAACTTCGACCTTGCTAGAGTTTAATTTTAGCCAGTTTTAAACACTCTAGTACTCAAATTCCACAATGTGCATGCCAAGAGGCCTATCCCTGTTGGTGCAAAATGCACTGGGTGTAACTACAATTGAATTTTAGGTCAGATCAGGAATGCACTTTTGAAACTAAATCTCCTGATTACAGTGGACTCACTCTCCTCACAATGTAGTCTCAACGATTGTTAAATGGATTTGTTTTAACTGAAAGTAAAATGAAGAGGTGCTCAAGGAGCAAACTTAATTTCTTCCAACTGTTAATGGACGTTCAGCCCATGAGACCAACCTAGAGTTTGTGAATTGTCCTGAAATCTATATAGTATTGACATATAATGTCCTCTGCACCAGCCAGTTCCCTCTGCAGATCCACTGTGAAACTCTACTTACTAATGCTGACATAGTTTATGAGCAAGAGATACCCATTAGACCAATTCTCCCTAGCTGGTCTTTCTAGGCCTTATCTCTCTCTGAAGTGACAGATAATCTTTCTGTATCAATTGCTCATGAGCAGTTCAGCTAGTATGAAAAAGTAAATCGAGTATCACAAAGCAAATCCCTCTTCCACAAATGAATAGAAAAATGTTTGTAATTAAAAAAAAAATGTAGAAAACCAGAGTGTAGTATGTTGAAGTAATGTCAATACTCATGGCACACATTTCACAGAATCACAGAATCACAATTTACTTCATGTTATGTGGGCATCCTATAGATGGTTCTCTGGGAATCACAGGAAGTGATTCATGTTACTGCTCTTAAATGCTTAACTTAGAATGAGATGACTCTGCTGATATATCCCCGAAAATTTATATATATATATATGTATACACTTGTGTATATATATATATATATACACACATACAAGTGTATTTTCACATTGCACACATACAAAGGGCTATGAATAGTATATTAAAATATATTAGCTGAGGTGAACAGTAAACTTTACGCTCCCTGCCTGTATATTTGGAGAAGAACCTGGTATCTACACAGAGTATTATGTGCATAAAAAGTCATGATACCTTGCTCTGCAACATGGGCAACAAACTTGGTGGGTATTTTTGCCAGGTGCGGTTTCTAAGTGATCATGGCTCCGAGCAAAGATCAGATATATTTGAGATATACTCATCATAGCATTGTGCCACAGCGCTGTGGTATCCAGATCAAATTTCCACTGTCCTGCCATTGCAGAAACAGCCTTGAGGAGCAGGAGCCCATCTTCATCCACCCATACAGAAGTTCCCTGGCTCTTCTTTGATGGTTAGATGTGGTGCTTAGGCACATGGTTTAATGGTGGTTTTGGCAGGTTAGGGTAATGGTTGGACTTGGTGATCTAAAGGGTCTTTTCCAACCAAGACGATGATTCTATGATCATGATTCTATGACTCTGTGATTAATTTCCTGACAGGGGTCTAAGTACTCTGGGAAGCATTGTCTCTTTGAGGTCTCCTAGCACCACCCAGGGATAGAAGCCCAGAAATGAATTTGCAAGAAAATAGTAATACAGAAAAGATGTGTACTTTTCTTAAAGTTATTTGCATTAATTGGAAGTGCCTCTAATCTAAACAATAGCTCGTAGTGACATTCAAACTGAGTCACTGAAGGAATCAAAGAACTGGTCCTGTTTTTCAGAGTACTTGCTAAGATTAACTATTTTCAGTTGTATTTGGAAGCACACTAAACATTGCTTGAGTTTCAAATCTGTGAAAACTGTGAAATTTTTACCTTTATTTCTTTCCATTCACCCTGCCTTTAAGCTATCCCAATCATTTCAGAAAGATGCACATTTCAATTCCCATCTCTGACAATGTCTGCACCCTGCTCCAGGCTTTACATCTGTCAATTAGTCTTTTAAAAAGTACAGATCTCATTTATTATGAGAATTTGATATTCGCTTCATTTTTTTCCTATATTCAGTCAGATTTTTCTGATACTTTTAAGCATAGTATTTATTAATTCTGAAAACTGAAGGGGTTTTTTTAAGTGTAAAAAAAAATCTCTTGTAAAGTGTTCTTGTAAGCAGAATTGGTCAATAAATTCACATAGTTTTTGTCTTATTTTCCCAGTAACTGCACACATTTCAATTTGCTGATATTATGTGTGTTTTCTTTTCACCAACTTTCCCAGGCCTCTACTTCCTCTGCGATGAGAGTCCTTTCCAACTGCATTATCTCCAAACTCCCATGTTGACAGAGAATCATTCTTTCAGTTCCCTTGGAAGGACAATGTCCCTTTGAATGTCTCTCTAGTTGTGCCCTGGAATGATCGTGTATATTTATTTCTGACAGTGTTCCAGTGATGTAGACCACACAATATTTGTTTAATATGTCCTGTTCTTTATTTCTCTTACCTTAAAAAAAAATTTCCTGGTATCTTACAGGATCAATTTGCTAAAAAGAGACTCAACCAAACAATAGTAACTTATAACTGCTTTTATCTGTCATAGTTATGGAAAACAGATTACTCTTTGTTTTTAGAAAAAAATGTTACATATTTGAACGATGTTATCATTACCTTTATAAATCTTATCTTCTTTAGGTTGAGCAACACCATTTTTTTCATTCATTTCTCACAGATCATATTTTCTATCCTTGTGGATGTTTTCATTGCTCTCAATAAGACTCTCTTCATTTAGGCCATGTATTATGACCATGTGGTACCCCAACTTGAATTCTAGCTGATGCTTCAATGTTGCTAAATAGAACAGATGGATCACTGACATATCTTGCAGTCTTAATTCCTATTTAAACATCTCAGTTTGATGATCTTCCTAACAATATGGCATACTGAAATTCTGGTTCCCAGTAATCTCAGAGACTTTTCTTAAGAACTGCTGTTAAATACTTTTTTCCACCTTTTATTTCTTCAGGTAATTATTCTTAATGATGGCCCTTGTTAAATACCTCTCTCGTGTCTTTCTTAGACAGTTTCACTCATAAGTCAAGATCATTTTGAACTCCAGTCCTACTCTTCAGTTTGACAATCACCGATGATCACGTCAGTCCCTTTAGGATTTTAAAGGCCTCCATTGCTTATCATTCATACTTTTATCTTGCTGAAAATTCCTTGTCTGTTTACACAGTCTTCATATGGAAGTCATTCCAATACCACTGATTAGCCAGTTAAACTTCAGTGTACTTTTTCTACTTCTGCTGTTCATTGGGATGATAAATTGTCACAAATTATCACAAGGTGGACATGCATGGTGGTTTTAAACACCATGTTTTTATTGAATCTACAATGTAATTCTGTCACTGTCCAGAGAACAGTTGGTAACATAAGTGCAAACATCAGAATCAGGCTGCAGAAGAATTAACAGGATAAATATTTCAAACCAAAAATACTTTCAATACGGTTTCAATAGTTACGTCATGGTCAGATTTACTCAGTGCTTTCAGTTTGGAAAGCAGACAACATCATTCAATTACTGAAACACTTTTTGCATACCTGTCCTTATCTGGGTTCCTGGTTTATTGTGCAGGTCATAAAACACCTTTTGTTCTGAAGAATGTTTACATACATTTTATAGGTACGATAGTGGAAAGTTATTTAAATTGCTTATGTAATCATCAGCTCAGGTCTCACAGTATAAAAATAGGTTTACCTGCCAATTCATTCTTTTCTACTTGTGTTCATTTTATTATGAATTTCATCCAGAATTCATTGGAATCATCAGCTTCGTTCAAAAAAATTTTCTCTGTATTTCAGTGGTTTGCGGTGAGGCTTCAGGTCTTTTGCTTCCTTGCTCTGAACAGTTTGTTGAACCCCAGAGGGACCCTGTGGATTTCACAAAGACTTCAGGCTTCTTCCATTGTGGAAGTGCTTTAACAGCAATGACTTGGCCTTCAGTTATTCAGCGTGTGGCAGTTTAGTCATTATTCTACCCATCATATGCTATTTTTGGTATATTGGCAGATACGAACATTGATGAAATTCCAAGTGACAGGAAGACTTTTCAGCTGAGCTCAGAGCATTTACTGTTTTAATGGAAAGTAGCACCAGCAATAAAACACTAAGCTAAATCAAAACAGGAATTATTGTTTGATTGTTTGATTAAGCAACAACTTTAAAGTTAGGTACTAGTGTAACATTTTAGCAGACAAAAATAACATAGCACAAAAAATGTTCATGAATAGAATTGAGGATTGAGTTCATGAGGCATTTTTATATAGGCGTGTATAGTATGTCAAATGTACATAAATGAAGGCATGCTTTTTAACTATGAAAAAATGGCATCAAGGAAGCTGTAGAACGAAACTTTTCATAAGGTGGACATGCTAAGTTTTATAAAATTCCTTGCTATAGATGACTGAATGACTTGGCATTCTTTGTTGCAGTAGGAGCCTATGATTGCAAAAATATAGACAGAGAAACGTTATTTTTTCAGCAGTAGGTGAAAACTCCTAAAAGTTGAGACCTCCAGAGGGAGGACTCACCTCACATAGCTTTAAGCATTTAAAACTCGTTATCAACATCTATCATAATTGCCTTGTGCTCACTGTAACATCAGTAGCGAATAATGAAATCTTCAGGAGAACAGTTTGTGTCATCTTCATATCAAAGATATCAGACCGTTCAAGTTCAATTTGCCCGTTTCTCTCCACTGAATAAAAGGAAAAAGATTATGATCAGCTCAGATTGAAAGGTCGAACTCTTACAAGCCTAAACTAAGGGAATATGTTCTGAATTTTGAGGAGATCAAAAAGTTTTGAAGATACTGATGATTTCTTTAGGTCAGGGTTACATTAGTAGTCATGGTGAGGTATTTGATTAATCTTGATCTTGTAAGGTTTTTGAGCAAGTGCATGCAAATAGACCCACTAACCTCACATATAGCTTAAAATTAATGGAATGCCTTAGCTAAACAAGGTTAAGATTAAGTACTGGTTACATGGAAACCAGGAATCTTACTATCTTATCTCTCTGTCAAGTGACGTAAACATTATGGACCCTATACACCTTGTTGGCAATGTCACCTAAACCCATCTAAATTAGTTTAGTAGGCTTCTGTCATTTCAGTTCTTAAAGATACTGAAAACAGAAGTACTGATGCATTTCTAAGATATTTATGGCTTCAAAGGAGGTAGAATCTGGTAAATTTTCACTGCTAACTACTTGTCACAAGTTTTGCCATTCTATCAGTGCTTAATTAAGCCATAATTTTTTAATACCTGGGATAACTCACAAAATATCAAACTATCCTAATCCAGACTCTGTGGTTCTTAAAGCCTTTTCATTGCTTAATTGAACTGACTTTGCCAGGGTCAACACTTTATACCATTTGGCAAAAATATTTATAACCGTTACATATTTTCTCTTTAAATAAGGGATTCTATTATTTTGTGACGTGTGACCTTCAAAACTATAACGTAGATTGTAGAGAAATATAATCATTTTATCTCAAAAAAATCCATGCCGTATTATTAATGTTAAGCATTGTTAACAAGACTTTCAGAATGTTAGCAGCTGCTAATGGTAATTTACAATGCATATCAAAAAATATTTAAGATTTCCAGGGGTGCAGTATTCTGTGCCACTATTAAACTACTCCACCACTTTCAAAACACTCTCATTCATACATAATGGTCACTATAAATACTCGTCAACTTGATCTTCCTTTGATGACACAGAATGGTAAAGAAGTATCGTCATACATACTGTAATCATAAAAATCATGTATAGTACTGTAAAAGGTGTCTTGTGGAGCACAAGAACTAAAAAAAGCCAGAGTTAGTGGTGTGATGTGGCCGAGGAGAGAGAATCTATTGTTTCCAAGGGTGGTAAATCAGCTGGCATTCCCTAAGGATTTTAGTCTACGCCCACAAATGTTCCCCTGCAAAACCAAGCTAATTTCCTTTCCATCCCACATGCAGCTCACCCTCATGTCACAGCAGTAAGGATATTATTGACCAGGAAAATACTAAATGTAAATGCAATTTCTTTTCTTTTCTTTTCTTGCAGTTAAATTGGTATTATAGTTAAAATAAACCTGAGCTGCCTTTGGAAAACACATACAACTACTTCATACAGAACAATTCAGCTGCTTAGGGCTAGCCACCCTGTTCTCAGTTCACCACTGTAGCAAGTGAAAATGTCCTTTTACAGAAATATGTTCCTCAAAATATAATTTCTCCATTGTGTTATTTTTTTCTTTCTTGACAAAAAGGTTTTTAGATTTAATAAAATTTCATTTCTCCTTTATCACAGCAATGTGGCTAAGCTTACTTTCTTTACTGACTTAGTCTTTTGGGAATGTGTGTCTGAAAACTTTAATTAGGATGGGACAGAAATGACAATTTTCTTGTGAGTTTCAAATAAAGTAAAAAACTGAGATGCAAAAGACTGAAGGCAAAACCTCAAATATACCTCAGCACTCAAAAACCTACACACATTTTCCTGTTAGCCTCTGTTGTTTGAAATTTCATGGAGGACACCATGTAATGAATTAATTAAATGCAAAAGTTAGAGTCACAGAACCAGTCCAAAGAGACACTGGTGGTCAAAATGCCAGCAAGTTTTCTCATTATAGTTGTTTCACAATTGATTTTTAACTTTAGAACTATCACAGCCATCTTTTTAGTGCCTTTCATCTATTCTTTTATCTATTTAATCTAAACATACAAACCTGTTTATCTCTCAGGGATATCCATGTACAAGGTATAGCCACGGCATTTCAACATTGCCAGGAATAAACACTTTTTACATATTTTTTAATCAAAGAAAAATGTTCCTTTCCTGTAGATCTCTTAAGACTGGGGCAATTCTAATTAAAAAAAACAAAAAACAAAAACCAAAAACATTCCTAACATTATACAGCAAACAGTCTAACACAGCCATTTTACAGAGATGTTTTCTGCTTTGCAAAGTCTATCTGGATCCTTTCTAGTCAATTATACAAAACTTACAGGTTTACTTTTTTTTCAAGTGTAAGATATAAATTAAATTATTTTGGCTACAGTACTATGCACAAAAAAAGGTCTGTAATAGTTAATATTTTCTAATATGTTTTCAAGCAGTTTTAATAAGATTATTATTTCATATATTATATGGGAAATCTATGATGAAAAGTACTACATAAGTGGAAGTACAGTTCCTGTGTTACTATTTAGACAGTCAGAACTTTGGCTCTGCATAAAATAGAGGATGGGCTAGGTCCTATATAAAAGAGTCCCAAAGAGGAATGCAGCCCTTTCTCTCTTTCTGAAAAGGAAAACCCTCACACTACCATAACACTGAGCCTACTATCAGTGCTTCCATAAGAAATCTTATTACCCAATTTACCCTTTGAACTGTCTTTGCAACATGTAAAACCATCTTGCAGCTAACATTCTCTCCTTTATATATTCTGCTTCATGGTAGCGATTAAACTGTGCATTGTAGCACCTGTGCATGCTGTTTTATTTCACATCACAGGTTCCAGATGGCATGGAACAGGTGACAGAGCAACACAGAAAGTCTCATTTACAACAGTAGCATGTCTCACCATACTACAGCTAGATCCCTGCAAAAACAGGGATCCCTGCAACTATATGAAGTGCTGACTAACAAAAATTATCCCTTTCCTTCAAAGAAATTTAGTGTTTCTGCCTCTCTGCCTACCCTGTGAGTTAAAAGAAGTATTGCAAGATCACGGCCAAAAATTCCAAACTCTGCTGTCAACTCTTCTCTCTTAGCTGTAAAGATACAGGTACTCTCCTTGAACTCCTTGAAAGAGACCAGCACAGGGCCACCAGGATGATTAAGGGAGTGGAACACTTTCCTTATGAGGAAAGGCTGAGGGAGCTGGGTCTCTTTAGCTTGGAGGAGACTGAGGGGTGACCTCATTAATGTTAATGAATATGTAAAGGGAGAGAGTCAGGAGGACAGATCCAGGCTCTTCTCAGTGGTGGCCAGAGACAGGACAAGGTGCAATGAGTCCAAGCTGGAGCATAGGAAGTTCCATGTGAATATAAGGAGAAACTGTTTCACTGTCAGGGTGACGGGGCACTGGAACAGACTGCCCAGAGAGGTTGTAGAGTCTCCCTTTCTGGAGACATTCAAAACCCACCTGGATGTGTTCCTGTGTGATTTAGTATAGGTGATCCTGCTCTAGCCGGGGGTTGGAATAGATGATCTTTTGAGGTCCCTTCCAACTCCTAATGTTCTGTGATTCTGTGTGATTCTTCTCTTTTCTTATATACTCCTCTTTTTAAAGACATTTCTTTTTTTTTTTCTTAGTGTGAGATTGTTCAGCACAGTCAGTTTTCTTTTTATGTTTCAACCAAGGAAGTCCAGGCTTTATTTATTATGAAAACAATAATCATGCATGTTAGTACTGTGTAATGGAACGTGGTGACCTGCAAACCAGCTACAATCCAATCCAACAAGTCTCTAAAAATGACTTAGACTAACTTCTACACATCCACCTGTCCATATATACATACATCATACATACAAACCCACATTTATCTCTTATTTGTCTTTCTTCCACAATTAAGAGCCCTGTATTTTCAGCTGAAGCAGAAGGCCCCACTCCTTCCCAAAGCTCTCGCCTTACCACTAGAGGGCCAGTAGATACCAGATTTCTTTAACTTGCCCAGTATATAGCTAATGCTGGAAGACTCTGGAGAGAGCAAAGAGCAAACATAGCTTCTGGCTGTTTGTCATTGCCTTGTTTTGCTTGTTTGCCACCGGACACTGCTAAGAGAATCTAATTGTTTGAGCTCTTATGAAGCAAAGATTTGAAGTTCACGGTCTTCATGAGGGGATCAGAACTGTGCAAGTAAACCTATTAAATATCTGGCTTGTGCAGTTTATTATACACAAACCTTCTCCATATACATCAATATAGTAAGCACAATGTTTGAGTGAATGAGTGCACACGCACACATGTATTTGAACTCAGCTGAAAGTTGCCTGAATATTTAAGAGACTTTGGACAAAGTTTTCAGAGATTATTACTAGCTAGGGTATATCAGCAACCTTCCTCACCAAGAAATTGCAAGGGTATTACATTCCTGTGGTGTAAAATTAGTTGAAAATATTATTACTTTGGGTTATTTATGTATTTGTCTTTTTAGATTAAGGCTGTTTTGCAAAAATTAGGATAGAATAAATTAAAACTTCAGCTCGAGACCATTAAAAATTGATTAAATACAGAAGGATGTCTGATGGAGCTTCATGAATCTACCTCAGTAATATCTGCTGGAACGATTTTCAAGTACTGGCTAAAGTGCATTCCTGTGTATTTCCACTTAAGCCATCTGCCAATCTTAATACTTATTCCTGAGGGAGGAAATCTTCCAGTGCTGTTTTTCATTTAATTTGCAAGGACATCCTGTTTAGGTACTTATCAAAAGAACAGAAGAATGGATGCCAAATACCGCAAGCCTTGGTTTAGAAAACTTAATGGGTCAGACTAAAGTAACAAACTATGTTTAAAAGAAGCTGCAGGATTGTTCCTTTCTATTTGTTAAATACACATCGCTCCTTTCAGGCCAGATGCATTTATGCATGTCTCAACAGTAACAGCACTCTGTTTCCTAAACATTAAAGGATTTTGCTAAAAGTTGCTAAACTCCACTAGTTTGATGACTAAGGATGAAATCTTAAAAACAAAAAAAACCAAAATAAAAACCCAGCCAAGCAAGTGAGCTATGCAGAGAAATCATGATTGACTTAGGGCATCAGTTAGTTGCCTAAACAGTCATTGACCACAGGGGTCAATGCAGGAGTGTTTACATACTCAGATTCTTAAAGTTCTGCTACTGTACTTGTTTAGAGATGCTGCCACTGTGTCTGAGCCAAAGATCTTGGTGCTTATCTCATGCTTCGGGCTGTTTGGATCAAGCAAAAGACACTTCCCTGTGCCTGACTCTCCTGAAATGCCTATGGTGGAGAGAGAGGGGGAGGGAGGAGAGAGAGGAAGAGATCACACCTAGAGCATACTCACAGCAACAAATAAAGCACAACCAGGTAGCGATGCCATGGACCACCATTTCAGGAATCTGACAGAGAGGCTGCAAGTTATCCCTGGACTGTTTGTGTTCATTTGTTCTTTCAAAAGGAGTGCCTAACTACCAATCTGTGTGCAAAGCTGAGACCGCAGCTGGAAGACTCTCCTGTTTAATATTTGGCTACTGTGCAAAAACTAGATCAGTGAGAAACACAAAAGAGAGCCTGTGCATTGCCCAGGGATTAATACAGTTGCGTTCCCCTGGCAGGAGAAGGGGGTCTTAAGTTCCATTTCCTGATTCAGAGGACTTATACGTTCTGCATTAAAGAGTCATTAGATAAAATGCCCTAACCTTAAGTGACAAGAACTAGAATGCAGGGAGAAAATGGAGAAACAGGCAAGAAAGGACCTGCCTCAATGTACCAATAAAAATGCTGTATACTTTGCATTAAGTCTTGGGGAGGAAGAATTCCTGCAGTTCCCACTAGCTCAACAAAATAAATTTACCTTCCTGGGGAAAAATACAACCAACTTCTCTCATAGTTTTGTGATCAGTATGATAAAGTGTTCTTTTCCAGGACCTCTTTTACAGGTAAAGCTCTTACTGACTATGAGTAAAAGTTATCCCCCCTACAATGAAACCTGATAAATCTTAGCTACTCACCTACAGATCTTTTACAGGTTAAAAATGGGGGTTTTAGCAGCAACTCATTTTATTCAAGGTTAGCTACCTCAGGAAAGTTCAGTAACTTGAACCACAAAGAGATCTATTTCCTTCTGTTGAATAAAAAGGAGTTGAAATAGCTGTTCAGATGCAAAGTTCTGCTATATGGATACCCAAAATCAAATGAACAATAATGTGTCCAATTTCAGTGGGAGGTTTGTCTGCATGAGCGTAGCATGCTCAGTCTTCATTTTAGCTGAACAGCAAAACAACCAGTGACGTTCTGAACAAAATATTATTTCTTACTGATAATGTAAAAAGAATCCTTAGAACACATCCTGAATCCTGACTGCATAGCAAATAAAACTCGACTGAAGGCACAGATACTATTTTGGAACTTATTCCTGCTACCAGAAAGAAAACACTAGACTAAAGATGGGCTGATTTACTCTAATTAGTAAGCTATGGATGCCAAATACTTTGGAAAACTGATGACAGAGGAGTGTTAATATGTATCCATGGCTAAGAGCTGTCAAACATGCTGTTGGAAAAATTGAGGATAAAGTCTTTTCCCAGGAATCCGCCAAAGATTGGCATCTGAAGTTATCTTTATATGACTCTCTGATCCTTCTGTATGGAGAGGCAGGGTGGAAATATATTTTTAAATATTAGATTATCTAGCCTCACATCAATCTTGGCCTACATGAGCTTTTGCAATGCCTTTCTGCTCCTATATATGCTGCTTGCATAAGTCTGGGCCTTGATCCCTGTTGGAAGGATTAACCCTGCGTATTTCTCCTTCAGGTCTCCAGATCCAAAGCAAGGAAAGAACAGGTAGCTGGCCAAGAACCCATATGTGGCTAAAGAAGCCTTGGTTGGGGTTGCCTATTAATGAAGACCAGGCTAAGTTCCAAACCTGAAAAAAATGTATTTTTAAATTACTGGTGGAATGTGTTTCTACAAGTTTATATAAGACAGAGAAACTGTTACTAAAGCAACCACCAAAAAAAGAAAAAAAAAAGAAAAAAAAAAGAAGAAATAAAAAGAAAATCAGAGTGAGGGGATTTACATGCCAGGGAGAGGGGAGGGAACAAAAAAACCCAAAACACTGTTAAAGTTGTGACTCAGATGAATGACTGCCAGGAAATTCAGAGTTAAGGATGACATTCCATTACAATCTCGTGCATGTTGCTGTCTCAAAGTTCTCACAGACATTGGAGAAAAGAGTATAGTCTGAATTGTCTTGGGTTCATCCACTGAAGTTCCTATTGCAACCATTAAATGTGTCTTTCCTCTGAACATACTTCATTCATGAATTCCAGGCTTACAATGACCCATTTTGAAATGCTGGATTAGCTGTTGGAAGAGCCAGTTTGTCGCAGTAACTGATGGTGAGCTGCAGAACAGTTACTTAGTCATATCTAGCAGCATGAAACTAACACATTTCTGTATTTTCATGTTTGTTTTTAAAAAAAGATTAACCATGAAAATATTTTACTAGGAAATTCTATCTGATCTGGCACTGTTAACTCAGTCAGGAGAGACCTCTTCTGACAAAGCAGCGCTCATTTGCTCAAACGCCCATGCTATCAAGAAGGTATTTTTTAAAATTACTAATTGCAGTACAACAAGATCATCAGTTTGGCAGGGGTACCAGTTCATAGTCATGAAGGACCAACATATATCTATCTAGTCTCTCACCTGATGCTTTGGAGGCAGAATAACTGGTTTAACTACCCTTTGACAAGGAAACAAATCAGCCCGCTCAGTCAGAGCCAAAGGATGTTTGGCTAAGCAGCTTATCCAAGTATTGCAGAAACTTGCTTGTGAGGGTAGATGCATAGGAAATGAAGGTCAGGAAAGATTAAATCCAAGACAATTCTAGTAAAAATCACAGCAATCATCTCGGGGCAACCAGGAACATAGAACCAATATACCACACTCTCACTTAGCTTAACATCAGCTGCTTGCCCCCTCTCCCCCCACCACCCCCCCCTCCTCCA